>CM028377.1:147147726-147408344 GCA_013146195.2 Codonopsis lanceolata
ATTCAGTCTGCAGGGGTAATAGTTCAAAGATCTAAAGAATGAAGTATTTTATCCAACAGATAAAGATCTATTGAACAACATCTTTATCCATCAGCTCTCAAAACAAATCATTCAACGGATACAAAATCTATCGACAGATCTCAACGATCAAAGTTCTCCGGTCTACATAAGAAATCTACCCTCCTCTTCAAAACAAGGTCTGAGATAAGAACGTGTCAAAAGGGACACCTGCATCAAGAACTTCAATAAAGCTGTAAGATCTACAAGAGTTCGTCTTCATCAACGAATATTAGATCTTTACAGAAGATTGAAGTGAGCTTACCCAGACCTTCCAAAACACTCTCTGTGGATTTCTAGGAAGAAAAACTCAAAGAAGAAGAGAGAGAGAGAGAGAGAGATCAGAAACTTCAAAAGACAGAGAACAACATCTTAGTCAAGAATCCAACTCTTGATTAGAGTTCTTCACCCTTCTTCGAGGAACTCTGCCTTTAGCTAAGCTTCAAGATCTTACTCCTAAAGCTAAAGGTCAAGCTCTTGGATCGTTCCCTAGATAGATTTCAGATGATACCCAAGGAAGATGAAGAGTTGTATGTAGATATTGCATTCATATCTTCAGATTTGTATTCCTATACAAATGCTGTCGATTGTGCAATAATTATTCATCATGGAAGGACGAGTGCTCTGCACTCAATCGTTCAGATATTTCTTATCTGAACGACCTTGAAAATTCTATTCTCATATTAGTTTCTCATTTTGGTCTCCTATTGCCCTCTTTACTTAAGGATTCATCTATGAATAATTAAGTAAAGATTATGGCTTGAAAGGACGAGGACAAAAACTGTACATAGAGTGTCTAGGCTGATGTAATCTGTAATTTATCCTTGAATAAATTCAGATGTTCTTTCGCATAATTTACCCTTCAGTCTTTATCTCTCTATAAGCTTTTATAAAATGATTTATTCTTTGAAAAGCAATTCTCTAATGATTCCTTAATTCAGCATTTGGAAGAAGGATTAAGTGTGTTGTTGTTATGATCATATATTCATGTACAGCTACTTAAGACTTCTCTAAATCTAAGCCTAACTATTTCCGCTGCTTAAACTCTTTCAAACAGGCTTTTGATTTATACGGCAATTCACCAGCAGAGTTGACAACTCTACTTAGAACAAGTCTGCTATTCAGTACTACCAGCAGATATGTTCAACATATTAACTATCTATGCCTTTAATACCTATGCTTTAATCTTGCAAAAAGAAGGAAAAGTTTTAAACGGCAACATAGGCTATTCACCCCCCCACATCTAGCCTATTTGAGCATCATTGTGGACCAACACTAAGGCTAACTACCTTGCTCTTCAACAACAAAGAGCCTCACTAACAGGAAGAGCACCTACTTTACAGTAACAACTTTGTGATGATGTTCCTTTACAGTCTATCCCTTCAGTCGATAACTCCACTTCCCAGCAATAGCCTCCAAATGTTAAAACTGCCAACCCTCTTACTGCTACTCCTGCTGCTTTCTCTCCACCTGCAAGCTCACCTGTCTCACCTACTGCTTCACCAACTAAGTCTCCTACTCCTTCACAAATCTCACTAACCCCAGCTTCACCTACTATTTAAGGAACCGAAGAACCAGCTGATCTTCCTTCTCCATTAGTTGAAGAGATTCTAGACACTCCATCAGCTCAAAGCCAATATTCTAAGGATGGAGAAAATCTTTGAAGAAACTGTTGATGATGCACCTAATATGGAAGAAGAATAGGAGGTCAATGAAGATGAAGAAAAAGAGGAAAATAATGTTGCTGGTGAACAGACTCAGAACATGGATGTTGATGCTGAAGATAAAAATGGTGACGATGAGACTCTTACACCTGATTCTCAATTGGCCTACCTAATTCATCAAAGACAGCATGCCATCATCAAGCAAGCACTGTAACAACCAACTGGTAAGAAAATCATATTTGCAGATTCCCCAGAAGCTGAAGCACAAGCAGAACCAGAACAAGAAATTGAGATTCCATATGCTGAGCCAATTACTGAACCATCTGCTCCTGCTCAACCTCCTACAACTGCTGCTCCAGCCTCTGACTTACCTGACTTTCCAGATGGAACTAATATAAATGAGAAGTTAGATATTCTGTATATCCACCATCTTCACATGACCACCAAAGTCAAAGGTATTTCTGCCCAACTAGATAGCAGCATTGCTACTGAAGTTCAAGCTGCTATAGATGATGGTGCTCCACGGGAAGCCAATAACCTTGACTGGGATGCCATCCTTTATTTCCAGTCAAAACACATAGAAAGGGCTGAGAAAGCAGAAGCAGATAGACTTCAAGCCATTAAGGAAGAAATGAAGCATAGAGCAAGAGCATAAGCATACAAACAGGAATGTCAGATATTAAGGAGACTTGGCCTCAATGAGTTTGCTGAGGCTACTATTGCTACTGGTGACAACAATGAGGAAACTCATGCTGATGATACAGCTCAAGCAGACAACACCACATTTTGATCTTCAAGTCTTTGAAAGACTAAAAACTATTTCAAACTTTTACTTTTTATACATTTGTAACTAAATAGTTTTTCTATGGTTTGTTTTCATCTATAAACTGCCTCAACTAACATTTTTTGCAGAGACCAATCTCTAAAGTTCTTAATTGAACTTAAACACTTACTTACTTATTTTCTTGATTGCTCTTTGCTTAGTAGTTAATGGCTTTAAGTAAATAGGAGGAGATTGTAGAAACTTGTTTGCTTAAATAAGATTTACTTAAAACCATTAAGTTAAAACAACTAATTTATATTTGATTAAATCCTTAAGCTGTTTAACTTAGACTTTGTAGCAAGTCTAAATGTATCTGCTGAAACCTTCAGCAGATAGAAACTCACTGCTGTTTATACAACAAATACCCCTTTTGGACTATTTTCTTACTTGTTTTATTCTATTTACTTAAACACAAGTCTTCAGCACTGTAGACACCCCAATTTCGTACCCCTGATGTGTGACTCTGACATGTGATATCAAAAACTGTTTAAACTTAACGAAATGTCACGTTACAGGGTTGAAAATGCAAAAGGAAAAAGTAGGATGCATGAATAGTGAATTACAGGGGGTCAAAGTGCCAAAAAAAGGCTGGAAATGGAGGCTTGCCGCCATATGAGCTGGCGCCACGCCAAGGAGTTTGTTGTCCGCGCCAAGGTCCCAAATAGTGCACTCACAGTTAACGCATTGCACAATTCTCTTAGCGCGCGGTACAAGCCGATGAAGCACAAATCCAACTATAAATATCAGTGCCCGGCTACGATTTCAGAGAACAATTTTTCGACGAAGGCTTGAAGCCCAGAGTTACTCTGCGTAATTTTAATGCAGTGAGCGATCAGTGAGTGTGAGCGATCCCCCTCTTATAAAGCCTCAAAACTCTACCAAACCTCCTTCAAACACAAATCCAATCGGTTAAAGTCATCCCTAGCCCTTTAGTTAGGTATCCACCTTATTTCACCGGCCCAAAAACCATAAAGTAAGCCGTTACTCTGCCCGAGTAAATAGGCTGAAATCACCCGAAATAAGCCGTTATTCCGCCCAACCAAATAGGCCAAAACCACCGAAACTAAGCCGTCATTCTGCCCAAGTGAGTGAGTCAAAACTACCACAAATAAGCCGTCACTCTGCCCAAATCACAGTAGCAGTAGCAATAAAAGTCTCCCTCTCCCGAGAAGGACAGAGCGAGCACACTCCGCTCTAAAATGTAATAGCCTTTAAGGGCATTATTTTAATAAAAGTTGTTATTTAAATCCGGCCTAATGTAGACAATATAAGCCGTTGTGCTGCCCGAATTTAGTTAGAAAATACTATGTAAAAGAGCTGTTATAATGGCCAAATATTTTTAAATATATTTGTAATTATTGTAAGGAAACGGATGCAAGTCCGTAAATAATGTAGCCACGGATGTGTTTGTTTTTATTTTCATGTCTTTAAATACTTTATTTATTTGCTAGATAAATATAACAAAAAGCATACTTTAGCCAAAAACTATTTTTGAGACCGAAATGGCGAGTTGGGTGCCTAGCACCTTCCCAACTCGTAACTTAGCCTCCGAACCCGTTTTCTATCTCTGGTTTTTATTTTCTTTTTGGTTTTGCTTTATTTTGACTTAAAATAAAGATGGCGACTCTAAAACATTTTGGATCCAGTGGGGCCTCGTAACACTCCTTCCTTGCACTTTTCCGTTTTTCCCTAAAAAAGGGAGAATAAGAATGGAAGGGTGATGTATTCCTATATCCTGGTGTCCCACTAAACAAGGGATAACTTGATGCGGGAAACTCAAAGCTCCCATAGTGATCCGAAATAGGCCATAAGGCTGTTTTTATAAAATCCATAGTGGGGGCGCCGCAACATCCTTTTTTGCACTTTTCCGTTTTCCCCTAAAAAAAGGAAAATGAAAATGAAAGGGTGATGCATTCCTATATCCTGGTATCCCCTAAAAAAGGGATAACTTGATGCGGGAAACCCAAAAGTTCCCATATTGGATCAAAAATCCACTAAAGGCAACCGAGGCGCATTCCAACGCGCTATCTTAGACAGCACTCATCTCGCACTTTTGATTTCGTCTTCCCCTAAAAAAGGGAGGGTGGAATGAGAGCAGTGGTGTCCCGCATCCGCACGTACGCGCACCCCTATCCAAGGGCGCGCGAGGCACGGGCGCACGACCCGGGAACCCACAGTGGCGACTCTGCTGGGGAGATCGTTTTATTTTAAATAAAATGGAGGGCTAGACTCATAAAATAAAAACTTTTTTTGTTTTTCTTTGTTTCTGGCTAAAGTAAGCTTGTTATATTAATTTATGCATTTGAATATTATGCTCCTATACATCCGTGCCTATATTTGTGGATATGATCCTCCATCTTGCAACAGCTTTCGTTCCGATAAGCATTATGTATATTTAAAAATATTCTTTTTAAAAAAAAAGACTAAAAAATTCAAAAAAAAGATTTCAATATATATATATATATATATATATATATATATATATATATATATATATATATATATATATATATATATATATATATATATATATATATGCAATAAATTTCCGAGCAGCATAACGAAAGGGCTGGGGCTTTATTTTTATTATCGCCTTTTTTTTTATTTTTTCTGCTTTATATTATTATTCAGTTCGCTTTACTTTTATTACGCAAAAAAAAATGTACATACTATTTCATTCTGTCATTTTATTTTGGGGACATAGGACCGTATTTGTAATTAATAGGAATAAATAGATTCCCCGCTTTTCTTTCTATTTCTTAATGTGATGTGCTTGATTGCTTGCGCTCAAACTGAAAAGCCGAGAAAATCCACGCGTAACAGCAAGACAGACCATATATGTTTTATTTTCGGTTTATATATCTGAAAACAATAAAGACTTTACTGCTTTTTAGTTACCGTACACACGCGCACGCATGTGGGTATATTCCGAACTGTTACCCTACACCATGGCCAGCCTACCCCCTGCATAAGCCAACATTAGAATGCATATAGATTCTCACGACACTTCAATGATCTACCGGTTTTTGCATCTTTGAATCATGGGTCAGCCCCTGTAAAAAAAAAGAAGTTAAAAATAATATATATATATATATATATAGTCAAAAAAATATAATAATAAAAATGCGCAACAAAAAAAATGCGCAAGTCAAAAAAAATGATGAAAAAATAAATTGCGCAAATAAAAAGAAAAAATATATATATACGTAGGAGCTGATTTATTATTCTCTGATGCTCGACCTAAACCATTTTCGAATGGTGGATCCTGGAATGAGTATAGGCCCTTCGCCTGGGTTCAGTCCGATCTTGGGGAGTCGAAAGACATGTGGAATACGATTGGTCCTATACTTTGGAGAAAGAATCCACAGTTCTAGGAAAAGTCCTGAGACTGTCAAAATAAAGCAGGTGCTTATCCGGTCAATTGTAGGGAAAATAATAAATAAAAAATACTAATAAAGGCACACTATACTCCAAACCCAGAAAGCCTTCAGCCAACCTTCTGATACCTCCTCCATAACCCATTTTCCTCAGAAACCTGACCCGAATTTGGAAAAGCAGAGATAGTACTGGCCGGTTGATACGAGAAATAAGTGCGTAAATCGAAGCAGTAAGGTATCCGATCGATCGACAAGGGCGTAATCAGAGTACACCGAGCAAGATGGCAGCAGAAAGTGAGCAGTCCGCTATGGGTACAGATGTAGGGGCTCCAGCGTACGCTCCGACTCCAGCAATGCAGGAATGGTTAGACCAAAAGTTGAGTGTAGTGACTGATCGTATGATGAGCCAAATGGCTAGTCTGTTACAAAATTTAACATCTAGTGGTGAGGTAATCTCCTCCCCTGCAGTCCCTCAAGAAGCATTAACCTCCCATGTTCCTCCAAATCCAATTTCCCAGTCAAACATTAACCCGCCAAATATTACCACTACCCCAAATCCCTATCCAGCCCAAAATCCCTATCCAACCCAAAATCCATATCCAACCCAAATTCCCTGTCCAACCCAAAATCCTTATCCAATCCAATATCCCTATCCTATCCAAAAATCCTTATCAAATCCAATATCCCTATCCTACCCAATATCCTTATCCTACCCAAAATCCTTATCCTATCCAATGTCCCTATCCAATCAAATATCCCTATCCTACCCAAAATCCTTATCCTGTCCAATATCCCTATCCTGTCCAAAATCCCTATCCTACCCAAAATCCCTATCCTGCCCGAAATCCTTAACCAGTACCACAGCCAGAAATTTATTCGGCCTTCCCTAATCCTACTAGCATATACCAAAACCCAACTCCCCCGCCCACCAAAATGGAGGCTGACATCAAAAATTTGAAAAACATGATGCTCAAAATTCTAAACCAAGGGGTTTCTAATAAAAATCTAGGAGACAGCTTCCTGGGTATGATAGACGGAGACACTTATTATAAAAAGCTCCCTGGTGAATTTGAGCTTATTGTTGATAAGCCTCTGCAGAACTAGTATACTACGGGGCCCGCTTTTGACGCCCGCAGATCTGGTGGACCGCTTCGGATATGTTATCCCTATTCCTTTCCTTAGCTTTACGGATTGGTCATCTACCGATCCGCTCCCTAAAGTTGAGGATCTCAAACCCCAGGTCCTCAATAATGTAATAAATCCTGTACAGTTTGCTTTTAATGATAATCTAAATGTCTTTGCTTTATTTCTTAGTTGCACCTACATTAAAAGACGCATTAAATAATTATAACGATGAGTCATTTAATGAAATGGACCCAAAAGGTAAAAATTATTTGCTTGAGCTTGTAAAGTCAGAAGAGCACCAGGAACAACATCATTCATCAACAGCAACTGAAGACTAATCCACTATCAATCTGGGGCTGGACAATGAAATCAAAGGAATCAAAATCGGCAACTAAATGCAAGGCTCTGAAAGGGTAGCACCCATTGATCCCCTCAAAGAGTTCGTAGATATCTTCGTCTGGTCCTATAAAGAGATGTCGGGGCTAGATCCAGCCATAGTCGAACACCGGACCCCCATATATCCGGATGCTCGGCCAATCAGACAAAAGTTCCGCCGGATTAAGCCGGAATGGTCACTACAAGTTAAAAAAAAGAAATCATGAAGCAACTGCACGTCAATTTCATTCGGGTAATAAAATACTCGATCTGGCTGTCCAATATAGTGACCATTCCTAAGCCCAATGGGAAGGTCCGGATCTGCGAAGACTTCCGCGGCCTCAACAAGGCGTCGCCCAAAGATGACTTCCCTCGACCCAATATTGATATTGTGGTAGACGCCGTTGCTGCTCATGAAATCAGATCCTTCGTTGACAACATGCTGGGCTATAGTCAAATCAAAATGACAGTAGAGGACTAAGAAAAGACCTCATTCACCACCCCTTGGGGGACCTACTGCTATCATGTCATGTCGTTTGGGCTGATAAATGCCGGGGCTACTTATCAAAAGGCTGCCACCACTCTCTTCCACGACATGATCCATAAGAAAAGGGAAATCTCCATGGATGGGACCGTATATTGTCAAAGAGATCCGGTCAGAAGGTGTCGTACTCTTCACAAACCAGGAAAAAGAAGACATTGTTCAGCCCTCTAATCTTAACAAGCTCAAAAGATATTATGCTTGAGCCACCCTATCTGGCAAGTGCTTCCCCCTCCAGCTCGCTAGGCTGAAAACCCGAAAGGGCGGCCTAGGCAAAAATTAGAGCAAATAAAAAAACAATAAAAAGGAGAAATAAGGGCTCGCTAGGCTGAAAACCCGAAAGGGCAGCCTAGGCAAAAATTAGAGAAAATAAAAAATATATATATATATATATATATAAAATAAAAGAAGAAATAAGGGCTCGCTAGGTTGAAAACCCGAAAGGGCAGCCTAGGCAAAAGTTAGAGCCAAATAAAAAATATATATCAGGAGAAAAAGGGGATGGAAAGCACTCTTTGAAACCTCGGCATCCTACCTCCAGTCTTCAGCATGCAAGGGGGCTCGACTGACAGAAGAAAAAGAAAAACCACGACAGAGGCTCACATTAAAACACTAAAATATAAAATTTTCAGGTCCTAAGGTGCAACTCAGGAATAATTGCTAAAGAAATTTAGGTTATGCATTATGTGCCTGTACATATCTATTATTGCCTCTACCCCCTTTGTTTTCCCACAAACTATCCCCTCCTTTGCAGCTTAAGCCCCAAGGTGGTCCATTAATGTCTGCGGGGTCCGCCCAGCCGGGCCCATATACTTCTTCTGCAAGGCACAGAAAAGGCTCAGTCTCATCAGAATGAGAAGCACCAGAAGTGTCCTCGTCCTATTCATTATCTGCACTGCCATTGTCCTGAAACAGCAAGACGATTCGGGTTCCGACCATTCACTGCTACCCTATCTGATTGCGAAGAAAAAAGCAAGGGCTATGAGAATAGCCTTATGCCAAGTGTAGCCCTGCAGCAATTATATGGCCGAGAACGGGAGGAGGCGGCTGCCTTTTCCTCCCTGCATATCATCAGAAAAGCCTGCTCGAGCCTGAAGGTATATTCCTTTAAAATCTGTTTCTAAGATACAGCGTGCCATTACCCATTAGATATCGGTATAGCTTTACTTTGTGCGTGCGTTTTGAGTCTGCATTTTTAATTTATTGCATCATATAAAATTATATTGCATTGCATAATAAATATTTGTATATATATATCATTTAAGAAAATAAAGAATAAAAAGAAAAGAAGAGAAGTTCCTAGCTTGAAGAAGCGAAAGTGGCAGAAATATCAAAATCAGCTGAATCCGCAGCAACCACCCAGGCATGAAAAGGTAAGAAAGGTAAGGTATTCTTATCCTCACTTCAAAAATAAATAAATAAATAAATAAAAGAAAAATCTTTTTCAACTTTTGCTTTTGAAAAACAAAAAATAGTGAATGAATAAGAGTAAATAATAATGTTGAATAAGTAAAGATAAATGATGAACATGTTGCATGCATTGTATTTCATAAATCATAAAATTGCAGCATGCTAATTTCCTGTGATACATATAAAAATATAAAAACAAAAACAAAAACAAAAACAAAAACAAAAACAAAAACAAAAACAAAAACAAAAACAAAAACAAAAACAAAAACAAAAACAAAAACAAAAACAAAAACAAAAACAAAAACAAAAACAAAAACAAAAACAAAAACAAAAACAAAAACAAAAACAAAAACAAAAAAAAAAAAAAAAAAAAATGTATGTTGTATTCTTTTTACATCCCCATAATAAATAAATATGCATTTTTGTGCGTCTAAACATGTATTTTAACCATAAAAAAGGAGATCATATGTATTGTTTTACGTCTAAATAGTTATTTTTGCATCCTAGGCATCATAAAAATATATTTTACATTTTAAACATATGTACTGCATTTCTGTATTATCATATGCATAATAGAATAAAGAATGTTCATGCATCATGTTAATAAGCATCTTATAATTTTTTATGCATTGCATTTGTATCAAATAAAGTAGTACATGCATCCATCATTTGCATTTATTGTCCAATAAGATGCATTAGGAGTGCGCTAAAAAGAAAATAAAATGCCACCAATCATGAAAATAAATATCCCTATGACATTTCCTATATCCCTGCAGCATAAGCATGCATGAAAAATAAATTTTAGGGTATGGAATATATCTGTTTTGTCTCGTATTTATCCGAAAAATATGCCCGAAAATGTGTTCAGAAAAATTGAATTGTATTCCGAAAAGTTCGTTTCGTGAACACATAGCATACAAAAATATGTTTTAGCCTATAACATGCATCATATATAGCCTCAATTGCATTTATAGTAAAAATCATGCATAGTAGGGTCAAATAGTGACCACTAGTTCAATCATGCATCGCAAGAATAAATTGCATAAATTTCATGCATCGCTACCTAATTGCATAAATTTCATGCATAAATAGGACATGCATAATCATTATTAATAAAGTCAGGAATGCTTCAAAAGTGCCAAACAGTGTCAAAATCTAGCAGATCTGAAGTATATCCAGGCAGATCTAAAAAAAAGAGAAAAAAGAAAAAAAAAAGAAAGAATAAAGAAAAAAAAAGAGAAAAAAAGAGAAACAAAATAAACAGATAATAAGCATGCAAATAAATAGAAATGGCGAGCATGCAGAATAAAGAAGGAAAAGAGAAAAAATAAAAAACAAGAAAACAAAAAAAATCGGGAGAGGGGAAAATGCATGTACAAAAAAGGAAAAAAAAATTATAAGTGCATGCAACAAAAGAAATGCGGCGGCAGAAGAAGAAACTTTCGGCTGAAGCTAGAAAATGGAGCGAAAAGAAAACAGTAGCAAAGAAAAGATGATTTTAGCTTGAACCAAAAGATGCGGCAGCAAGGAAAGGAAATTTCTAACAAAGGTTAGGAAGAGCAGCAAAGAAAAATGCAGTAGCATCAAGAGAGATTTTCCAGCTAAAAGCCGAAAATATAGCGGAACAGGGAAAACAATTTTCCAAAGAAAGGCCGGAACTCGTGACAAAAGAAGAATCTCAAAGAAAGTGCAAAGAAGAGCAAAAAGAACAACAAAAAAAGCAAAGAAAGCGGTAGCAATTTGCCGCTTGGGCATGGCAAGGGTAAGAAAAGGAAGGTATTTTCCTTTTTTCAGTGCATTTGTATGATGTTTGGAAGACTTTCCTAACGGGGCAGGCAACCCCGGGGCAAGGGAAAGGCTTTGTCCTACAACGTAGGCTGAGTTCCTGAGGATACATTGAATTCCAGACATCAATCGCTATGTTGGAAAACTTTCTTTTAAGGGGCATGCAGCCCCGGATCAGAGAGAAAGGTCTTGTCCTCCGACGAAGGCAGCGTTCCTGAGGAGACAATTCATGCCGCACAGCCGCAGGCGAACTACGATTGGTCTGATTCCTTGGCTACGGATACGTAGGCAGTCTATTTCGGTATACGCGACCATCGCAGCACGTTATAATTACCTTTGCAGCACTCATTTGATAAAGCTTTGCCGCACTTGCTCATTTAGCATTGCCGCACTTGCACCGCAACATTTGGTCCCGGTGAGTGAACTACGTCTCTGGTCGATTCCTTGTATAAGGATACGTGGCGCCCTATTTCGGTAGGCACGATCGTTGCACGAATGATAGTTTAGGTTTTGGCCTGAACTACGTTTTGGTCTGAGTTCCTTTATTAAGGGATACGTAGGCAGCCTACACTAGTAGGTCCGACCATTAGAGCATTTAATTTGCATATCTGCTTAAAAACTACGATAACCTGCTATAACCGACTAAATATGTCTAGGATATGTGAGGTTTGGTCTGCGTTATAAACTATTGCATTATAACTACTACCTGTTGCATTTCTCTCCTATTTTAATTGAACGAAATTGGAGAGTCTATTGTTTATCAACGATGTTCGTCTACTAAGTAAGCTGTGGGTTACCCGTAGACTCCATCGTTAAGGGGCTCTGTAGACACCCCAATTTCGTACCCCTGATGTGTGACTCTGGCATGTGATATCAAAAACTGTTTAAACTTAACGAAATGTCAAGTTACATGGTTGAAAATGCAAAAGGAAAAAGTAGGATGCATGAATAGTGAATTGCAGGGGGTCAAAGTGCCAAAAATAGGGTGGAAATGGGGGCTTGGCGCCGCCATAAGGAGTCTTTGGCGCCGCACCAAGGGAGTTTGTTGTCCGCGCCAAGGTCCCAAATAGTGCACTCACAGTTAACGCATTGCACAATTCTCTCAGCGCGTGGTACAAGCCGATGAAGCACAAATCCAACTATAAATATCAGTGCCCGGCTACGATTTCAGAGAACAATTTTTCGACGAAGGCTTGAAGCCCAGAGTTACTCTGCGTAATTTTAACGCAGTGAGCGATCAGTGAGTGTGAGAGATCCCCCTCTTATAAAGCCTCAAAACTCTACCAAACCTCCTCCAAACACAAATCCAACCGGTTAAAGTGATCCCTAACCCTTTAGTTAGGTATCCACCTTATTTCCCCAGCCCAAAAACCATAAAGTAAGCCGTTACTCTGCCCGAGTAAATAGGCTGAAATCACCCGAAATAAGCTGTTATTCCGCCCAACCAAATATGTCAAAACCACCGAAACTAAGCCGTCATTCTGCCCGAGTGAGTGAGCCAAAACTACCACAAATAAGCCGTCACTCTGCCCAAATCACAGCAGCAGCAGCAATAAAAGTCTCCCTCTCCCGAGAAGGACAAAGCGAGCACACTCCGCTCTAAAAGGTAATAGGCTTTAAGGGCATTATTTTTTATAAAAGTTGTTATTTAAATCCGGCCTAATGTAGACAATATAAGCCGTTGTGTTGCCCGAATTTAGTTAGAAAATACTATGTAAAAGAATCGTTATAATGACCAAATATTTTTAAATATATTTGTAATTATTGTAAGGAAACGGCTGCAAGTCCGTAAATAATGTAGCCACGGATGTGTTTTTTTTTATTTTCCTGTCTTTAAATGCTTTATTTATTTGCTAGATAAATATAACAAAAAACATACTTTAGCCAAAAACCATTTTTGAGACCGAAAGGGCGAGTTGGGTGCCTAGCACCTTCCCAACTCGTAACTTAGCCTCCGAACTCGTTTTCTATCTCTGGTTTTTCTTTTCTTTTTGGTTTTGCTTTATTTTGCCTTAAAATAAAGATGGCGACTCTAAAACATTTTGGATCCAGTGAGGCCTCGCAACACTTCTTCCTTGCACTTTTCCGTTTTCCCCTAAAAAAAGGAGAATGAGAATGGAAGGGTGATGTATTCCCATATCCTGGTGTCCCACTAAACAAGGGATAACTTGATGCGGGAAACCCAAAACTCCCATAGTGATCCGAAATAGGCCATAAGGCTGTTTTTATAAAATCCATAGTGGGGGCGCCGCAACATCTTTTTTTGCACTTTTCTGTTTTCCCCTAAAAAAGGGAAAATGAGAATGAAAGGGTGATGCATTCTTATATCCCGGTATCCCCTAAAAAAGGGATAACTTGATGCGGGAAACCCAAAAGTTCCCATATTGGATCAAAAATCCATTAAAGGCAACCGAGGCGCATTACAACGCGCTATCTTAGACATCACTCCTCTCGTACTTTTGATTTCGCCTTCCCCTAAAAAAGGGAGGGTGGAACGAGGGCAGTGGTGTCCCGTATCCGCACGTACACGCACCCCTATCCAAAGGCGCGCGGGGCGCGGGCGCACGACCCGGGAACCCACAAGCACCTAACAGCAGCTGATAACTATCAGCTACTAGGCCTTAATCGTTTAAAATCCTTATCTGTTGAACATTATACACTGTATAGATATTGCTATGAAGATATCTAGACTTTAAGTCTTCAAACTCCCGTTAAAAAGAAATTCCAAAAATAGTATGTGGAAAACACGTGGCCTTCACTCTTTAAATAGTAAATCATTATTGACCAGCACATTTCAAACATAGAATTATTCACATAAGACTTTATATGTCTATATTAAATTCTCTACATTATGTTATATCCTCTAAAGCTAACCTTATTTATTATCTTATGCTATGAGATATCATCAAAAATCCTCTACAAGATCTCTATGCATTAAAATATAGATTTTATCATCATTGTTCAAAGATATCCATTGCACTTTCAAAACGGCAATTTTCAAGATCTCCACTGCTCTTTCAAAACGACTATCATTCAAGGATATCTATAAATAACCTTTGAAGCAAGGATTGAAGAAAGGTGTGAAAGATATCGAGAATAGATGATAGAGTGGTTGAAGCCATCACTCATTACTTATGATATTCTTTCTTTGATCTACTTCAACCCAGGACTGGACACTCAACATATTCCTTCAAGCACTTCTTTCCTTGAAGTGTTCGAGTCCTTAAACACTTACTAGATAATCTTTCACATATTATTATTTTCTAGTTTTTGATTAGATACTCATTGTATTCCAACCCTTACTTCTTTCTAATCTGTAGGAATACTTAATTGTTGCACGAGTTTGATTGTTCTTACAATCTTACTCCTCAAAAACTGGTTTTTGTTGTATATAGATCCGTTAGTGATCACTCATAATTTCAATAATATTTAGTGCACTTAAAAATCCAAGTTTGACAAATTTGGTAGTGGACGTAACTATTTATACTGTGAACCACTCCAAATATCATATCTTATATCTTCCAGCTGATAGAACTATAGCTTCAAACTACTTAAGTGTCAGTCAGTTACATTCTTGAATCATTTACTTAATTATTTTATATATTGCCTTTCAGTCAATTTCTTATATTAAGTGATCTACTTGAAACCTCTTCTACTCAAACGTGTGTCAAACAGCTGATATAATATATTTTGTTCATCAGCTGATAGAACAATTTGTCTATCAGTTGATAACTTATTATTTCCGCTTCCAGTATTAAAGGTTTCCAAAATAACCTATTAAAGTTTTTAAAAAGGTTATTCACCACCCCCTTCTAGCCTTATTTTCGTTGCCAACTGGACTTACATAAAGTCTACAAAATTGTCAAGTTTTCATAGATGAAAACTTGAGTGTAATAGAAACCTTGACCACTAATGGATCGTGTACAAAACTATTTTGATCGAGTGTTTATAAGAAAAGATGATCTGTAAATAATAGCAAATTTCTTTTCTTGGGTGGGTGCAATCAATGAGGCTTTAAAAGATTAAGAATTTTGGAAAGCCACTCATTGATTGCTTACAATAGCTGTAGATGAATGTGATCAAACCCAGAACAAAGAACACAATAGATTGTAAGCTTGTTTGCTATTTACTAAGATCGATGTTGGTGCTCTAGCTCTTCAAATGAATCTGTCTCTCTTTGTATATAGCATTTTGGTCAGTACGTCCTTTCTTTCCTGTTTTCTTGAAGTCTCCAATGCTTTATATAATAAGTCTTCAAATTGTTGCTATTGGATTTAGTCTTTGTGGATACAGTTGGAGGCAACAATGCATTAAATGCATAGTATTGCTTTGAGCCTTTATTTTGAATTGACTTGAAGAAAGCTCCAAAACCATGTGTTTACTTTTCAGTAACCTGTGCAACCAATAAAAGTATGGGCTACAAAAGATAATGTCAGACAATATGAGAAAAAGTAACTTTACTTTAATATTAAAGAAAGAAACAATGTAAGAGAAAACTTCTTTAAATGACACGTGAAAGTTGATATTAAATTCAAGACTTATGTCACTTTTTTTCACTTTTCATTAAAGTAAGTGTTCTAGACATCAGCTAGTTGCTTAATAATGTAGAAAACATCAGCTTGCTTACTTTACCAAAGCAAACATAAGCAGCTTCTTCCAACAAACCAAAACAAGCAGACACTATACATCGACACTATTCACTAGATGTCACTATTCATCGACACTATTCACCAGTTGTTACTATTCATCATATGACACTATTCATCCAACACAACTATTGTATAAAGTCCTAATAAAGTTGTCATCTAGGCAATCTTCTAAGATTTAAGTAATGTTTACAAGCAAATCTAATATATAAAGGAATATTCACAAAATGATTTTAAATAATTATTCAGGTTAATATTCCCAACAAGGACCATTACAATTGCATACGTAAAAAAATATTGATTCCTCATGAGAAAAATCTCACTTGTTAAATATCATTGTAGTTAGTCATAATTATTAAAATACTTAACGACAACAAATATGATTACAACACATCTGGAGGGTAACATAAAAGATTATGAAAATTGTAAAAATAATTTTGGAAGTAAACTATTTAAGTGAAACGTATAAAAATGGCATATTGGATGATGACAAAAACTTATGTAAAATCGTCTTGTGGATCCTCAATCTGTAAGTTGGAGCCCCAAAAAAGAGAAAAAATGAGGCTTTTGAAGCAGGCAACCCATCGAAAAAGACCGATGGTTACTCAGCAAGAAAACATGTCAAAATGAGATAGAAAAATGGCTGAAAACCAGATGTGTCGGTTAAAACCCATGGGTCAAACCTGGAACTATTAACAAAACACGCGGGTCGGCAAAGGGGGCACATGCCACGTGTGCGAACACATTAATCAAATCTTTCGCATTAAGGTCAAAAGTGTCACTTTGAAGGAAAAAAATATAATTTTAAAAAAAATTACAAAGTGACCTTTTTAAAAGTAAAAGGGACACTTTTAAAGCTAAAAAATACCACATATAATGCTAAAAAGTGACTCTTTTAAAACTAACACTGACGATTTTCATTTATAAGGAAAAATAAAACTTTTAGAGCCAAATATTACACATTTAATACTAAAAAATGACATTTTTTTAAAGCTATGAAGTGACTTTTATTATTTAAAAAAATGACACATTTATATCCAAAAGTGACATATTTAATGTCAAAAAGTGACACTTTTTAAAGAAAAAAAGTGATAACTTTCATTATAGATGTAAAGTGACACTTTTATAACCAAAATTGTCACATGTCTAACTACCTATAAAAGTCTAGGGGGTCTCTTATAACTTATTGTATGGAAAAACATACCCCTTAACTTAATACATCATCCATCATTAATTAAGACCAAAAGAGTAAATTTGTCATAGGCTAATTAATTCCATGAATAATTAAATAATAGTTTGATCCATTGACTTGTTCATATTTTAAAGTTAGGTCCTATATTTTTTTAATTATATTGATTTCGTCTTGTATTTTGATTTTCTTATCAGTTTTCCCCACCTACCATGATCGTTATAAATGTCGCCCAATATTTTCTAAAATGACAAAAATACATATACTCAGTCGAGACACTAAAACTTTATTCAAAACTAAAAGATAATATGATTTTACTTTCTTAAATATATTCAGAAAAAACATTATTAGATTTATATGAAAAATTGTATCTATAATAATAGAATTATCGGTGACTATTGAGATATTAAGCAAATTTGTAGCATGTTTAGTTATTACCTATTAATAAAATAAGATAAATGAGTTAAGAAAATGTGTCATAATGTCAAGAAGATGAAGAAAAAAAAAAAGAAGAACCGTTTGATAAATCTGTACATTTTGTTAAGGACAATACAAATAAATTTACCATGCCAAACAATAATGATTTAAAAAATAGTCATAAATATAATAAATCACTTGCCATTAATTAAGGTCAAAAGGGTAAATTTTTCATCGGTTAATTAATTTCATGAATAATTAAATAATAGTTTGATCCCTTGACTTGTACCTATTTTAAAGTTAGGTCCTACATTTTTTAATTCTATTCATTTCGTCTTATATTTTGATTTTCTTATCAATTTTTCTCTCCTACCATTATCGTTACAAATGATGCTCAATATTTTCTAAAATTACAAAAACACCCTTACTCAGTCGAGACAACAAAATTTTATTCGAAACTAAAAATAATTTGGTTTAACTTTCTTATATATGTTGGGGAAAGACATTATTATATTTATATGAAAAATTGTATCGATAATAATACAATTGTCGGTGAGTATCGAGATATTTAACAAATTTGTAGCATGTTAGTTATTACCCATGAACAAAATAAGATAAATGAGTTAAGAAAATGTGTCGTAATGTAAAGAAGATGAAAAAAAATAACAAACCATTTGATGAATCTATGCGTTTTGCTAAGGACAATACAGATAAATTTACCATGTCAAACAATAATGAATGAAAAAAAATAGCTATAAATATAATAAATCACTTACCATTAATTAAGGCCAAAAGAGTAAATTTGTCAAAGGCTAATTAATTTCATGAATAATTAAATAGTAATTTGATCCCTTGACTTATACTTATTTCAAAGTTAGGTTCTACATTTTTTAATTATATTCATTTCGTCTTATATTTTGATTTTCTTATCAGTTTTCCCACTTACCTTTATCATTACAAATGTCACCCAATATTTTCTAAAATAACAAAAATACCCTTACTCAATCGAGACAGTAAAACTTCATTCGAAACTAAAAAAATAATATGGTTTTACTTTCTTAAATATGTTCGGGAAATACATTAATAGATTTATATTTAAAAAATGTATCTATAATAATAGAATTGTCGGTGAGTATCGAGACATTTACCAAATTTGTAGCATGTTTAGTTATTACCCATGTATAAAATAAGAGAAATGAGTTAAGAAATGGTGTCATAATGTCAAGAAGATAAAAAATATATATATGAAAAACCATTCGATGAATCTGTGAATTAATGGTAAGTGATTTATTATACACATAAATTTATCATGGTAAGGGATCAAACTATTCATTTCGTCTTATATTTTGATTTTCTTATCAATTTTTTCCTCCTTTGATTATCGTTACAAATATCGTCCAATATTTTCTAAAATGACAAAAACACTCTTACTCAGTCGAGACAGTAAAATTTTATTCGTAACTAAAAATAATATGGTTTTAATTTTTTAAATATGTTCGGGAAAGACATTATTAGATTTATATGAAAAATTGTATCTATAATAATAGAATTGTCGGTGAGTATCGAGATATTTAACAAATTTGTAGCATGTTAGTTATTACTCATGAATAAAATAAGAGAAATGACTTAAGAAAGCATGTCGTAATGTCAAGAAGATGAAAAAAAATAACGAACCATTTGATGAATCTATGCGTTTTATTAAAGACAATACACATAAATTTACTATGTCAAACAATAATGATTGGATAAAAAAAGCCATAAATATAATAAATCACTTGCCATCAATTAAGGCCAAAAGAGTAAATTTGTCAAAGGCTGATTAATTTCATGAATAATTAAATAGTAATTTGATCCCTTGACTTGTACTTTTTTTAAAGTTGGGTCCTACATTTTTTAATTATATTCATTTTGTCTTATATTTTGATTTTTTTATCAGTTTCCCCTCCTACCATTATCGTTACAAATGTCACTCAATATTTTCTAAAATAACAAAAATACCCTTACTCAGTCGAGACAGTAAAACTTCATTCGAAACTAAAAAAATAATATGGTTTTACTTTCTTAAATATGTTCGGGAAATACATTAATAGATTTATATGAAAAATTGTATCTATAATAATAGAATTGTCGGTAAGTATCGAGACATTTACCAAATTTGTAGCTTGTTTTGTTATTATCCATGAATAAAATAAGAGAAATGAGTTAAGAAAATGTGTAATAATGTCAAGAAGATGAAGAAAAAAAATGAAAAATCATTCGATGAATCTGTACGTTTTATTAAGGACAATACATGTAAATTTATCATGCAAAACAATAATGATTGGAAAAAAAAATAGACATAAATATAATAAATCACTCACCATTAATAATTAAGGCCAAAAGTGTAAATTTGTCATAAGCTAATTAATTTCATTAATAATTAAATAATAATTTGATCTTTTGACTTGTACTTATTTTAAAGTTAGGTCCTATATTTTTTAATTATATTCATTTCGTCTTATATTTCAATTTTCTTATCAGTTTCCCCTCCAACCATTATCCTTTCAAATGTCACACAATATTTTCAAAAATAACAAAAATACCCTTACTCAGTTGAAACAGTAAAACTTTATCAGAAACTAAAAAATAATATGGTTTTACTTTCTTAAATATACTCGGGAAAGACATTAATAGATTTATATGAAAAATTTTATCTATAGTAATAGAATTGTCGGTGAGTATTGAGATATTTTGCAAAATTTGTAGCATGTTTAGTTATTAACTATGAATAAAATAAAAGAAATGAGTTAAAGAAATGTGTCATAATGTCAAGAAGATGGAAAAAAATGAAAAACTATTTGATGAATCTGTGCGTTTTGTTAAGGACAATACACGTAAATTTATCATGCCAAACAATAATGATTGGAAAAAAATAGACATAAATATAATAAATCACTCACCATTATTAATTAAGACCAAAAGAGTAAATTTTACATAGGCTAATTAATTCCATGAATAATTAGATAATAGTTTGATCCCTTGACTTGTACATATTTTAAAGTTAGGTCCTATATTTTTTTTAAAAACTATATTGATTTCGTCTTGAATTTTGAATTTCTTATCAGTTTCTCCCACCTACCATCATAGTTACAAATGTTGCCCAATATTTCCTAAAATGACAAAAATACCCGTACTCGGTCGAGACACTAAAACTTTATTCAAAACTAAAAGATAATATGGTTTTACTTTCTTAAATATGTTCGCAAAAAACATTATTAGATTTATATGAAAACTTGTATCTATAATAATAGAATTATCGGTGACTATTGAGATATTAAACAAATTTGTAGCATGTTTAGTTATTACCCATGAATAAATTAATATAAATGAGTTAAGAAAATGTGTCATAATGTCAAGAAGATGAAAAAAAAAATGAAGAACCATTTGATAAATATGTACGTTCTGTTAAGGACAATACTCATAAATTAACCATTCAAAACAATAATGATTTTAAAAATAGTCATAAATATAATAAATCACTTGCCATTAATTAAGGTCAAAAGAGTAAATTTGTCATCGGCTAATTAATTTCATGTATAATTAAATAATAATTTGATCCCTTGACTTGTACCTATTTGAAAGTTAGGCCCTACATTTTTTAATTCTATTCATTTCGTCTTATATTTTGATTTTCTTATCAATTTTAATTTTCTCTCATACCATTATCGTTACATATGTCGCCCAATATTTTCTAAAATGACAAAAACACCCTTACTCAGTCGAGACATTAAAATTTTATTCGAAACTAAAAAAATATGGTTTTACTTTCTTAAATATGTTCTGGAAAGATATTATTAGATGTATATGAAAAATTGTATTTATAATAATAGAGTTGTCGGTGAGTATCGAGATATTTAGCAAATTTGTAGCATGTTTAGTTATTACCCATGAATACAATAAGAGAAATGAGTTAAGAAAATGTGTCGTAATGTCAAGATGATGAAAAGAAATAACGAACCATTTGATGAATCTATGCGTTTTGTTAAGAACAATACACATAAATTTACAATGTCAAACAATAATGATTGGAAAAAAATAGAAATAAATATAATAAATCACTTGCCATTAATTAAGGCCAAAAGAGTAAATTTGTCAAAGGCTAATTAATTCCATGAATAATTAAATAATAATTTGATCTTTTGACTTGTACTTATTTTAAAGTTAGGTCCTACATTTTTTAATTATATTCATTTCGTCTTATATTTTGATTTTCTTATCAGTTTACCCTCCTACCATAATCGTTACAAATGTCGCCCAATATTTTCTAAAATAACAAAAATACTCTTACTCAATCGAGACAGTAAAACTTTATTCGAAACTAAAAAATAATATGGTTTTACTTTCTTAAATATGTTCGGGAAATACATTAATAGATTTATATGAAAAATTGTATCTATAACAATAGAATTGTCGGTGAGTATCGAGATATTTAGCAAATTTGTAGCATGTTTAGTTATTACCCATGAATAAAATAAGAGAAATGAGTTAAGAAAATGTGTCATAATGTCAAGAAGATGAAAAAAATGAAAAACCATTTGATGAATCTATGCGTTTTGTTATGGACAATACACGTAAATTTACAATGCCAAACAATAATGATTGGAAAAAAAAATATTGACATTAATATAATAAATCACTTACCATTATTAATTAAGGCCAAAAGAGTAAATTTGTCATAGGATAATTAATTCCATAAATAATTAAATAATAATTTGATCACTTGACTTGTACTTATTTTAAAGTTATGTCCTACATTTTTTAATTATATTCATTTCGTCTTATATTTTAATTTTTTTTATCAGTTTCCCCTCCAACCATTATCCTTCCAAATGTCGCCCAATATTTTCAAAAATAACAAAAATATCATTACTCAATTGAGACAATAAAACTTTATTCGAAACTAAAAAATAATGTGGTTTTACTTTATTAAATATGCTCGGAAAGACATTAATAGATTTATATGAAAAATTGTATATATACTAATAAAATTGTCGGTGAGTATCAAGATATTTATCAAATTTGTAGCATGTTTAGTTATTACCTATGAATAAAATAAGAGAAACGAGTTAAGGAAATGTGTCATAATGTTAAGAAGATGGAAAAAAATGAAAAACTATTTGATGAATATGTGCGTTTTGTTAAGAACAATACACATAAATTTATCATGCCAAACAATAATGATTGGAAAAAAATAGTCATAAATATAATAAATCACTCACTATTATTAATTAAGACCAAAAGAGTAAATCTGTCATATGCTAATTAATTTCATAAATAATTAAATAATAATTTGATCCCTTGACTTGTACCTATTTTAAAGTTAGGTCCTATATTTTTTAATTCTATTCATTTCGGTTTGTATTTAGATTTTTTTATCAGTTTCCCCCACCAACCATGATTATTACAAATGTCCCCAATATTTTATAAAATGAAAAAAATACTCATACTTAGTTTAGACACTAAAACTTTATTCGAAACTAAAAAATAATATGGTTTTACTTTCTTAAATATGTTCGGGAAAGACATTATTAGATTTATATAAAAAAAATTGTTTCTATAATAATATAATTGTCGGTGAGTATCGAGATATTAAGCAAATTTGTAGCATGTTTAGTTATTACTCATGAATAAAATAAGATAAATGAGTTAAGAAAATGTGTCATAATGTCAAGAAGATGAAAAAATGAAGAACCATTTGATGAATCTGTGCGTTTTATTAAGGATAATACACGTAAATTTACCATGTCAAAAATAATTATTGTAAAAAATAGTTATAAATATAATAAATCACTCCCCATTAATTAAGACCAAAAGAGTAAATTTGTCATAGACTAATTAATTTCATGAATAATTAAATAATAATTTTATCCCTTGACTTGTATCTATTTTAAAGTTAGGTGCTACATTTTTTTAATTATATTCATTCCGTCTTGTATTTTGATTTTTTTATCAGTTTCCCTTCCTATCATTATCGTTACAAATGACGCCCAATATTTTCTAAAATAACTAAAATACTCTTACTTAGTCGAGACACTAAAATTTTATTCGAAACTAAAAAATAATATGGTTTTGCTTTCTTAAATATGTTCGGGAAAAAACATTATTAGATTTATATGAAAATTTTTATCTATAATAGTATAATTGTTGGTGAGTATCGAATTATTAATTAAATTTGTAGCATATTTAGTTATTACCTATGAATAAAATAAGATAAATGAGTTAAGAAAATGTGTCATAATATCAAGAAGATGAAAAAAAAATGAAGAACAATTTGATGAATATGTGCATTTTGTTATATAAAAAAAAAACTAAAATCAGTTTACTTCTTTGAATATTGAAACTACTACAAGCAGCCTTAAAAACTATCATATTGGTCTCAAACTTATAGATATTACGAACACAACCAATTGTAGTAATCATAAATAATTGGGTTAAAATATTTTACTCCTCTCCATAACTGCGTTCCACACCTCAAACCTCTTTTGCTTCTAACTTGATTGCTCCTCATAAGACCCGAGGTAGTTACATATGAGAATCTCTCTATTCCCCTCTCCTGACTATCGAATTTCTTTTTTTTCTACCGTAACTATCTTTTTATTGGAAGATACTACCACCAACCGACATCATTTCATGTAGTCTATCCTAAAATTAATTAGATTATCTCCTTGCTTAGTTATTTGACACCGAAAGTGAATATGAACTAAGAAATGAAAGACGTTTTAAGAAAAAGTCCAACTAATCGGAAGCTAAAAAGATTCTATGTCTCCATTTGAACAAGACGAGGTGAATGTGCATTTCTTGGTAGTGGTGATAGTAGTACTGACGACTGTAGGGATGGTGGTGGTGGTAATTGTAGGGATGACAGTGGTGGTTTAGATGAAATACAACATTGTGAGATTTCTAAATCATTATATTTTTAAATATCCACATGAGTTTTGGTTTCAATTTGAATATTTGTAAATTCTAAATATTGAATTTGAGTTTGTAAAAAGTGAAATTCAAAGTTGTGTGGTGATGTGTCTATAAATGATGAGTTTTGCAAATGAGTTATTTTGAAGGAAGGAGTAAAGAATTAAAAAAGGAATCAAATCAAATAAAAAATTAACTTTTAGGTGGAAAAATGGTTAATTTTACCACTGTACTTTGATTAATTGTTACATTTTGCTATTATACTATGTTTTAAGCGAAATTGTCATTATACTTTTATAAAGATATATGCAATTTCGTCACTATCCCTAATTACCATCCAATTTTAACGGTGACTTAACGAAAGCTAAAAATATTTTATTTTTTCGTTTTAGCAAAGTAAGGTGAACACGTTTTTTGGTGGTGGTGACTGGTGATGGCGGTGGTGACGATTGCAGAGACGGTGGTGGTGGTGGTGGTTAGGAGTGGTGTTTGGGGTGATTGTAAGCATGACAGTGGTGGTTTAGGTGGAATATGACATTGTTATATTTCCAAATCATCAATTTTTCAAATCTTCATATGGGTTTGAGTTTCAATCTTCAAATTTGAAAATTCCAAAAAATTAATTTGGATTTGTAAATAGTGAAATTTAAGGTTGTGGTGGTGGTGAGTCTATAAATGACGAGTTTTGCATATAAGTTAATTTGAACGAAGGAGTAAAGAATTAGAAAAAAATAATAATAAAATCAAAAATTAATTTTTGGGTTAATGGTGTTATTTGAGATGGTAATGGTGGTGGGTCTATGAATGATGAGGTTGATAGAAGAAAGGGAATGATAAAAAAATAAATTAAATTAATTCCAAATTTTATTTTTTAGAGTAATGAAATTTTTTTAATTTTTAATTTAAATATTAGAAAAATTATAATAACAATGTTGCTAGCCATACAACTAATTTTATAACTTTTCTTATAACTAAGCCTTGAAAAAGAACAAAAATGTCTTTGTACAAAACAACTTTACAGTTCTTCAAAACTTAGTGGTAAGGAAAGTAATATAATTAGTTGTAAGGATAATATTTTCCTTATAATTATGTCAAACTACAATTCCACCCAAAAGTATCCACCAAATCACATTGGGCACCCCAATCCTAAGGTTTGTCCCATAATAGTATCTGACGTTATTGTTTTTTCCTATTTTTCACTCTAACCATAATTGTTAGAAAAGTCACGTTAATTTGACATTTCTTTGTGGGTGTTAACTCGAGGAAAATATTAGGAATTTGGTGTAAACTTTGGGGGTGCCAAATGCATTTTAGCCTAATAAAAATTAAGAAATAAAATATAATTTTCTAAAAAAAATTATATAAATGTGAGTGTAAAGTTAAAATGTTAAAAAAAATGGAGTGAGGGTCCACCATTCCTTTTTTTTCTTGCTGAAAGAAAATCTAGAGAAAGGACCCACCATGTTTTCTGTTCTTTAGTCGTCCCCAAAATAAAAATTAACTCAGAACCTGATCTGGATTTTGTCCACTCCTTCCAAATTTCTCTCTTAAATTTCTCTCGCTTAACCCAGAAGATAGATACGCGTTTGATTTCATTATTAATTTTTTTTTATCTTGATGATGAAAACAAAGTACGCAAACAAAATATATGAAAAACGTTTACCCATAGTTATCCATCTCATCTCCGATTTCTTGTATGAAATTGGATTCACTCATCTTCTTCGGTGAAACCCAATGGGGAGGGAGAGAATTGGGTAGTATAGTTTAAACATGGAGAGGGATAGCTAGTGAAATAATTTTATCCTTTAAATGGTGTTACGTTTAGGGATTCGAACCACTTTAAACCATTGTGAAATGACATGTCATAGCTTCAAAACATCAAAAGGTTGATGTTTATCAACCGGTTTATACTTGGACTGAACTTTGTTTTATATTTTTGGGGTTAAATGTGTATTGAGAAATAATAAAATATTTATTTGTGAGTCCATATTATAAAGCTTTTATGAGTTTATGTATAGTAAAGAATAGATTTATAAAGAAAAGGATAATATAATTTTTTGGTCCCTGAACTATACCAATATTATGCGTTTGGTCCCTGTATTTTTTTTGTAATGTATTTGGTCCTTAAAGTAGATTTTTAATAAGACATTACCCCCTAACAGAGTTACCGTCAGTTTTGACGTTATGTTTTTTTTTTTTGAAAACTCAATTTTACCCTTAGTCACTTGTTTGACCAACATCCCCTTTTTACGCATACCTTCCCCTCTTCCTGCACTACAGTTGGCTCTTTCCCTTTAATATGCTGTTGCTCCTTGGAAGGAGGAGATCGACGTCGACTCTTCCTGCACACACTAATGGTATGGCCCAAAAGACCACAACCCTCACAGTAATGAATATTTCCCTCGAAATCTAGTGGTTGCCCCCTTCCTCCTTCGATGTGCCAATCCAGATTTTCGAAGGTAACTCACGGGCGACATTTATTTCCACACAAACGCGAGCATACATCGGACGTTTTAATGCCAAGGTTTTCTTTTTTCATCCGCATCTTCTGCGGAAGCAAAATGAACCATGACGTGTCTTGGATCCAAAAGACCCACCACGAAGGAGCATTTGAAGTTCCAACTCTTCGCAATCTGATCGCGAACAACGAAGAGCGACGGACGACCCACATAAAATTTCAAAATAACCTTATTAGCGAATTGCTTCTCAGAAAATGCTCCTATGGGCGAGATCCTTACGGAGTTCAGTGAAGAGAACGAATGGACGCTTTGGTTGAGGAAATTAGATCTGATGGAGGAAGGCGTACCGAAAAGATCTAGTCTACTTCTCGGGAACGGTGGGGATGAATTAGTGAAAGGAGGAGCCTGGATGCCTGTGAATTCCTAAACCATGGCTCTGGAATTGGTGGTGTCCGTTGTTAAACGGTGGTGGAGCGCCCAGGATCGCTTCTTCGGGTTTCGGACGACCGGATGGGGTTGATGACGTGGTCGAGAAGATGAAGCTCGTTGGTTTTGATCTCGCCGTTGTCGTGGCGGACGGAGTGGAAGTGTGGCCGACGTCGGATTGGGGTTGAATTTGTGGCCGACGAACGGAGTGGAAACGTGTTGTGGGTTGAAGAAGGGGTTGATCGGATTGGGAAATGGGATGTGGACGGGTTGAATTTGTACCGATTCCCTTTTGTTTTCATTTTTCATTTTTTTTATTTTAAATCACTAACATTACTAAGGGTAAAATTGAGTTTTTTAAAAAAATTTAACGGCAAAACTGATGATAACCCCGTCGGGGGGTAATCTCTTACTAAAAACCTACTTTAAGGACCAAACATATTACAAAAAAAATATATAAATCAAACACATAGTATTGATATAGTTCAGAGACAAAAAAATTATATTATCCTAAAGAAAATATTTATAAGTCGATGATATGGTAAGACGTAGAGGAGGAATAAACGATTTGATAGGTGTGATTAGGGGTGACAAAATGGGTGTTTTGGATCAATGGATAATAGGCTATTATCCATGGTTATCCATGGATAATGACCTATTATTCATTGATCCAAAACACCCATTTTACCACCCTAGGTGTGATGCCCTAAGATATTTTGTAAATAATGCGAGAGAAATCACATGGCTAGTACAGTAGGTAGCCAAGAAAGATTCTTTCGTCATCATTCGGGCTTCTTAACACTTCACACTCACAACGTCATAGGCTGATGTCACCCACCTCCGTTTGGACCACTCATCGTGATGTAATTTCTTTTTTCTCTCTTTCGCCCCCAATTCCACAAATCCCTCCCTATATTAGTCTTCTTCGTTGCCCCTTACCCTCCCCCACAATTGACCTACCCACCAAGCCTTCTCAAATTCTACACCATTTCAAACTATCCTGATTTTCCAGAGTAGCCGGAAACCACTACGCGTTTTGTTAAGATCATGGAGAAGGAGAAGAGGAAACGGGCGGGAGATGACGGATGGATGGACGGGAAGAGAGGAAAGGCGAGGGACGACGTCCAAGTGCAAACGAAGACGGGAAACGACGACGAGGTTGAAGAATTTTACGCTATCTTACGGCGGATACAGATTGCCGTTAAGTATTTTGAAAAGGGTAGTGACCGTGAAGGTGATGGACGGAAGTTGACGGCGGGAAAGAGGTCGAGTTTGTGGAGCCCGGCTTTCGAGTGGGAGGATTTTAAGAAAGTTGACGGCGTTAGAAGTAGAGAAGGTGTCGTGGATAATGTGGGTTTCGATCTTAATGCCCACCCGGAATCCGATCGGGAGTCCGCTTAGAATGTTCTTTTATCACTTTTTGTGTTGGGTAATTGTTCTTTTCCTGTAAGATGACGATGAACTGATGTATTATCGCCAGAGATCCTTTCCCGCCGATATAATCCTCCGTTTGATTTAATTAATTCAACGGAATGATTTTATATATTGACTTAATTTGATGTCCAGACATGTTATGAATTGTCAAATTGATTTGATCCGAATAAAAGTACTTCATCAAAATATTGCAATTTCCGTATCATTTACTATTCTAACTCTAAATCTTCACACCAAAAACAATATATTTCATAGCATATTTTATTTTCACTTTTTATTAACATTTTAAGTTATACTTCATACTCTCTCCGAACCTATATATAAACAAAACTAACCGATTTCACACAGATTAAGAAAGTAAGTTAAATGAGTTAAATTGTCTTGATTTTATATAAAACAAAAGTATATTTACTAAAATACCCTTAAATATCTCATTCAAAACTGATGACAATTAATGCAATATTAACTCATTGTCATCAATTCATTATAACTCTTTTTTTTTATAATAGTGGCTCTTTGTGTATAGAGAATGTGCACACATCTTGAAAAATAAAAGAATTAACGAGGGGTATTTTTGGTACCAAACTTCTTGGAAGTTGTGAGTAGAGTTTAATATGATGATTTTTGCTTAAATTTAAGTCCACCAAAATTTAATATTTTTTGCTTATATATAGGTTCAGAGGGAGTACATTTCAATCAAAAAGTCTCTATTTCATCCCAGATAAATGTTTTTAATGGACAATACACAAAGATTAAGAAATATAATTTATAATGAGTTGTAAAATATGTTGGGACAATAATACACATTACACACTCTCTCTTATTATTTATGTAACAATTACACACTTTCTTTCTAAGATATACAATAATGATAGTATTAAATGAAAAGAATATATTAGGAAAATAATAGAAAATTTATACATCAAAAGTTTTTAGGAACATTAGTTGAAACATATCAAAATATTGAAATTTCAATAGACTATTTCACCCTTGTTGATCTAATATTCTCGTTGTACCTAAAAATAATTAGTATAAATAATTGCTTAATTTTCTTTGAATATTATGGTAAAAATAATATTTAAAAATGATCATGTGGGCTTTCAATGAGAATATTCTGTCAATTCAATTAGCGGTGCTTAAGTAAAATATGCAATTTAACAAAATATTATAGTTGGGGGTACAATGCATCAATTGCTGAATGAGGTGCAATTCAAGCTCAACCTATAGTTGAGAGGTTATTTGTAATTTACCATATATTTATTTAATAAGTTTATTTTTTAATATTATTTATAATTAGTACTCATACCGTTTAAATAATCGACATCTTTGGAATTTTTTTGTTTTCTAAATAATTTAGTATAATAATTTATTAATTTCTTTATTGATAATAAATTTAGAATAATTTACATAATAGACAAATTAATAATATTTTATTGAATATATATTGCTTAATAATTTAAAATGAATTATATTATTAATATTTACTAATTAGATATAATCCCTATTATTAGTTATTAATTAATTTAAATATTTTATTATATTATTAATATATTTTTTTATTAAAAAACTAATATATTTTTTTCAAAAACTAAGTCAGTCCATCAACACTAAATTTGGAGTTAGATGTGTGGAAATCACACTATTTTGGGGACCGGCTCCGTTTTGCATCATTTTATTTCACACCATTTTGCCCAACCGATTCACCAAATTCAACATCATTTTTAGTGTTGTGAATAATGTTGCCTCAAATTTGGTACACCCTCCGAGCAAAGAGTCTCTATTTGAAAGTTAAATTTTTTAAGAAAAATGACACTTTTAGTAATCCATTAGTAATAAAATAATATTTTTATGTCTTAATTTTTTAAAGTAGATTTTTTAAGTGAAACATTTCAAAATAAAATAATAGACTTTTTGACCGAAATGGAGGAGTATAACATTATTCATCAACCCCAAATTTGGGGTTGGTAGGACCCACTAGTTTGTTGATTTATTTTTATCTATTATACAGAGAAAATTATTAATAAATATTAATAAATGATATTAATAATTTAAAAATATTTTAAAATAATTAATAATTGATAATAAATATTATAGTTCATTAATAGAATTAATAAACAAATTTCTTTTAAATTTTTAGTATTATGAATTTAATAATTTACAATAAATTGGTCTTATAAATAATATTATAAAAATAAATTATTAAATATAATGAAATTATTAACATAGGTACTTAATACAGCACCTATAAAATGCTTAATACAACACTTTTTATTGTAAAAATACTATATTACCCTTGATAAATTAAAAAAAAATAAAAAATTGAACACCGAACCAACACCGCCCACCGGACCACCCCCACTGCCCATCGGACCACCGCCCGCCTCACCTGACCCCGCCCCTCCCCAGCCCTCCCTCGGCAGCGGCCTCCTCCCCCCGGCCCACCCCCTCCCCCACCTCCCACTGGGGCGGCCTCCTCCCCCACCACCCTTTGCCCGCCCCAATCCTCCCCGGTCCTCCCATTCCTTTGGGCCAAGCCCATCCCCAGCCCGCCCGGTCCCTAAACCCAGAAATTTTTTTTTTTTTTGGTTAGGACTGCTGCCATACCAGTCCAAAACCTTTAAAAAATTTTTTTTTTGGTTAGGACTGCTGCCAAACCAGTCCTAAACCCTTAAAAAAAAAATTTTTTTTGGTTAGGACTGCTGCCAAACCAGTCCAAAACCTTTAAAATTTTTTTTTTTTTTTTAGCGCCAAACCACCAAAACCTTAAAAAATTTTTTTAGTTAGACTGCCAAACCAGTCCTAAACCCTTAAAAAAAATTTTTGGTTAGTAATTTAATTGTATTTAGTAACTAAATAAAATTAATTAGTAAATTAATTGTGTTTAAAATGTTTTTAAATTTAAAATTTGTTAAATTAAATTTAATAAAAAAAACAAAAAAATTAATTATGTAAAGGGCATTTTGGTCAAATATTTTTAAAAAGTGCTGTATTAAGCATTTTATAGGTGCTGTATTAAGTATACCCCAATTATTAATTGTGTAATCTTAATATTTACTATTGAAAAGGTTAATATAAAATAAAAATAGATTATGCTAAGTAATATTTCTTTTGGTGTAAGATTTAATGTGAATGAGTTGAAATTAAAATAGTTGTTGATGCTGAAATTGCACTATTATGGCATTGAAACTACGCCAAATTTGGTGTTTTGGGTTGGAGATGGCCTTGAAGCATTAGTTGTTTTTTTCTTTTGAGTTACTCTTTTTTGTTTATCCCAAAAATATTATCTTGGTTGTAAAGTTTTCTTGTCAAAAAAAATAATTTTATCATTTTATTATTACTTTTTCATACTCTAATTATGAGTCATATGTATATAGTCTTTAAAGTAACTTACATATTATAAAAATAATAATAACCAAATTAAATTTTTTTTGTTCACCCGTATAGTCTTGAAGTCAAATTGGTACACTATTGCTCCAATGGTCAATGAATTTTAACCAATCTTCCTTGAGCGTACGCGTACAGCGTACTAGTGGTAGCAGGTTGGAATTTGGATGGGCAACTCATTCAGCACCAAGCAGTGTGTGCTCTTATTAAAGTCAAATACTCCCTCCATCCCAAAATTATCGTTCTCCTTTCTTTTTTCGTCCGTCCCAAAATAATTGTTCACTTTGAAACTTACCTTTTTATAACATCACTTTTACCACTGTATCCTTACTTTTTCACCCTACTTTAATTATAGGCCACATACACATGTGTTTTAAAGGAAACTACACATTAAACCAATATTAATAATCCAGTCAAATAGGTTTTCTTAAACGATGCGCCGGGTCAACCAGGACAATAAATTAGAGAGGGAGGGAGTACATTATTGTCCAGCTAGTTTAACCTTTGTAATTTAATTTATGCAGTTTCTAATTGTTATGCTATTAGTTTACATAATATTTAATGAATGTTGAGTCGTCCATAATTCTCTATAGAGGTAAGAACGTTCTTATAATCTGATAGCTTGTAATTAGGGGACTCATGACTTGGTGGGAGGTCAAAAGCACTATGGACGGGTCAGGCCCACCAAGCCACTACTAGGCACTAGCAGTTCTATGGCGGACCATGCGGCCCCAAAGAGTATAGCTGTCCATCATCGTTACCAACTAATCCATATCACGTGTTCATTGTCCACCTCAACAGGACATGTACGCCTTCTAGAAGCCCTCGTGGCCTAACAAACTTTACTCTGCACAACGTATATAAAAAGGCCCTGACCCCTTCACAAAAAGGTACGCTTTCCTTTCTACATCCTTACGTTGTCAAATTTCATCCTCTCTGATCATCACTCATACTGACTCTCACGTTGAGAGGGGATTTGCAGGGCCACCCCCTGTTCAGGTCACGTTTGCTTGCCTATTTCAGGTACCGATCCACGCTTGTAGAATAGATTCTCGATCACATCCTTGGCGCAGAAAACAACATCATCAAATGTGTATTTTTATTTACGTAATTTATGTGTGTACTTTTATCAATGTAATTTCATATTTGCGTAATTATGTCCTTTTTAATGAATAAAAAATATTTTTTATAAACAAAATTAAGAAATGAATAAATTATTTAACGGACATAATAAATTTTTCCTATATTTTTTTATGTTTTATAATAAATATTACTCCATCCGTTCCTAAATTATCGTCCTTCTTTCCTTTTTCGTCCGTCCCAAAATAATCGTCCAGTTTGAAACTTACCTTTTTAGAACATCACTTTTTCACTCAACTTTAATTATGGGCCACATACACATGAATTTTAAAGGAAAGTACACATTAAACCAATATAAATAATCAAGTCAATTGTTTTTTCTTAAACTGTGCGCCGGGTCAACTAGGACGATTATTTAGGGACGGAGAGAGTATCTTTTAATGATAAAATATTACTTTTCAAATATATATTATGAAAGAATAAAATATTTAGTTGTATATCTATACTATAATCCTTGTACAAGTTTATTTTTAGTGATTAATAAATTTATAGACAAAGGTTTATAACACAGTAGATAAACTTTTTAAAATGTTTTTGGCCGTAGATGCCCTAATCAAACATTAAAACTAGTTGCTCTAGGTTGGGAGCATCACCATGAGATGTTAATCTGGTCAACCTTATAGTTCCGTGGGTTAACGGGTAACTAAACTTAATTACAACTCTACCCCACCCCTTGCATGTATCAATTTATACGGGTCCTTAACGGGTCACACATAAAAGGTAGTAGTGTCATTATTTAAATCTAAAATATGTGATGTATATATCCAAATTAATCAGATACACTGGGCTTATAACAGTTGGATATATGGCTTACAATCTATCCTCATCTCGAAGGTCCAAACCTGTCAAGAAACCAACAAAAACCGTGAACTGGGTAGGGGCTTACCCTGCAAATACGCTCCGGCGTGATAATTAACAAACACACAATTGAGTTAGCAATTTGACAGAGTTTTAGCCAGCGTATAGGTGAACGTACCTTTCCTCTTCTGTCAGATGGGTTTATATAGGGCCAGCCTTAAAGGCTACCTGCTCATTGAATGTAGGAGCGTGAAAGGCGGGCACGCTCAGGGCCATGTCCGGAACGTGGGGGCAGATTTCTCGGTATTAACTCCACATGTTCAAAACAATCGTTACCATGTAACCGAGTGGGCTGGTTATCCTCGCTACACTCTTGGCCCCCAGACGGCAGACATGAGGCTGCTTGCTCGGTATGATTGGGCGGCAAAAATCTGTCCCTCGCTTATGAGTTGAGCTCGGACCATGGTGAATGTACGTGATTCATTCGTGGCCATGGATATGGTGTGCTAGGCACGTGACCAATGTTTGGGCCTTTTGGGCCAAGCATCTCAGTGGCCCCCTGCTTCTTGTCTGGCGAGCATACAAGCTCAAAGCGAGGAATATAATACTTGGAGAGCGTGATGGATGATGAATATATAAGGGATCAGTTCGACGACTAAAAGATTAGGTGGATGCCAGTCATGCATTGAAGTGACACTAAGGTGCAGCTGTCAGCCGAGGGTTGAGGCGACATGCATGCATTTTTCCCGAGGCATCATTAAATGCATCGCCTCGTTTCCCACACCGCGTGCCCGGGAAGTTGTCTGCAGGTAATTTCTCTACCTCTTTTGCCCCTCACCTAATCTATAAAAACGGTTGCTTCCTTTCCTTGATCTCTTTTACCAAACTAACACACTCACGAGCCTTCTTCCCTTTTTGCTACCACTTTGAATCAACGACGTTGATTGAAGAATCATAACAGCAAACCAAGCACCACATTCGTTTAAATTCGAGGATCTATAACCGCGACAAGTAACCTTTCATTCTCAACTATTCATCTGCTTTCATTTTCATCTGCATTTCCTCTTTGCCAGAACCCTAGCCTTAGGATTTGATGGTGACCACTAGGTATTCCAGTGTCCAATATCTGAAGGTTTACAACTTCTACCCTTGCTTTCTGTTTTGATGTCGTTCTTCATAAATCCATCGTCTAAAATTTCTGGATTCATCTTGGTTGTCCTTTCTAGCCTTTGCACACACGTGAGCACGCACGTAGATAGGAATCGGGGAAATTAAGAACTAGTGCCCTGCTTACTGGTTCATGATGTAAAACCTAGGCCAAGGGTTCTACTTGTTCATTCGTATCTGTTTGAACGAGCAGGAATTAATGTATGTTCCTCAGTTCCTGTAGGATGTCTTCTTGCGAGGAGAGTGGTTCAGAATTTGAAGGACGTAGCTACGATCATGGAGCTTCAAGTGAGAGCGAGGAGAGCTTTGAAACTGCATCCCATAGCTCTGGAGGGGCTAAATAGGGTGAGCCCTTAGTCCCTGATGTATCTGAAATCCGTGACTAGGAGACATCCATGGCTGCTGGCGATGAGAAAGAAGGAGATGTCGAAATTGAGCAAAATGCCAATGCTAAAGATGAGTAGGGTTCCGACGAGGAGGACAAGCATTCTGGATCTGAGTCTCCAAGTACAAGTGTTCCTCGGGAAAAAGGAAAAGAGCTGCTTGCCGAAGAGGCAAAAAACATCAGGATGACGAACCCGCTTCCATGAAATGAGAGGACATGACCTGCGAAGAGGACGTGTCTGCCTGGTTCTACTCCTTGGGTATTGACCCCAAGAACTATCGAATGCGAGCCTTTGACAAGGGGACATAATGGTCTTCTATTTTGATTTTTTCCTAGTCGGTTTGAGGCTTCCCTTGAACCCTTTCATCATGGAGTTCTTGCATCTTAACAACGCCCTCCCCTGCGACCTGACCCTTACTACAATGAGGTTTCTGGTCGCATACACCGTAGTCTGTAGGCTGCTCGGGTTTGAGCCCGATATGACCTTGTTCAGAAAACTCTTTTTGTTCTCGCTTGACAAGAAAAACGGACGTATCACTGGTCGCTCCAACCCCAACTATTTCAAGCTGCTAAGCGATGGCCCCAATAAAGTTGACGCCTGGGACGGGAAGACCATGCTCGTTGAATCCCGAGTAGGATGGCCTTTCACAGCCTAGTTGGAAGACATGGGAATTCCAAAATATGACAAGAATGCTTTTAGAGCTGGAGAACCCCAGATAGACAAGTCGTTCAGGATTCTACTCGGTGTGAAAGAGGGGCAGAGGCGGGCAGGACTGGGTGCTCGACTGGAAGGTCCTTACATCTTATTCCACAATTCTTCATCTGACCGGTATACTCAACTGGCCTGTAGAGGGTGTACATCCCAGGGTCACTATTGATGCCGAAGAGCCCCACCCATACTGGGGTAACTGTCACGGAGAGAGATTCCCGAGCGAATGCCCAGACTGTGAACATGCTGGAACCAGTTGTGTTCCTGCTTTCTCGTCAAGCGGTCTGCATGCCTTCATCTTTTTCCTTAATACATTGCTTTCTTGAATTTTGTCTGATCTTTCTTTTCCTCTCAACATTGCAGACATAAGGCAACTTGAAGATGCTACCAGGTTCTTGCAGGTCTCTAAGAGGGGGTCTACAAGGAGGAATACTCAGCTCGCAACCTAAAAGCCTTCCTCCCTTCCCATAGTACCGTCTGCCTCTTCCGGGCGAGGAGTGAACCAAAGCCGTGTCGAGACGAGCAGGGCTGCTCCTATTGTCACCATTGTTCATCCTGTACATGTCGCTTCCGCTATACTGCTCCTGCCGCAACTATTCGGTCAGGCGTGAGGCCTCTAGTGAGCTACCCACAAACAAAAGACATGCCATCGACCCTCCTACTTAAAGGAGAACAAGGTCACGATCAGATAAAGATGATTAGGGGACCGCGTCTGGCTCGGGTGTACCTTCATGCCACAGAGAAGACTTTTACATGCCCGAGTCTTGGGACAAGGAGGGCAAGTTGATCACTGAAATAGTAGACGTGCCTGACCTAGAGAAGCTTAACATTTATAAGCGCGGCTATCCTGTAATGGTGGGGCTCGGAGTGACGAAGAGGTTTTGCCATAGCGGGGTCCGGAAGAGGAGCTGTGAGCACTCAAGTTCAGTTCTGATCAGGGAGGTTGGAATGTGCATGGTTGAGGTAAAACTGACTCCCTTAGTCATAATGTAGTTGAGTTTTGACCGCTGCGTCTAACTTTGATTTCTTATATTTCCAGATGGCCACTAATACCGAGCTGGTCTATAAGCGGCTGATGGACAATGTCAATGCTTCCGCCATCCTGACCAGCGAGAAGAAAAAATTGGAAGAGCAAGTGAACTCTCTTCGAGCCGAGCTAAAGCTGAGCGAGGAGGCTTTAAACGTACTTTCCCTCTTCTGTCAGAAGGGTTTATATAGGGCCAACCTTGAAAGCTAAGACCTTCTCATTGAATGCAGGAGTGTGAAAGGCAGGCACGTTCAGGGCCACGTCCGGATTGTGGGGGCGGATTTCTCGACATTAACTCCCCACATGCAGAACACGGACGACCGTTACCGTGTAACCAAGCGGGATGGCTATGCTCGTTGAGACATCGGCCTGCTCGCTACACTCTTGGCCCCCAGACGGCAGACAGGAGGCTGCTTGCTCGGTATGATTGAGCGGCCAGAGATCTGTCCTTGTTAAACATGAGTGAGCTCGCACCATGGTGAACGTATGTGATTCGTTCGTGGCCATGAATATAACGTGCTGGGCACGGGACCAATGCTTGAGTCTTTTGGGCCAGAAAGCTCAATTTGAAATTAACTAATTAACGAGTGATGAAAAACAATCAATAACACAATTCAAAATAAAATAAAGTCATACAAAGAGTCAACACCATCCACTAAACAATAAGATATTAATAAAAAAATTATGAAACAAGTCGATAAACATTATTTGCTATTACTTATCTTAAATTCCAAATCGCCATTGATATGTAATGATCAAAACACGTAGCCAAATCGAGTACACCCAATTATCAACAATCAAAATCAGGTCACTATATAATTTGTAACTAAATCATGGCCTTCCAAAGATCAACGCTTAAAATATAAGTAAATGTGAAACAAAATGAAGCAAACAGACCTAAATCGTGATAAATAAAATCTTTGATTTCAAGCTATAGAGAAATTATAGAGAGATATTGTGATAGGACGAGAGAAAATCATGAAAATTTCTGATCATATATTATATACACTTGTCATATTAGATTACAGTACGCAAATGGGGGAGATAATTAATTGGGACCCCAATAGCTAGAGTACATGACTTTCCTCAACGACTCCTCAGATTGCTTCAACCCGCGGGCAAACCCAACAAACTTGTAATCATATAGGGTCAGCCCATCAAATCCGAGATTTATATGGATTGAAAATTTTCAACTCCAATCCTTTTCGGTTTCAATTTAAATGAGTCGTCCTGCAGTCTTTGGTCATATTATCTCTACTCTAATGATGGTCGTGGTGCATAGGTCTTGCTCGGCCACGGATGAAAAATAAAATTAAAAAGAAAAGAAAAGAAAAGCACACACACACTTGAAAACTTTCTTTTGAGCACGAGATGTGGAACCTTTAAACACTTAATGTTGACGGTGGGGGTGTTGAAATCCTGGATGTATTGGAGGTGTACCTAATCACATGAACCTTTGTGATCGAAGATGGAGATGTGGAAAACGTGGATGGAGGTTAGGTGTACCTAATCACATGAACACTTGTCTATAATCCAAGGTATAATGTGATCGATGGTATGGAAATCTTGGTAAGAACTAATAGCTGTTTTGATTGATACAACAAATTTAGGAATTACCGTGTATTTTAAAGCTGTGACGTGGACCAAAGAGTGCCATACGTTAAATGCTTTAGAGAAATAACAATAAAACGTTAAAGGTCATCATTAGAGACAACATTTTTTGTTGTCCGTACCCATTTACTCTTAAAAAAAGAACAACTGTGAAATCAAATATATAATTTATTAAAAATTAATAAAATAATTTATTTAATGCTTTTGATTTAAAATCAAAAAAATCTTTCAATAATGATCCAAAATCTAATACTTTTACATACATCACCATATTTATCTCATTATTTTAATATTTTTTTTTCAAAAAAATAGCTAAAATCTTAGAAAAATCATAGAATTTTTTTTATATCAAAATAAAACAAATCAAATCTCTATTTATAGGAAAAAATATGTACTTTAATTTAGGAATAAAATAAATTTTTGGTTGAAAATTGGCAAAACGATGGTAAAAAATTATTCAATCCACTAGCATGCTGTCATGTGGAAAGAAAGGGGCAGGAGGCGTCAGTCAGGTTGTCAGCCACATTTATTTTTTTTGCTTCTTTTGGCTTAAAATGACATCGTTTTTAACCCAACAAAGCTGAAACAATTTTGATTTGTAGCGTAAATTGATGCAAATAAAATATAATTTGAATATGATTTTTCTTTGATTCCCCGTTATCTCGCTTGATTCACGTTTGATTCACCTTTGAACAACCGTTGTTGCTGCTCTTAGATCTCGTATCAACCGATGGGTATTGATGCATCATAATTGGGCATATTCATTGTTAATGAGACGACGTGAGCATAAATAGACATGCATATAGTCATTTATTCACGTAGACATAGTGAGCATAAATGGACAACCCCGACGATAACTACCAACGTCCATGACCACATCCCTTTGCCATTGACGATAACCTTCGACTTCCACATCCACCACAACCTCCGGCAACAATCTATGGCATCCACCACCGCCTATAGCGTCCATCACCTTCGACATCAACCACCAATTTTTTTTTTTTTAATGTTTGTTTTATTTATTAATTTTCTGTTAATGGTTAGAGGTGCTCATGTGTGCCCAAGCCCATTCATGGCCTCTGATTTCACAATTGGCTAGCAAGAATTCATTTTTCAGGTGAAAATACAAACATATGTGAGTGATTCAACATGCGCCGACGAGCGACTTCTATTAATCTAAATCACACTATATTAAAAGGGTATTTAATGAATTTTAGAGATAGATGATAGAGTTGGGTGTCCATTGTACGTGGGCTTAAGAGAAGGTACAACGGTGTATCAAAATTAGTTTTTACCAATTTCTTCACATACAATGGTGTATCTCAGGTATCTACACCAAATCTAAACAAGAGAATGAAAGCTTAAGTATCAACCTAAGCTACCACCAAACTCGGAACAAGTGGTGAACTTTCAGCCGGCTCTATCTCATTCCAAATAAAGAAGTGGGTTCCATTTAATTTTTTTTCTTTGATTTTTGGTCTTTTGGCAATTAAAAAAAAACTATTTTTAAAAAGTATACATTATTATCTATAAATAGAGACTTGGTTTGACTCATTTGGACACCAAATGATATTTCTCCAAATTTTAAAGTTGTTGGAGATAAAAAAAAATGAGGTATGCAAAATTATTAGAGTTGAGTTTGTATCAAGTTGTTGTATATGTTTTTTGTTTGGATAGCTTATAGGTATCAAATGAATTTTTATATTCATTTTTAATGACTTGAATATCAAATGAGGACGAAACTAGATACTCTATTGTAGGGGTAAGCTTGGTCCGATTTGGTCTAATTTTTTTGAAAAAATAAAGAAAATCGGAACCAGACAAGTAGTCTGGTTCTCAAAAATTTAGAGCAGGAAACCAACCCAATATGTATGAGAATACCATACATTGATTACGTCAAAACAATCGAAAATGTACGAGAATCAGGACCAGACCAATACTATGATTTTTTTTACTTTTTAACTGTTTAATGCAAATATATAATAAAATTTTAAAGGTTTAAACCTTAAAAAATATTAAAAAACCATCATTCTGAACATTAGTAAGAAACGCCAGCTACGCATAAATTCTTCTGGTGCATGACCTATGTCATTTGAGAAAAAATTAAAACAGTATTTAAAAAATTAAAAGTAAAGAATGTTTCTCAATGCATAATATCCAGGGTAACAAACTAACAATGTGTTGTATGACATCAATAACTCGGCTGATAATTTATCTTTTAACTTCTTTAAGAAACAAGAGATATTAACTTACGAAAATTTAAATTTTAAAAAACTACTGCATATCGACAAGTAAGTGCATCTTAGTGGTAAGACATTTCACCCATACCTAATAAGTCGTGGGTTTGAGTCACCTAGAGGGTAAGTGAGAAACCACTACTAATCATCTTTTTTAAAAAAAAACTACTGCAGGGTAATACATCATCGAATTCTTTTTGAAACTCGGTTATATTTGATTTTTTAGAAAAAGTCATAGAAACTAGAAAGATCACCGTCTCTTTCTTTTATGCCATTTTGAAAGAGGAAAAATAGAGGAACATCCTTGGCACAAAGAAAGCAAGAAAAAAAGTCACATGGGTTAATGTAAGGGTAAAATAGGGTCGAACTATTTTTCTATTGTTGTGCCATTTTTTGGTCTAAAAGCAATAGTAAGTAGTTATCATATTTAATATTTTCGAAAAGCTCTCAAGAGTCTTTGTTTAAATTTGACTAAATATTTGATAAGATTTTTCTTTTAAATAAGGAAACTAATTTTGGAAACTAAATCTTTTATTTCCTAATATTGTGTTTCCTTGAAGTATTTGATTTTCTTGTTTGTTCAGGACTTCAAATCGAATATATATACAAGAGCAGTTTGTGCAGAAGAGATACCTCAACACACTTTCAAAGAGAAAAAACTGCATAGAGAGAGAAAAGTTAAGTGCCTTACTTGGAGTATTCATTGCAGGTTTGTATGCAGCTACATCAGCAGCTGTATTGGCTGTTTGATTGTTTGTTTTCCTAGTTGATAAGAAACTTATTTTTTAATCTCATGTTGCTTTGCATTGTTTTTTTTTTTTTTTTTTTTGGGTTTCCTCTCCAGACTTGTTGTCCTATGAGAGGTTTTGGTATTTGGTTAGTTTTCGCTTGTTATTTGGTTGTAAGACTTATACTCTATTTAGTGAAAACATTTTTTGCTATAAGGCTGGATCTACAAGCATTGCTTGTAGATTGTTTGGTATATTTCTGTGTTTTATTACTGCTTTATTATAATAAAGTCTTCAGCTGTTTATTTGATAAGTTATCTTGTCAATGCACCTTTGGATGCAACTGCATTAGAAGTTGTATTGACATTATTCTTGGAATCCTAGCTACTATTGCACATTCAATTGACATCAGAGTCTCTCTTGACATCACTAAGAGAAGATTCTGGTTGTAGCCATAATAGATTCTCAATATGCCTTGTTCATCCTCCTACCTTGATGAATGTTAATTACTCAATTTGGAAAGTAAAGATGTGTATCTTCGTCAAATCAATTAATAAGAAAGTGTGTCTTGTTGTGTTGAATGTGTGGACTCCACCTAGGACCACTGATGATGATGGTGATATTAAAATTAAAAATGAGGCAAATTGGACTAGTGGAGATAGAACCACAGCCTCATTTAATTTTAAGGCTCTTTTAGCAATATACAAAGCTTTAAATGACAATACCTTCACGATTATTACAAATTTTGACTCTACTAAGGATATTTGGGAGGCCCTTCAAACTTTATGTGAAGGTTCTGCTAGTGTTCGTGCTTCAAAACTGAGAATGCTTACTACTCAATTTGAGAACACTAGAATGAATGAGAATGAAGATATTATGTCTTACTATGGTAGATTACTTGATACATCCAATAATACTCTTGTTTTAGGTGATCCTATCACCAATGATCGTCTAGTTAGTAAGATGATGCGCACTCTATTTAATGCCAAAATTTGTGCTATTGAGGAAGCTCATGACATTGACAAAATTAGTTTTGATAAGGTTCTCCAAAATTTTGAGCTAAACCTCAATGAGAAAATTAAGCAAAAAGGCAAAGGTGCATCATCCTCTACATCTCCTTTGAAAAGCATTGTCTTGCCTACTGTTGTTGATGTTTCTGTTAATTTACTTGAGTTACACAAAGAGATTGAGGAATCTGACTTTGGTGAAGATTCGATGACCCTCCTAATATCAAAGTTCAAAAATGTTTTGAAAGCAAATGGACAAAATAGATCTCTATATTCTAACACCAAAACTGTTTTTAAACCTGAGCCTAACAAGTTTATTCCCAAGGAAAATTCTTTTCAAACCTTTGAAAAATCTTTTACCAATCTTTTTGCTAAACAGACTACATTAAGTAGTAAAAATATTGATTCTATTCAATGTAGGGTTTGTCAAGGTTTTGGTCACTATGTTAATCAATGTGCTAATACTTTGCGTAAAAAGGGTTTGAATTTCTCTGCTACTTTGAGTGATAGTGATGATGAAAATTCAGATAATCATGTTATCTTTAGAGCAGTGCAATTTGCTAGTGGTTCAATTGGTGTTGCAGTAGGTGTTCCTGCTGAAAGTGTTCCGACTAGTGTTGTAGTAGGTGTTTCTGTTGAAAGTGGTTTAGCTGGTGTTACCGCAGGTGTTTCTGCTGAAAGTGTTTTTTTTCAAGGAAATAGGGGCGGCACCCTACTAGATATTATTAAAAGAAAAAGATAATACAAACTTGAGGGGGACGACCAGCCTTGCCCTTATAGTGGGAGGATAAAGGAGCCTGACCTCGGAAATAAATAAACAAGCGACAAACAAAAATGCCTAAAAAGAAAGAAACCAAGCTATTTTGAGCTTCTAATATACGAAGTGCCATCCTTATCAATAATGAGAGAACCACGAATGCATGGAGAAAGATCTTGAGAAAAAGCATAGCTGGAATCTGCCGAAGAATCACACCCCAAATTAGCGAGAAGATTTGCCATGCTGTTAGCCTGTTTGAAACAATGAACAATCTGAAAATTCATGTCCTTATGAATAGCCAAAACTTGCTGAATGATGGACCAACACCGCCAGGGAGGCTTATGACCATTAATGAGACAATCAACCAAAACCTTAGAAGCCAACGAACACCATGAAGAAGAGCTTTGGCCTCAACAATAGTATTAGAAGCAATCCCATAATAATCAGAGAAGGCATAAATAATACTACCATTAGAATTACGAATAATACCACCACCCCCACTATAGACTGGATTACCAAGAGAATCCCCATCCGTGTTAAGTTTAACCAAAGTTGAAGGAGGTGGAATCCAACGAATCAGCTTGATTTTAGGGCTCGAAGGCAAACCCTTAGTACCAGAATTGGCAGCCTTAATAATTTAGAGATCAACAATAATAAAATTAATAATGCCCGAAAAAGTGTGACCCTGATTACCAAAGAGAATAGAGTTCCTGTTTTTCCAAAGATGCCAAAGAATCAGACTAGGAAGAAGAATATGATCAAAGGAGCGAGACGGATGAAACCACCAAGCCTTACAGAACTGAATAATGGAAAGGTAGCAAGGACGCACACACTGGTCTGCACTAAAAAAGGACCACGCATAAGAGGCAATGGGGCTGTGAAGAAAGACATGATTAAATATCTCTATATTGCCCGACTCACAACAACAACATTTGGAGACCATATGAAACCCCTTCTTTATAAGACCCTCATCAATAGGCAGTCTATGCTGAAGAAGGCACCAAACAAAAATGCTAATATGTGTTGGAACTTTACAATTCCAATAGAATTTTGTCGACAACAACTTCGGAGAAGAAACACGAAGATGCTGCCATGCCGAAGTGATATAGAAACAACCATTAGCAGCGAGAGTCCAGTAGGGGGCATCATCCAGATCAATAAGAAATAGGTCATGATCTTGAATACGACGTAAATAAGGAGCAATAAGGGAGGAAGCAGCATGCTTTAAATGCAAAGAATCAACAAATAGCTCGCAGACCGACGATATTGAAAAACCATTTGGTTTGGAGATAGCACCACCATCAAGTCACCCATTAAACCAAGGCGAACAATTGCCACGACCCAGAAGCCATTTTAACTGTTGTTCAATAAAGGGCCTGATGTCTAACATACGACACCAAATGTGCGAACTCTGGACGAAGCCCGAATAGGATGAATGTGAGGGCAATATTTAGCTTTTAAAAAGCTGGACTAAAGCGAAGATTGAGTTTGAAAACGCCACCAGCTACTAGCAGAGTAACCATGACTAATATCACTGAGATAAAAAAAACTCCTACCACTCATTCAGAAACAAGAGAACAACACTTCTTCCAAGTAATCCAATGATGTTTCTGTTTACCATCAAGATGACCCCAGAAGAAATTGGTCAACATTTTTTCAACCACTTTAATAATGGCTTTTGGAGGATCAAAGGCAGCAAGCTGGTAGGCAGTGATAGATTGAAGAGCATGATTAATAAGAGTTATCCTCCCATCCATAGACAAAAAAATTCCAGTCCAAGAGTTGATGCGAGACTGTAATTTGAGGACAAGCGGATCAAAATATTTTTTTAACTTACGACCACTAAATAAGGGGAAGCCAAGATAAATCAAGGGAAAATCTTTCTGAATATAGCCCAAAGAATCAGTAATGGAAGTAAGATGCCCAATAGGAAGCTTAGGGGAGATCGTGAAGCTACTTTTGCTAGAATTGATTTTTTGACCCGAGCATCTTTCATGATGGGATAAAAGGTCAATATGCTTATTGCGAGAATGATGGCTACTGTTGCAAAATATTATAATATCATCCGCGAAGGCAAGATGGGAAACAGTCGGGCAACCGCTAGCCGAGGAAGAAGCCACATGCGAATAAGAGGAACGTAAAGCATTGAGGCTTTGGCTCAGAACTTCAGCAGTAAGAATGAATAAAGCAGGAGATAAGGGATCACCCTACTGAAGACCTCTCGATGAATGAAAGAAGCCAATTGTGGAGCCAGTAACTAAAATCGAGAACCATTTGTCAGAGATCAACCTCCAGATCATATCTATAAAACCTTCGCTAAAGCCAAACTTCCTCAGAACTTTTATAAGATAAAACCAAGAAACTTTATCAAAGGCTTTGGTCATATCTAATTTTATGACAATATTGGAGCCAGATATCTTCTTACCAAGGTGAGTCATCAATTTCTGAGCAAGAAGGATGTTGTCTTGAATAAGACGACCCTTAATGAACCCACTTTGATTGAGGGAAATGACAGACGGAAGAACTCGAACCAAACGAGTAGCAAGAATTTTTGAGATCACCTTATTGTTGAAGTTTCACAGGCTAATCAAGCGAAAGTTGTTGAAGGAGTCCGGATGATCAGTTTTAGGAATAGTAACGATAAGAGTACTAGCCCAACTTTTCGGAAGCGAGGATCCAGGGAAGAACTCCAAAATAGCATTATAGAAGTCGAAACCAATTATTTCCCAGCAGTTAGTGAAGAAAGATCTAGAAAAGCTATTCGGGCCAGCGGCACTATCACCATTCATGGAAAAAATAGTTTTCTTAACCTCTTCCATAGTCGGCCAAATAGTGAGCATGTTGTTCATCTGATCAGTGACAAGCCGCGACAGAATATTGATTAAGTCGTTATCATCAATTAGGACATCTTGAAGCTGAGACTGGAAGTGCAACACAACCTTCTTTTTAATCTCATCTTCCGATACAATTTCCCTGCCATCAATACCGTGAATAAAGTAAATATGGAGACATCTGTGAGTTTGTTTGACCGAGGCATGAAAGAGCTTCGTATTACCTTCCCCTTCTTTAAACCATTTAATCTTGGCCTTTTGTCTCCAATAATTCTCTTCCAGCTTTAAAGTTTGTTTAAGTTGGGCATGAGCAAGATTCATAGCGGTCCTATCCTCATCCGAACCAGTGGCTTCAAAGTTTGATTCAAGACGGTGAACATCATATTCAGCCTGCTGAAGGAGATTAAAAATATTACCAAAGACACTTTGTTCCATTGCTTAATAGCCTTCTTACAAGCCGAAAGCTTTTTAGCAAAAACTTACATAGGGCGACCTGATATAGCTTGCTGCCAAGTCTCCTCAATTAACGGCAAGAAAGATTGATGAGAGGACCAAATATTAAGAAACCGAAAGGAAGAGGGATGAGCGATACTCTCTTGCAAAATAGTGATAAGAAGAGGAGCGTGATCAGAGCAACTACAGCCCAAATGACGAACAGAAGTATCATGAAAGAGGTTCTGCCAAGTAAAACTGCAAAGCAAACGATCCAATCGCTGAAAAATAAAAGCATTGCCATCCCTGGAGTTCTACCAAGTATAATTGCTGCCATAATAACCCATGTCAACCAACCCAGATACGGAGATGCAGGAGTGGAAATCCAAAGCCCCATTACGATCCCAACTTGAACCACCCAATTTTTCCTGGGAGAAAGGATGATATTAAAATCCCCACCAACAATCCAAGGGATGGAATCAAATGCAGAATCCAAATCCACCAGATCAGACCAAAGATCCTGCGGATCAATGATATCACAACTAGCATAAACACAAGAAACATTAACAGGAACAGATCACTTGAAGTGTTTCACTTGGACAATGAGGTGCTGAGCCGCATCATGAAGAATGTTGCAAGTAAAGGAGGATTTAACCAATAACCAAATAGAGCTTCTACAGTTAAAGAAACAAAGTCTGAACTTCAATCTTTTAGCAATTCATGAAAGGTGGCCTGCATCAATCATCGGCTTGAACACATAAATCAAAGAAATATTATGCAGTATAATGTGACATTTTAATCGACCAATAGAAGGATCGTTGCCAATGCCTCTAATGTTCCAGAACAGAATGTTGACAACCATTAAAAACTGGAGGGTTGAGTCTGAGACTTAGACCTTGTAGTAACATTTGAAGGAGGAATTGTTTTACGAATCTTCTTGATAACTAGAAAAGAAGAGTCCATATTAAGGTTGTCCATGCATTGAGATTCCTGGACAAAATCCACATCAACATCATCTTCACTTGTTTCCTCGATATCATGTTCAGAGTTAAGGGTCGTAAAACAATTAGGGGAGAGATGGATCCCTGTATCATGCACGTCATTGCAAGTGTTTATGGGAATATAATCACAACCAACCATCTTAGAAGTTCCAGCCTGCTCACCATCCACAATTTTTTCTTGGACCAAAATAGGAGTATCATTAAACATATTAGGAATATTAGAAACTTTAGTAATAGGGGGCAATTTTGCATGAACTTCATTAATGGGAGATGAGACATCAATGTTAATTCTTTCAACCAAATTAGAACTTTTATTAGTTTTCTCTTCATCAATAATGACAACTGTGGGGCTTGAGCCATTTGGGACTTGATCTAAATTATTAGAAACTGGGGGAATAATTGAGGAGTCGACATTAACGTGTTGCTTAGGGTTTTGATGTTGATCCCATGTAGTCATTTTTGGAATCCACCGGGTTGGAACTAGAGGAGGGTTGGGTCTTGGATCAGGATGGGTAACATTAGGGTTCTTGATTTTACAATTAAGATCTAAATGACCTTACCGAGAACAATTTTTGCAATACTGAAGGAGATTTTCAGCCTCCATTGGTTGCCAAAATCTGGGATAGGCGTCACCACAGTCTACCCAAACCTTATGAGGAATAGGCTTCAATAGATCAATTTCCACACAAACCCGAGCCACGCTTGGACAAGAGAGATTAGTGATGGATTGGTCCAGCATGAGCGGTCTCCCTAATAAAGACGCGATCGAAAAAAGAGTGGTTTTGTTGAAGAGATGGATAGGTGAACCCGAGAGAGAAAACCAAATTGGAACTATGGAACTTTCAACAACCGGGCGGAAATCTGGAGTCCATTTAAAGACTCTTATAGGGAATCGACCGAGATACCACTAGTCCTTAATCCAGAGACGTTGATAGTCACCCTCATGATTCACTTGAATTAGGAGGTGCTTCACGTCGAGGTGACCAACCGTGAAGGTTGCCTTAAGAACAAAAGTATGGAAGAGCTTCCTAGTAGCTTCCATCGTGGGCCTACCATGAAAAAACTTCCCAATCAAAGTATGTTGAAATGGCTTAGCTAGCCAAGCAATGATTTCGGGGGAAAGTTTGAGGGAGGGTTCACCCTTGTATGATGAAGGAGGGATAAGGAAAGGAAGGGCAGAATTAGGGTTTGTAGTGGGTGAAGAAAGAGCGACAGCAAATGATTTTGGTAAACCTGAAGAGGAGGGATTTGGTAGTAGGTCAACCATGCTGCCACCAAGCACCCTGGTGGAGGGTTAGCAAACCCTAATTAGGGTGACCAAAAAGGAAGGGAATTCTAGAGAGAGAATAGGAATGAACCCTTACTGAAAGTGTTTTAGCTGGTGTTTCAGCAAGTGTTCCTGTTGATAATATTTCAACTTGTGTTGTATCAAGAGTTTCTACTTGTAGAATTTCAGCTGGTGGTGCAGCAGAGGTTTCGGCTGATAATGTTCCTATTCGTATTTTGTATAGTGAAGCTCGTAATGCAGCTGTATCAGAAGCTGCATCAGACGAAAGTTGAGATGATTCTCTCTGTTTTAATTCCTCCATAACTGAAGATACTATAGGTAGTCCAGAGTCATAATACCAAGAAGAATCTGAATTACTAGAAGCTTACAACTATATAATGATTGGGAGTAAAGAGCCTCCCAAGTCAAGGTTCTTGTAAAAACAAATGAATCACTCAAGAAGGAGAATAAAAATCAAAAGGAGCGCATTGCAAGGTTAGAGTGTTTGCTCACAAATAAGAATGTTGAGTTAGAATATTTGAAAGGTGAGCTTGATAAAGCCAATGAAATTATGGCTAAGTGGAATTCAGGTAAACTCACACAAGATGAGATGTTGAAGGTTGGTCGAATGGAAAATTTGGACTTGGGTTAAAGCCTAAAACCTTTGTCAAAGAAGGTAAATGAACCTCATCATCTTCTTTTGAACCAAATCAGCCCTCACATACCTTCCAAAACACCAACTTGTTTGAAAAACCTAGACCTAGAAAGAGAAATTTTGTGTGTCACTACTACCATAGACTTGGATACATTCAACCGTTCTACTACCAGAAAAAGGCAGACTATGTTGAAGAAGTTATATAAGACTACCTGAACCACAACTAGATGCATCACCTAATGCAGCAACATCAGAATCTGCATCAGCCAAAGAAGTTCAAAAAATCTTGGGTCCCTAAAGGAAGTTACAGATATGCTGGTGTTCCTAAGCAAGAACCTTTTGATATCTGTCTAGGGGCTGCATTATCTGATTCAGAATGTTGCAATGTAACCTTCACTTCCTTAAAAATCTTACATTACTGGTCTTGGTACTTTGATAGTGGTTGTTCACGACATATGACTGGCTCCATTGAAAATTTGGAGAATTATGTGAATGTAAATAGAGGATCATTGAAAATTTGAATTTAATTAATCCATTAAAAGCTTGATGATTGGACACTTCATTCTTAAACAAGTGCAAACAAGGTCTGCCGCTGGATGCTGATAGAAGTCTTCCGGTGAATCCTTCAGCTGATGTCTTCCGCTGAACCTATGAAGTCTAAAAACTATTATAAGGCAAAGTTCTATACACAGTTGCCACAGTAATTGATACGCAGCCCAATTAGCCACTAAGTACAGAACCTAATGTAATGAATGAGCAAATGCAAATCAAGATACAATGAGAAACAACAATCTCCTCCTATTTGCATCTGGTCATCATTACTTACAAGTGAGGGCTATGAAAACGTTTAGGATAGATAATAGCATGTCAGGAAATATTTTAGTTTTATAATGGTAGACATGTCTCTATCAGAAAAGGAAAACACCTCAAGTGTAACAACTAATCTAAGTGTATACAACAGAAGAGATGTAAAGAATAGCATAGGGATTAGTAACAAGCAGTTCAAAATGGATTTAAACTGAATGTTTAAATTCTAAGCAGTTATATGAATTAAGTAACAAGAATTTAAACAGAAGACAATTTTTGAAAAACATAAGCATCTGTATTTTAAACGAGAAGTTTAATTTTACAGAGATTTCAAAAAACTAGATAGGTACAAAGGATTAGGGAGAGAAGAATATCAGAGCTAACATGGCCTTTTCCCTTTTCCTTTGTCTGCTTTGTCAGCTGCTTCCCTTTCTTTTCTTTGTCGTTCGAGTTCTTCAACTCTTCTGGTGTATTCATCATCGGTAGAGGTTGGAGGTCTGGTGGAGCGAGAACGGTAGTCTAGTTCTTCACGTAGTCTTATGTTCTCCTCCATTAGAGTTCAGTTCATAGACCTTAATTGTCTCTCCTCCGTGATGGCCAGATCACGATCACGCTCGGCATTGATTTTATCATGGGATGCGTTGAGAGCGAGATCGTTTAGTTCCGGAATTGGAGGGCCTCCGTGACCCGGATGTAGAGTTATGTTGTGGAAGAGCTGCCAAAAGAGAGTTGAGCAGAGTCTGACGCATTTGTTGCGTTGAGCTTCCATGTTGATCTTCAGGTCAGTGGACTCGTGCCTCATTTCTCCAAACTTGGTACACACATCCTCTTGAAATTGGCGGAGGAAGGTTGCATTCCTATTGACTGCCTTGGACGTTATAGTTGTAAGCTCAGCAGCAGATGTGGAGATACTTGTAAGTTTTCCTGGTCTGTGGTAGATGTCGTCCAGGCGGCTTAGGATTTCGGAGTTGGCCGGTTGGGATGGAGAAGGGTCGAGACCAATGTGGATGTGCTCAATGCCGGCAGACGAGGTGGCGTCGACAGAGGTGACATGGCGGAATGGCTTCTGGAGGGGTGGAGTGGGTGAGTTGGAGGAAGAAGAGTTGCGTGAAGGAAAGGTATGGGTGGAAGATGAGTTTCATTCTTGGGGAGAGGGAAAAGGGGTTGGGGGTATTTCGATATTTGTGTCCAAATTATCACAGATATCGGAAGAGCTGGGTTGGGGTTCAGTTGAGAACCAGAAAGAAGGGGGGGGATAGGAAATGTCTTCTGGTCTCAAAGGGGTAGATTTTGGTTGAGGGGTAGGGGGAGGTTTGGCAAACAATTCCGTTGCCGACAAAAGTTCAAAGATGAACTTCGTGGCAACAGAGGATAGGATAGGTGGAAACCAGGGGGTTAGGATTAGGGGGACAGGTTGGCTTGGTTCTGAGGGGGTGGTCTGGTTTCGTTTGGATGGTGTAGTTGGGTTGGTTGGGGTATGATGGGGTGAAGATGAGGTAGAACGGTTGGGAGAATAGTTGAAGGGTGAAGGAGGGGCTGGAGAGGGTGTTCTGGTAGGCTCCTCCTGAGTTTATGGCTCCTCCTGAGGGATAGACTCTTCCAGAGGGGTTGATTCCCTTTGAGTAGATGACTGAATAGGATTGGGTTGTGAAGGGATAGGAGGTTGGGTACCGGCAGACTTCCTTTTCTGCCTTAGCAGCTGAATAGGAAGTTCAGCTGCTTCATCGGCAGAGATGACAGGGTCTGCTAGTGGCTAGGTCATAAGACCTTTACGTAGTCGTCTACGTTTAGGCTTGGGTGAAGGTGAGAGTTGGTCAGAAGAAGGTTTACGTTTGGGTTTTGGGGATGGCTGGGGAGTGAAGGTTGTTGTTTTAGGGTTAGATGGTTGGGGAGTGGATGTTTGACCAGCAGCGGTAGAGGAGCTGCCAGCAGACTTGTCACATCTACTGGCCTTCAGTTCCTGCCGAATCTATTTGGCCGGAAGCTCATCTATTTCCGCTTCCTGCCTTGCCTTCTCGGCAATGTCAGCTTTTGTCTTGGCGAATATGTCAGCCAAGATATCCGTTTCATCTGGCGAGAAACCAGTCACCTTCTTTGCTATGGCAACTTTTCTTCGCTTTAACATCTGCTCTGACTCATCTGCTAGTTCTTTGGCAGATTGCAGGATGTCTGTGGCAACAGCAGAGGTTGGTTCTTTGGAGGCTTTCTTGCCGGCACGAGCAGCTTTCCTGGAAGCATCATGTGCATCCATGTCAAATCGAGTAACCATCATATGAGTGGGCTTGGCTACTTTGTCAGCAGCTATTTTTGGCATCCCACGTTGTTGTCGTCTCTTGTTCTCGTACTCAATCTACTTGTTGAAGAAGGTAGCCGTCATCTGCTTGTCCTTGGCCACTTTTGTGAGCTCATCATTGGTAACGGTAGAGTTGATTTCTGGCGTATCCCTTAGCAGGGAGTTGATGAGCCCGACAGCGGCCTCAGAAGATGGACTGGTCTTCACTTTGGCAATGTGGTTGCTCAGTTTGTTGAAGATGATGACGCCGTAGTTGAGGTGAGTCCTCTGGTAGATGGCGGTTGATAGGTTGAGTTGTTGAGCAGTGAAGTTATCGTGCGCTCCATTCTTGAACAGAAGAGACTTGTCCAGCAGATGACTGGAGCAATAGACATCCAGGGGAAAGATGTTCCTCAGCATTCTTCCTTGAGGTTCCCTGGGTGTGTTAGTTCCCTTCATTGCTTCCTAGGCTATGTCAGCCTCAGCAATGGAAATCTTTGTATCTCCGCCATAGCGAACGCCGATGATCTTTGATATAACCCTGGCAGAGGGAGAGAAAGGACGTCCACGAATCCATCCATGGATTACAGAGGGGGTCTGTGGATTTATCTTCATACGCTGGTAGAACTCATCAGCGAGGAGGTTTCTGTAGTATTAGTCGTGCAGATAGAAGAGGGGTAGAATCCCAGACTCGTTCATGTCGTCACACATTTTTACTCCGGCAACGAAAGTCCAAATGGTCTTTAAGTCAATGCACACCCTTGCAGGTAGACTTTCAGGCCCAGCTCCATAATAATGTCGTGATGGGCTGGATAGAGAGGAAATCCAGGAAGGTTGACGGAGGGGTCAGGGTGAATGATGTTTTCTGGGTCAATCACCTTTTTCTTCCCGGTATTCGTCGTTGCAGATGGTTTCACCTACAAAAAGCATTTTCAGGAATTAGGGCTTTTCTCAAGATAGAACAAACAATCAAAGATTTCATTTTTAGGAAATAAATTTTAGACAGAAAAATTTGAAACCCCTGAATATTTTTTTAAGAGTTAAAAACAGAGAAACATTAACAGAAGATTCGCAGAAAAATGAGTATCCAAAGTATAGAAAAAACTGTTAGTTTCAAGGTTTTGAAATGAACAACAATGGCGGAAACTGTCAAGATACGCAAAGCGCCTTTTCGAATTCCTTAATAATATAGCTCAAAAGAAGAAATTTTAAGCATGAGTCAACAGATATGAAACTAATGAGAAATAAAATGCTTACCATTGTTGCTGAATGTAACAAGAGCGAGAAGTGATTGAAGAGGGCGAAGCAGTTGCAGAGAGAAAATGAGGGTTTGAGTAGAGAGACAAATATTAGAGAGAAGGTTTGTAAAAGTTGCGAAAGAGGCAGTTCAAAGTCTATTTAAGGAACGAGAAAAGTCATTTTAGCGGAAAAATGTAACTTAAGATATTTTCAAAGAAAAAGTGACTTTTAACCCCTTTGCCTTTTTAGAAAATTTTTACTCATTAATAGGCAAAACAACTGACGCACTAACCTGGTAGAAACGAAGAGCTTAAAACTGCCGGTTGATAGCAAATTAAGTCTGCTGTTTAGTAGTAGTTTAAGTCTGCCGTTATGAAAGAAAACTTAAAGACTTAAAAACAGATTTAAGCAGTAGGATCAATCATACCAAGATTTCTCCTTAAATAAGCAAACCTGGTAGCATTATCAGCCAATTGATGTTCAGTTGGAACGTATTCCAGACTGATGTTACCTTTTTCCACATGATCTTTGAGGAAGTGATAACGGATATCAATGTGTTTTGTCTTGGAGTGCATCACTGGATTCTTCGAGACTGAAATTGCACTAGTGTTGTCACACATGGTGGGGCAATTTGTAGTCTTTATGTTGTAGTCCATGAGTTGCTGCTTCATCCATAGTAGTTGAGAGCAACAGCTGCTGGCAGCAATGTATTCTGCCTCAGTGGTAGAGTTTGCAACTGAACCTTGCTTCTTGCATGACCATGAGACAAGTATATTTCCAAGAAATTGACAAGTCCCACTGGTTCTTCTTCTGCTCACTTTGCAGCCTACATAGTCTGCATCTGAGTATCCAACTAGATCAAAGTTGTTTCGTTTTGAATACCAAATACCCAGATTTGTAGTTGTTGAAACATATATGATGATATGTTTGGTAGCAAACAAATGAGATTCCTTTGGATTTACCTGAAATCTAACACAAGCACAAACAGCAAACATAATATCAGGTCTACTGGCAGTAAGGTAAAGAAGTGAACCTATGATTCCTCGATACTTGGTGACGTTCTCTTGCTTTCCCTTCTCATCTTTGTCAAGATGGCAGTCGGTAGACATTGGAGTCTCGAATCCTTTAGCTGAATCAAGACCAAATTTCTTGATGAGTTCCTTTGCATATTTGGTTTGGCTGATGAAGATCCCGTCTGAAGTCTATTGAATCTGAAGTCCTAGAAAGTAGGTGAGCTATCCTATCATGCTCATCTCGAACTTGCTTTGCTTCTCGAATCTTTTGCACAGTCTTTGATTTGTAGATCCAAAGATAATGTCGTCCACATAGATTTGTACCAGAAGGGAATGACCTTTGTGCTTGAGGATGAACAGTGTTGTGTCTATTCTTCTTCTCATGAATCCTTGTTCAATTAAGAACTTGGATAGAGTTTCATACCAAGATCTGGGAGCTTGTTTAAGGCCATAGAATGCTTTCTTAAGACGGTAAACATGATCCTGCTTGTCTTGGATGACAAAACCTGGAGGTTGTTCAACATATATCGTTTCTTGAAGATCACCATTGAGAAAGGCACTCTTCACATCCATCTGATATACTTTGAAGTCCATGAACGAAGCATAGGCTAGAAAGAGTCTGATTGCCTCTAATCTGGCAACATGAGCAAATGTTTCATCGAAGTCAATTCCTTCTTCCTGTCGGTAGCCTTGAGCAACCAATCTAGCTTTGTTTCTGGTGATGTTTCCATCTTCATCTCTCTTGCTCCTGAATACCCACTTGGTGCCTATAACTGGATGGCCAGTAGGTCTTTGAACTAAGCTCCACACTTTGCATCTTTCAAACTGGTTCAGCTCTTCTTACATAGCTTCAATCCAGTAATGATCTTCGATGGCTTCATCAATCTTCTTTGGCTCAATTTCAGACATGAATGCGTATGCAAACATAGTCTCATTTCGAACATTATTTCTCGTACGTACTCTTGAGTTGAGATCATCAATGATTTGAAAGATGTGGTGATCTCTAGTTTCAATAACAGCTGGAGGAAGATCACTTCTGGTGAGTTCTTCCCTTAAAGATTCTGGAGTGGGTAGGGAAGGAGATTCACCAAAATAAGGTTATGAAGAGATAGGATCTTCAAGACCTTCATTTTCTGGTAAACAAGAAACGTGAGTGATCTACAAAGGTGTTTGGGGTAGAACAGAATAGATGGGTTCAGGGTCAACAGAAGAGTTAGAAGAGGTATCAGCAGAGTTGAAGTTTGCTGGTGCAGGGTTAGCAGAACTGGAATGGTTTGCAGTTGGAGGATTCTGAGGTGAAGTAGAAGTAGAAGCTTTATTTGTTCCTGTCTCAACATCATCAGAATCATCAGCAATATTCGGAGCCTTTCGAGGCTCTAATAAATCTTATTCATCAAAAGTAACATGCACAGATTCTAAGATTTTCAAAGAAGTTTTATTAAATATGCGAAATGCTTTTGAATGTTTGGAATAGCCCAGAAAAATTCATTCGTCTGATTTTGAATCAAATTTGCCTCTATATTCTCTTCCATTATATAGAATAAAACATTTACAGTCGAAGATTTTAAAAAATCCTATGTTTGGAGCTCTTCCTCTCCATATTTCATATGGAGTTTTATTATGAAACTTGTTTACCAGGGATCTATTCTGGGTAAAACATGCAGAGTTGACGACTTCTACCGAAGTACTTCGAAGTATTGGATAGTTCTTCTTTGCTCAATGAGTGTTATGTTCTTCCGTCCAGCTACACCATTTTGTTGAGGAGTTCCGGCAGTAGAGAAGTTATGGTCGATTCCATGGTCATCACAATATCTTTCAACACCGTTGTTTTTGAATTCGATGTCGTTATCTGATCTGATGTCACTTATGTCTTCAAGCTTTTGGGTTTGAAGTCTTCTGAAAAGAGCAGTGACCAGATCATATGTCTTATCTTTTGAATTCATTGTTTCGATCCATGTGAATCTTGAGTGGTCATCAACTACTACAAGTGTATACTTGTCTCCGGAGATACTGACGGTAGTGATTGGTCCAAAGAGATCCATGTGCAGAAGTTGAAGAGGTCTGGTCGTTGACATGACAGACTTTCTTTTGAAGGAAGATTTTGAGAGTTTTCCTACCGGTAAGACTTTGCAACTTACGTAGGTGGTCGGCATAGACCTTTGACAAGCCCATCTTTGGAGAGCTTGGAGAGGTACTTGGAGTTGAGGTGACTGAGATGCTTGTGCCAAAGCCAACTGTTGTCGCGAATGTTGTTAGCAACTAGGCAAAGGCTGGAGGATCTTCCTAGAAGGTTTAAGTCCACGACATAGACGTTTCCTTGTCTATGACGGTCAGTAAAGCTGAGCAGGATTCACGATCTTTGATGAGACATTGGTTGGAGGAGAATTGGCAGATGAGTCCTTTGTCGTAGAATTAGGATATGCTTAGAAGATTATGCTTTAAGCCGTTCACTAGAGAAACTTTGTTGATGGAGAGACTTCCTCTAGTGATTGAGCCATACCCAATTGTTTTCCCTCTTGCATTGTCGCCGAAAATCACCATAGGACCTTTAGCTTCAGCTATATCTAATAGTAGACTTCTGTTCCCTGTCATGTGTCTTGAACAACCACTATCGAGGTACCAGATGTCTTTATTTTCTGAATCTATAGCCATAAAGCAGACCTGAAAAATTCAAAGGAACAAGGTCCCCTTTATTTTCTTTTGGGTCCTAAGGATTAACAACCTTTTGGAACCCATACCTGCCTAACCTTGAGAGAACTGGGTCTCTCAGATTTTGGTGTGAACCTTAGCAGGCATTCTGGGGCCAGATGGCCTAAACAGTTGCAAGAATGACAAAGATGAAAGTTCCATGGAGGACTGTGATTAGCTTTAGCTACATAGTGCTTGCGACTTTCCTTGTTCTCAACAGCAGTCTTGGGTTCAGCTAGCTTGTTGACGGTAGACTTAATTGGTTTCTGTTGAACCTTCATTGATTTGTTACCAGCAGACTTAGCCTTGGCTGGTCTGTTGTTAACCTTTTGAGGAGGATTTGGTAGAATACCTTTTAGTTTATAGTCAACTAATTTAGGTGCCTTAGCCGTTTCATAGACAAACTTGACAGGTACCAGTAGAGATTTCATAGGTCTACCGCCAGCAGACTTTGCCTTGGTAGAGCTATTGTCGGTAGACTTTGATTTCTCTACCGTTCCTTTCTCAAACTTCTCATTAGAAGCAGTTTCTTTGGCTTTCCCTTTCTGACCCTTGGGGTAAACGTATGGTACACTTCTATAACCAAGTCCATGTTTACCCTTGTTTCCGAAAGTCTGTTTTGAAAAAGAAGTGTTATAAGCGACCTTAGAGGTTTCACCTTTCTCTGTGACAGAAGAACATGCAATGCTAGGCTCATCATTATATCCTAAGCTAGATTTATCTCTATTTGGCTTTTGGTTTGAAAGGATTCCTTCAAAGGTTTCCTTGGAGCTATTCCAGGAGTCAATTGTCTTTTGTAAAGCAATTTTCTCCTGGTCTAGTCCTTTGATGTGCTCAGTTAGGCAATCAACTTTGTCACAAAGGAATTTGTTTTCTCCTTTTAGCTTGATACTTTCCAGTTGACAGCTATTGAGAGTTTGAATCTCAGCAGCAAGATTCTCATAGTTCTTAGCGAGTTTTATATAGGCTACTCTAAAGGAATTGAACTCTTCAAGCATTTCTTGATTATCCTTGAGCAGTTCTTTCTTACTGAAGTTTTCACAGTTGATCTCACCAACGAAGGGACTAGGTGAGATTTCGACTTCATGTTCAGAGTCATAGGTGGGACTAGAATCGTGAGCTATTAAGCATATGTTGGCTTGCTCACAATCGTCCTCTTCTTCTTCTTCTGAATCCGTCTCAAACCATGTAGCAACCTGTTTTTCTTCAATGCCTTCAGCCAGCATACCTTTATGTTTTTGAAATTTCTTATACGGAGGCTTTCGGTATGCTTCGAATTTTGGCTTTGGACATTTAGAGGCGAAGTGACCTGGTTTTCTACAGTTATAACACACAAGCTCTTCGTTAGATAAGCTTTCAACAGTTTTTCTAAAGGGCTGCTGGTGTGTGTCCTTCCTTCCATATTTTGCAAATTTTTTGAAACGTTTTACAAACATAGCAAATTGGTCATCTAAAAGAAAATCATTTTCACTGGAGGAAGTAGAAGGTTTATTTTCAACTGGGGTTTCTTCTTGTACCATGGTAGGCAAGGACACAGTTCTGAACTGTTTGTCTTGCTCTAGAGCTTGACTAACTTCGAGCTCGTAAACCTTTAAACTTGCGTAAAGACTACGGAGAGTCATTTCGTTTAAGTTTTTAGATTCTTTCATGGCAGTGGTCTTAACATGCCACAGACTACCTAGAGAGCCTAGAAATCTCATATTCATTTCCTTTTTGTCAGAAGATTTACCAAGGGAAACACAGCTATTTATTACCTCACTGAAGCGATCATATGCTTGTCTCAAGGTCTCCTTGGGATCCTTCTTGAAGGAATCGAATTGTTGGATGAAGGTGTATTTTATGTTGTCTCCTGTGTCTTGGTCTCCTTCCAAGTATTCGACTAGAGCTTCCCACATCTCTTTTGCAGAAGTACACCGGATCACTTGTTGGTAAGTGCTGGTGTCTAGTGAGCTAGTTATGATGTTGATGGCTTTCCTATCTAGCTCTACTAGCTTTCTATCGTCCTCTGTCCATTCGGATTCTTCTTTGGGTACTTTAGCAGGATTTCCAGTAATGGATGCCAGAAGATTTGTCTTCATTGGTACATGACGTTCTGCTAGTACGCATTTCCATAACCTGTTGTCAATAGAATTCATAAAGCGCATTACCTTATCCTTCCAAACATCGAAATGGCCTTCGTCCAATATTGAGACGTGGTTCGCATTTGACGTAGGTAGCATGTAGTGTGTTTGTGTCATTGGATCGTGACTCTCAAGAGTTTAATCTTGGAAAAACTAGTTTTCTAAGAGTTAAGCTCTGATACCAATTGTTAGTCCCAAAGGGCACAATAATAAGCTAGAAGTGGGGGTTGAATAGCTTATTAACACTTACAACTTTTTTGTATAAATTCTTAAAAACAAGCACTTGCAATCTATTGAAAAGATTGAAGTAGCAGAAGTCTTATAAGGAAGACAGTTCAAGTCTGCCGGTGAAGCACTACCGGTAGACTTTGATGAATACTCAAGTCTGCTGTTAAGGAGTAAGTTCACAGATATGAAAAACAGTGTAAATCAATACGCAACAGTAAAGAAGGAGCACAAGTATTTTGAGATGGTTCGCACTATAACGAGTGCTACGTCCACCACCAAGGCAGTCAACCTTGGATTTAAATGTGCACTATGTTTTTCACTAGTTCTATTACAGAAATGTCCAATGGATAGTGTACAAAATATTTGACTTGTGTTTGGGGGGTTTGGGAATTGAATATCTGGACAAAATAGAATATTCAATGTGCAGAAGAATAGAATAAAGAACAACAATAAGAAGCAAAAGATAAAGTGTTGATGCAGATCTTCTTGTTGTTGTTGAGGGCTTCATTGATCAGCTTATGATCTCTTGAATGCATTGAGTATATAAAGACTTGATGTTGTTGGAGAGATTCAGAGCATTGTTTTCTTCAGTCTTTAATGGAAGTATTTATAGCTGGGGCATTCTTGAGATCGTTGGAGAAGACGACGAGAGTAACAGCTCTATTAGGTTGAATGCAATAAATGCATGGATCTGTTTGTAGGTTTCGTCTTCACTGATGCTGAGCAGGGAGTGGCAGAGAGTTGTTGTAGCAACTAGCAGGTGAGCAATCAGAGTTGTAGACCTGCAATAGTTGGTACAGTCTGTAAGTGTAAGTCTGTTCACCTGCTCTGTCACTGTTCAGAAAGCGAATGTCTTCATGCTATTCGGAAAGGCTGGACAGGCGTGTCTTAGAAGTCAAGTGACGATGGAGGATTGGTTTAATTCAAATTGAAACTGATAAAGGTTGAATTTAATTAATCCACTAAAAGCTTGATGATTGGACACGTCATTCTTAAACAAGTGCAGACAAGGTCTGTCGCTGGATGCTGATAGAAGTCTTCCGGTGAAGCCTTCAGCTGAAGTCTTCCTTTGAACCTGTGAAGTCTAAAAACTATTCTAAGGCAAAGTTCTATACACAGTTGCCACGCTAATTGATATGAATCCCAATTAACCACTAAGTATAGAACCTAATGTAATGAATGAGCAAATGCAAATCAAGATACAATGAGAATTTCCTTTTGCGAATGCTAACAACTTATAGGCAAGGTTGTAGCAGCAGAAAAGTTTGCAAGGAATCCAGACTAAGTCTGCTGGTAAGCACTACTCGTAGACTTGGTAATTATCTAAGTTTGATTCTTGAAGGAATAAAACAATTAAGCCATAACAATAATGCAAAGAGAAGTAAATATAAGAACACATGATTTTTTAGATGATTCGTACTATAAAGAGTACTACGTCCACCACCAAAGCAGTCAACTTTGGATTTAAAAGTACACTATGTTTTTCACTAGATCTATTACAGAATAACTAATGGATCATGTACAAAATATTTGACTTTGTGTTTAGTGGGTGGTAGTGAATATCTGGAAAATATAATATTCATTATGCAGAAGAACAGTTAATGAAAACAACAATTATGAAGATAATAAATGGAAATGATTAGGCCGTCTTCTTCTTGTAGTTGAGGACTTCTTTGATCGTTTGAGGATCTCTTGAATGCAACGAGAGTAATAACTTTGTATGTTGTTGAGTAGGTTCAGAGCATTAAGTTCTTCACTCTTCAATGGCAGTATTTATAATATAGATTCCTTGAGATCGTTGTAGACGATGAGAGTAACAGCTTGATTGAGTTGAAAGCATTAAATGCAAAGTGCTTTTAGGATTTGAATTTCTTTCATCTGGGTCTGATCAAACAGGAGAGAGAAAGAGCAGGTACAGTCGCCGAATGGATTGTAGCCAAAAGCAGTTTTTGACCTGCAAAGGTACAGTCTGCAGTACTACAGTGAGTGATGTGTCAGACTGTATAGGCGCTCTGTCTCACTGTTCAGTAGTATCTATTTTAAGACTCCGTGGGAGATATCTTTCAAGAGGTCAACTATGAGATATGATTTAAAACAGATATTCAAAAATGAATATCTGAATTAATATCCTCTAGAGATAATGCTGAGCTAGAAATCTTGAAAAACTTTATCTTCAACCACGTCATAGTTGAACATGGGCAAGCTAGGTCTGCTGATAAAGGCGTTTTAAGCTTTGCCAATGTCTGTTGATGAATACTGGTGATCGCTGCGATGTCCGACTGATCTGTTCTGAAGCAAAATTCTGTCCATAGTTGCCATGCTAACTGGTACGTAGCCCATTTAGCCACTAAGTAAAAAACCTAAGGTAATGTATGAACAAATGCAAATCTAAGATACAATGAGAATTAACACAAGTGAAATAAATGCATGAAGGGATGTTCATCTCTCAAGCCAAATATGTTATTAACTTGGTGAAGAAATTCAATCTTGAGAATTGAAAGACAAAGAAAACCCCTATGGGTACATCCAACAAACTGTCCAAAGATGAGGATTCTAAGAGTGTTGATCATACTTTGTATAGAAGCATGATAGGAAGCTTGTTGTATTTGGCTGCCACACGTCCTGATATCATGTATAGTATGTGTTTGTGTGCTAGATACCAAGCAAACCCAGGTCTCTCATTTAAAAGCTGTCATACATATCATTTGGTATGTTTGAGACACATCTTATATGGGTTTGTGGTACACAAAACAGACTACTAGCAATTTAGTTGGCTTTAGTGATGCAGATTGGGCAGGTAGTGTGGATGACATGAGAAGCACTTCTGGTGGATATTTTTATCTGGGAAATAAATTGGTTTCTTGGTTTAGTAAAAAACGGAATTTTGTTGCCCTATCTACAGTTGAATCTGAATACATTGCAGCTGGTAGTGGGTACACACAACTTTTATGGATGAATCAGATGATCAAGGATTATGGTCTACACAGTGAAGTGTTAACCATGTATTGTGATAACACCAGTGCAATCACTATAGCAAAAAGTTGAGTTCAACATTCTAGAACAAAACACATTGACATAAGACATCATTTTATTAGAGACTTGGTGGAACAGGGGATTGTCTGCATTGAACATGTAGGGACTAAAAATCAGCTTGCTAATATCTTTATTAAGAGTCTTGATTGTGAGAGATTTTCCAATCTAAGGAAATCTTATGGTATGTGTGCCATGAAACTATACACTTAGTTATATATATATATATATATATATATATATATATATATATATATATATATATATATATATAGGGATCCTTGCATTTTATCTTTAGGGGTACTCTAGATCAATTGATTCACTTATTGTGCCTTTTTGTTGTTTGTTTAGGAATTACATTCTATATCAGTTAAGGCTTTGGTTTATGATTCTCTCTCTCTCTCTCTCTCTCTCCATATTCTTGAACAAGTTTGAAGTCCACAAAGGAACGAGATACCTAAAAGTACAATTGTTGTAGCGTCTTATCTTGGTACTATGGAACTTTGGTTCTCATGGGTTGATCTTGAGAAAAATGAATATTCTTGGAAGTGTGTGAAATCTACTTTAGACACCCCAATTTCGTACCCTTGTTTTATGACATGCCATAAAATATCAAGACCTGTTAAAAGGACTAACAGATGTCAAGTTACAGGGTTTAAAGTGCAAAGGGATGGAAGAATTAACAAACAGTGAATTGCAAGGGGTGAAAGTGCCAAAAACAAAAGAAAAAGCAAAGCGGGAGCGACCGTAGGCCATTCTAGGCGCTGCGCCCAAAAGTCCTATAGGCAGCGTCCAAAACCCCTCTGGCAGCACCCACAAGGCTCCTGTTCACTGTTGCAGTTTGTTTTTGGTGCAATTCCTTCAGTGTACGGTACAAACGTTCAAAGCACGAAAGAAAATATCTGATGTTACCTTCGTTGTTAAGGAATCCCAACCTTTACCCTATAAATACAAGGCTTCGGCTGTGCTCGAAACAGAGGAATTTTTACGAAGAGAAACATGCGAGAGCTGTTACACTGTTTAGTTTCCAATCCAACCCCAAAGCTCCGTTAGCTGCCAAAACCTCCCCTAAACACTAATACTCTCCGGCCAAAGTGAACCCTAGTTACCCTGCTAGGTTTCCACCCTATTTCATCAATTCCAAAATCTCAAAAAGAGCAGTTGCCTTGCCATAATCCAGACGTCAAATCCAGCTGAAGAAAGTAGTTGCTCTGTCAGATTTTAGACTCGACAACAACGAAAAATAAGCAAAAGCAAGCAGTTGTGCCACCTGGATCCCGAGGCGAAAACAACTAAAAGGAGCAGTCACGCTGCCCGAAATCCGACAACATCAAACAACAGAAAAAAAAAAACTCCCTCTCCCTGAAGGATAGAGTGAGCACACCCTAAGAACCTACCAGAAAAGATGTTTGGTCCAGGATAAAGCCCACACGCTTCAAGAGATAGGTACCTTAAAAGTTATTTAATATTTTCTTTAAAATGGCTCCATTTAAATAGTAATATATCATAAAACAAGTCGTTACGCTGCTCAAATTTCTATAATAAATAGATATAAAATAAGCAGTTATTATGGCCTAATTTTTATAAAGTATTATTTGTAACTCTAAAATGAGGCTGCTGTAAGTTTCTTTATTTCTTTTATTATATATACATTTATATATATATAAATGCTTTATTTAAATTGTTAAGTTTATAAAAAGAGCCTATTTAGCAAAAAAAAAAAAAAACAGATTTTGAGTCCGAAAGGGCGAGTTGGGTGCCTAACTCCTTCCCAACTCGTAACTTAGCCTCCAAATGCTTACAAATCTGGTATTTTTTTTATTTTTCTTTGTTTATCCTTAAAATAAAGATGGCGACTCTGTTATTTACATTTTGAGTCACAATTGAGGTCGGGTGTATTCCACACGCTTTAAATTTTTTTGAAAATACCCGTTTTTCAGTAGCGGGGGAAAGTTTAAAAAACGGGGCACTCACATCTACCTAAAGAAAAAGAGCTACCTATGAACAAGGTTTGTTGTCATTCTCTCCTGGAACTATGAATTTTTGGATTTCATGGGTTGATTTGTGCAAAATAACCACCCTTGGTGAAAGCTACCTAGTGACATGTTTATATAGCTTGAAATAAAGTAAAACTATACTCTTAGGGAAATAAAGTACCTATGGAATCTGTTATGAGAAAATATTTTGATCTTGGAAGAGAAGTATGATTGACAAAAGAAAAGATACAAAATTGCACAAAATTCAACTGCTTCTTAATGTACCTCCCAATGCAACTCCATCAGAAACTACATCATTTGATCTGGTCTTTATCACTTATGTATGATTGCATTATTTTTTTGGTCTAGCCTCTAGTTATCATATTTTTAGGAATACAATATTTAGGATACACATTGTTAGTGATCATATCAGCTTGATGAAAGTTTGTCCTAAAATAATATGTGCAAATCATTTTCCAAATATCTCCATGTTGAAAAATATTTAGTGGAGGTCTAATCTTTGTATGAATTTATAAGATTGATTATGGATATGGGCTGCTAAAGTGTTGCGAGGGTTTGATAAATTTTTTGGGCACAGTTAATTGTGTTTTCTAAAAATCTTGAATTAATTAATTTGAGGTAACGGAAATTTGCTGATTTCTAGCATGGTTTGAAGGTTCTTTTTATAGGTTGAAACCCTAACCCCTCTTCTTTCTCTTGTCCCCGAAAATCCTATATCCTAAAAATGGCTTCTAGTGCTTCATCTCCTAAGTATCTAAAACCCTATCAGCCTGATGTAGCTTCATTCGAAGCCTCATCGCCAAAAGTTTCCATGGCTGAACCATCTACTGCTCTCGAAATTATAGATGTCGAGTCTATGCTAGCCCCTATCTCTGCTATCCTCCATGGGGAACCAGAGAATGTCATTATTTCTTAGGATCATAGGATTTGACATTATTTCCCTAAATTGGTAACCCTAAGGTAAGAAGATCGAAAATACTAAGTGGGATTCCTACAATTATGAAAACCCCTCAGAAGCTGATATTGCAAGACCAAAGAGGTTGAAAATCAACCCCGGCCAACTGGAAAAAGAAATGTTGTTTCTAACGGACCGTGATGATGAGTATTTTGATCTTACATGAAAGCAATCTCATGATGTATTGGTTCGAAAGTCTCCTTCCTCTTAGATAAAGGACAAAGCAACATCATCTATGGATGCTTCTGTTGCTACCATTGAAGCAACTGAGGAAGAAGTTGAAGTTGTATGTCCAACTTCCGCCATACTTCAAGATTTCGAGCTACCGCTAAGCTACAACTGCTGATGATGTATCTCGAAACAGCCTTCCACCAAGGTTTACCATCGAACAAGAATCTGCTAAAGAAGCAGTTTCTGGAGCTGGTATAGCTGATGAAGATGTTCCAGTTGAAAGGGAAGCTGTTGTAGTTGATATAGCTGCTGAAAATGCTCCTGCTAAAGAAACTGAGCTAGAAATTTTTGAAGAGAAAATGACACTGACTGCAATCTTGTCCAAGCTAAAGAATGACTCAAGACCCAGTTCTGCTCCTATAAGTTCATCTGAATTTGATGACAGTTCGGATGCAGATTTTGAAAAAAAGAATGCTTCTGATGAAAGTGAAAGTGAAGAGATTTCAGCTCATCTAGCCCTTGCAGCCCCTCCTGCCAAATATTTAAGAAACAGAACAATTTCTCTGCCCAATGCAGTTTCTGGTGAACTTGCATCGAAGAGAAAAAGAAAATATTCTGTAGTAGGTACATCTGATTCCTTCTCCTTTTCTTTCCTTACCCAAGCTACTTCTGTTAGATATAGTCATAATAGGAAAGTGATTAATGAAAGAAGAATCCATCTAGAGGATTTAAAAAATAAAAATTTGGTAGAATTTTTCAAACATAGAAAACTATTGTCTACTCCCACTTGTGTTGCCCCTATATATATATATATATATATATATATATATATATATATACATTAAGGAAATGGTGATGGAATTCTATGCAAACTTGGAGAACATGATAACCCTAGTTCGAGATCCAATGCTGATGTTCCTGTGTTTGGTTTTCCTGTTGATTTTGATGTTTTTGTTAAAGAGTTGAGTGGATGCCTCATCAAAAATTGGCCTGCTAAGAAAACAAAACTGAGCACTGCCAAGCTATCCTCTCTGTATGCAGTAATGCATAAAATCTGCTGTGTTAATTGGGCTCCCACATCCAATGTAAATTCTGTGACTAAGGAGCATGCAAGGCTCATGTATCAGATTGGTTTGAGACTGTCTTTTAATTTTGGTATATTTCTATGTTTTATTACTGCTTTATTAGAATAAAGTCTTCCGCCGTTTATTTGATAAGTTATCTTGTCAATGTACCTTTGGATGCAACTGTATTAGAAGCTGCATTGACATTATTCTTGGAATCATAGCTACTATTTCATTTTCAGTTAAGCATCATATCAGTGTGTATATAAATATATTAACCTTTTACATTTGGGGTTTTAAGGTTAGGAAATTAGGAATTAATATATATATATATATATATATATATATATATATATATATATATATATAATAATAATAATAATAAAATAAATAAATAAGCAACATATTGAGTCGATTCGGTTCTGTGTTTTTTTGGTTCGAGAACCGGGGCCGACTCAAATACCTGGTTCTATAAAAATTCAGATCCAGGATCAGACCAAAGTATTGGTCTAATCTAATTTTGATTGGTTCGGTCCGGTTCCAAAAATATCCTGCACACCCCTACTCCGTTGTAAATGGCCTAAGAAAGGAAAAAATAATAATTCAAAAAGAGTACTTTTGCTAAAAGTATTTATTGTGGACAAGGTTCTAAAAATCGTTAGGCGGCACACTAACATCTAGCACCTAGGGGACTAGTCGGTGCGTAATAGGGGTCTAGGCGGGGCCTAGAATTAAGACATAATTACCTCTTTTTTATATATATATAATTGACATCAAAGATCAAACACATTGACTACAAACTTAATTTTTTTTTATTTTTATCATTTTATCAAACAATTGTCTATATTTGTAAAATGAACAGAAATATACAAACCTACCACTAATCTCAATTCCCAACAACCCCAAAGTAATAAACCAACCAAGTTTAGAACTAAAAAAAAATAAAAATTACTCTACCTACCTACTGCCTCTACAACTCACAGTCTAACATATCCTCCTTATTCCCTCCTCATTTTAAATTATGAGTCCTGAGACAGCCCTCTTCTTCTTCATCTGTTTTTCTTCTTCTTTCTTCTCTCTATCTGGCGGACCGATAACCTCTTTTTCTTCCTTTCTTTTTTTCTTCTCTCTCTCCGACAGACCGACTCTCCTCATTTTTTCATCCTCCTAGATCTAACCCTTTAATCTATCCCCTCTTTCAGACCACCGAATATCCACAAAATCAAACATCTTTTCTTTTTACCTCTCTCTCTTCCTCAACATTACCACTCTCACTTTCTTCTCAAGTTCGCCCCCTTCCTTCTCCGGTTACCGCACGCCATAAAATCAAAGCTATAAAAATAAATTAATGTCGGAAGGGTTTGGCGTAGGCGCCGACTTAGCCGATTAGGCGGCGACTAAGAAATTCGCGATGGTGGAGAGGCGCCTAGCGTATAGACGGAGCTAGGCGGGGAGTTTTAGAACACTGATTGTAGATGCTCTAGATATTACTCATACTCATACCAACCAAAGTGTCTATTTAAAAAGTCTAATTGTTTTAGAGTTTCTCATGATTACAATATTTTTTAACATAACTAATATTTTTATTTCAAATGTGATAATTTTTTTAAACTGGATTGTTAATGTAAAACGTCCCAAAATAGTACAGTGGACTCTTTACCTAAAATTGATGGATCCATTTTCAAAATGAAAAGTATTGGGGCATCCGTTTTCCTCCTTAATTATGAAGCTTCACTAATATTTCACATACTTGGAAATCTCCTAATAATGCAAATCGAAGCAAGAGGCAGCAACCCATTTCTAGAGAAAGCAATTCGTCTTCTAAGACCATATGGATCGCAAAACCAGTTGCCAAATCTAGTGAGAAGAATAAAAACCCACAGATCCATCATCCATCTTCATCTAGCAAGGAAACCAATGGGGCAGAAAAGGTCCAAACTGAAACTAGGCAAGACACTCCCAAATCGTTTTGCGATTCTTGAAGTTGTCGATGAAGATGAGAATATGGAAGTTGATCGTTGATACTTCTTCACAACTAGAAGCCATTAACAGTCATACCAGCGGGCCACTTCCGGTCAAAGAAAGACACAAAGCCACAAATAGGTTGCACAGATACTCCTTTAACCCATATCCGACCGTATCCGTGACACAGATACTTCCGGTCGATACTCTAGGTTGAAGACGTGTCCGTTCAACCTTGACTACAATTCACTCTATTGGTCCAAGACGCTTGCAAATTCCTCTCTCAGGCCCTAAAACTCTTGTCCATATGGCTGTTAGCATCCTCTTTTGGAATGTGAGAGGGATTGGTAATGATCCCACAGTCAATCATTTAAAATACTTGATTGAAATCCATAGTCTCTTTTATTGCTATCGTTGAGCCCATGCTAGAGATTCATCGCATTCAATTTTTTAGGAATATTTGCGAGACGGTCCATTTTTTTGAACTGTTAACCGCTGAAGTATCATATTTTTGTTTTAAATGGTTAAAGTATATTTTTGGGGAAAAATGACGAAGATACCCTTAATAAAGAAAACGTGTGCGGAGGACAAAGCACACGCCCAAAATTAGGCATCGCATAGTGAAAATTGAGCATCGCAATGGATAATTGAAATCTGTCCAAATTTTGACATCGCATGCAAAAATTGGGCATCGTTCTGGATTGAAGTCCCACCAAAATTGGGCATCGCAATGGACAATTGAAATCTATCTAAATTGGGCATTGCCTAGCAAAAATTGCGCATCGTTATGGATTGAAGTCCCACCAAAATTGGGCATCGCAATGGACAATTGAAATCTATCTAAATTGGGCATTGCCTAGCAAAAATTGCGCATCGTTATGGATTGAAGTCCCACCAAAATTGGGCATCGCTATGCACATGAAATCTGAAAACGAAGTCTAAGGGTGTTAATTGTTATTTTTGAAACTAATGCCTTATTTTTAATCTCTGATGAAGTTCGTGACCCACCGCATATCAATTCGAAACTCACGACGAGATCTACAAAACGCACTGGGTTTACCCCGTGATGTATTCGTTTTAAGGCAAAAAAATGTTGTTTAAGAAATGTTTTGGGATTCAGAAGTTTTTACGATGCCCAATGTTTGCATTGTGATGCTCAAATTAGAGCTGAGATTTTTGACAGTACATTGCGATGGCCAATTTTTAAATTTGCAATGCCCAAATTTGGGCAAGGGCTTTTTGCATCGTGATTCAATTGAGTATTGTGATGCCCAATTTTTGCATTATGATGCTTAAATTTTGAACATATTTCAATTGTTCTTTGCGATACCCAGATTTGGGCAATGACTTTGTCCGCGTGCGTCTTTCCTTCATTAAAGATATTTTCGTCATTTTCCATCTCCACACCCCCCCCCCCCCGAAAGTATACGTTAGCAGTGTAAAACAAATATCATGGATTTTATTTTTTTTGTTATAATTCATCACAGGGTACCGATCCAAATTTCTCCCAATTTTTTACTAGAAAATTAAAGATTAATTAAATTCTGCTTTTCTTATTCAAACAACTCTATTTGGATTTTAGGCTAAGGCCTCATTTACATGTCACCTACTTCTCGAATATTCTTCTCAAAGTCTCACAGTTGGTATTCAGCATTTAAAATAAATAACCTCTTCAACAACAGGTTTTATATAATTATATCACAGGCGAATATTTTAGATTTAGACTTATGCCGTGTTCCATTTGAAAATTTCCATTGAACTAAATGACAATTTAGTTTGGTAATATATGTAGACATTATTGAATTTTCTAACCATAGATTCAATATTGAGCAAACTCGTGTATTTGACCCAAACAAGTTCAGCTGTAGAAAATAGAGTTAGTTTGAATATAGTTTACGAATTATTAGAGGTGGCAAATGGGCGGGTATGGGCGGGCGTGGGCGGGCGTAAATGGGCAACGGGCTCAAATGGGCGGGCAAGTAAGTGCCCATTTAATAATATGGGCATATATGGGCGGGCACTAAATGGGCATGGGCGCCCATTTACTCATTAACATGCAATTATCAAATAACTATAAAAATTACAAAAAAATCATTTTCTTCTACAAAAATCACTACATTCCTCAAAAATCACAGTGAACTTACTACCAGCACCTATGCAAACTCCTCTCCATCAACACATCAACATCTCATACAAAATTATGGAAACAATATATCATCCTATGGAAAATTTTGAATAGGTAAAATTGTACACAAGAACAAAAAATATCTGCAAATCCCAATTCATTTTTCAGCCCCATTCCAGTAAAAAATAAAAATAAACAAAAGCCATATTGGGCACTTAGGGCATTTCAGGGATTGGCCAACCCTACAGAAGTTGAGGGACTCTAGCAGAGTGAGAAATCCAACTTCCACAAGTCGATGAAATGCCTTTCACAAACATGCCAGCGCCCAAATCCATCCTCCCATCGAACACACTAGCAACGGCCCTCCCGGAAAACAGTAAATTTACAATTTCCTGTTCAATGGTGTTAGAAATAGTGAAGGCCCAAAAGGTCCAATGACAATGTAAGCCCAATTGGGCCTAGTATATAAATACTTGTAATAGATATTAGGGTTGGAAAATGAATTGAATACAATCTTTTACTTTCTCTCTCATCTCTCACTCTCTTGCCGTGACTCTCCCTCACGATCTCCTCCTTCACTTCCGCCCACCACCATTTGTAACAGCCCGCTCCTTCGTTAGCTCGGTTTGCGTGCTATACTTGCACTTCTTCCTTTGTCGACTGTATGGTTGGTTTGCGAGAGGGTCTAGATATGTATGAGAGACCACGTTAAGACCAAAACATTATTAAGAGACTCCATATAGTTGTTGACTTGCTAAAGTCACAAGTCATGACTCGACGATAGTCGAATGCACGCGATTGAGGGTTTGCTTATGCTTATGCGTTCGTGACCTCGGCTTGGTCCTAGACCCTTATAAGATGGTTTATTAACATGTTTAGATGTATTAGACTTCAAGTTGGAGGTGTTCCTTAAGTCTATCGATGATTTGGAAGCTTTGGAGATAGCGTTCGTCTCTATCGCGTAGTTCGGGGATTAAGTCGTGTAATCGTCTCTCCTTTGGGACTCTTATTTCCCTAGTTGTTGTTCAACTTCCTAGAAGTATTAAAGCTTCTTCATTAGCCCTTAGACTTTCCTTAAAAGTCTCCTTTCATTGCTCGTTCGATTGCGAGTTCATTCGTCGTTCCGGTTGCACGTTGTTGCACCTCTTCCCGGTTTCGCTCCGAGTTGTTTCGGGAGTTGTTCGGGTGTGTTTCCGACTTGTTTTGAGTTGGGTTGGACCTTAGAATGGTTGCCCATGAGTTTGGGACCATTTAGGACATGTTTAGATCAAATTTTGAGAACATAAGCGGCTCCCGAGGCCGGGCGCCGCCATAGCGCCCGCCTCAAATCGAGAGCATTGCAAAATGTAAATATGCTGGACAGAGCCCAGCGCCGCCTCGATATGTTGAGGCGCCCGCCTCGAACATCGAGATTACACTGCGATTTTTTCCCTGCTTTTGTGTTTGGGCCAATTATACCTATCCTACCCCTCATTAAACCTCCTCTAAACCCTTCCTAACCTCCCATACTTAACCCAAATCATGTCCTAACATTAGTTGAAGTTAATTAAGGTTAGATTAGTGATTGATTAATCCTAATCTCTACTAATTGTACCAAGGAATTCCACTGTTTTGCCCTCATTGCTTGGGAAGTATAAATAGCCCAATCTCTCTTCACAAAATCACCAAACCTCTTCATTTTCCTCCACACAAACCGTGAGTTAGAGAGAGAGACTCCATGGGAGATTCAAGCCCTAGCTCCTTCTCTCTTCGATGCAAGACGATCCAACCAACCGATCGCCTTCAAACTTCGAATCTTGAAGCCCTCGACGAGTAGAACAAGTTCACCGTCGGATTTGCGTTCTCTTGAGTTTTCACTTAAGCTAGGTAAGTTACTTCCTTTGATTTTGGTTCATTGGCCCTAAGGAAAACAACCTATATGCTATTTGTGGGCAATGAACACTTGATATGCTTTATATGTGTTAATTTGGGGATTTTTGGAAGTATAAACTTGTTAGAGCATTTGTAGATGACTTCTATGATTGTTGAAGTATATGATTGTTCTTCATCTTGTGTTTCTAGGCTTATGAGTATGCTAGAAATCATGTCTATATGTTACTTGGATTTATTGTGGAAGTATGCCTATGATTGGGTTTTGTTATGAATTTTTAGGGCTTGAGAATCAACCCCCAAATTATTGGAGAAATTGTTGTTATTTGAAGTGGGTGTTAATGTTGATATGGATGAAAGGTTTAAGAATGAAACTTAGTGTTTAGACTCTACGGAGTCGTAATAGGTTCAATATCGTGTTAACGAACTCGGGTTGAAGTCCACGTCATTTGGGTTTTAGTTGACTACGACTATGATGAATTCTTGGATTTTAGGCTTGAGAAATAAGCCCGGATTATTTTTGGGAGAATTTCTATAAACTTGATTGATGTGTTAATTTTGGGTTGTATGAAATGTGTATTTTATGAAATGCGATATTAAGACTCAATGGAGTTGTTATAGGTTCAATATTATGTTGGTGAGCCTTAGGTTAAAATCCTACGATGTTCGGGTTGGGTTGGTTTTGATTGTGAGTACCCGAGCATCTCGAGTGGGTCCCATTTGTGACACCCATGATATAGAGGCTTATTGGGGATTTATTTAGGCGTGCTCGTAGAGCACGAGCATTAGAGACCAATCAATGATCTCGTGTATCCTTAAGAAATGATTATTTGAATGAGATTTCTTTTAGGAAATTCGAGATGAGCGTTTTACATGGAAAACTTGCTTGGTCTTGGACTACGGTGTAGTCTTGTCATTCATGAGAATGGTTTTGAGGATGTCGATTATGTACGACGGTTAGGACTATGGTTGAGTCCGGTATGCCCTTATGTATAGACTAAAATGCTAAGTCTTGATTTATAATTGTTCTTAGACTAAATAATAGTCTTTGGTTTGATATCGAGTAGAGGACTACGATAGACCTCATGTTGTGATTTCTTAAGCTTATATGCTACTTTTGATTGGGTGATGAATTGAGGATTAAGAGTACCTCAATATGTGGATCTTTGACTAAACTTATAAGTTAGTTGGATTTGTTAAGTATGTGCAAATATGTGCATTATTAAATTGGTGTGTAGAGCTTTATGTCCTACTTGATTTGATAAGCCCGCTATGATCGGTCTTGATTCTTGTTTGAGCATGCGAGTAAATATCTACTTGTGCATTGCATAAAAGTCCAGCTGGCATTATTTGGATTTGGTTTTAAATCGTCGGGTAGGGCGATACATCGCCTATACTGAATCGTAAGATCCGTATTCGCTATGGATCGCCGTGCACTGGGACCTCACACACCCCCTCCATTGTTGGCCGCGATGGGAAGTAGCCCCCTATGTAACAATACGTGCGACATTGGTCTGCTAGCTAAATCGGGTGGTTCTCGATAAAAGTCGATGACATCACGAGGCATCGATGTTGCACGATCTGATATAACATTGTGTATTGCGGGGCAGCACAACAGGCGCTATTTGGGTATATCTTCTATCCCTTATGTGGCTTACTATGAGCACTTATATGAAAGATAATGTGCTAAGAGGTTTATGAAGTTTATGACACTTGATGACTTAATACAAGTTTATTGTTGGCATACGATTAAGATGCCATGATTTTATACATGTTATGCATTATGCCATGCCACGTCATGCTATGCCATACAATTGCATTTAGTAACTTACTGGGTCATTATGACTCATTTCGTGTGTTTGTTTTCCTTAGTTTTTGCAGTAAGCTCGTTAGTGCGCGTTGCAGCTTCGGGTGCTTGTTGGATAGCAGGTGGTCTTCCGGGCTTAAGCTTGGAGATTTTATTATTATCGTTATTTTGTATCTCGTGAGACACGAATGTAAAGTTATGTAAACTTTACTTGGGTAGTTATGTTAGTATCTTATTATTGTTTTTCTTTGGGAGGATGGTTCGGACAGTATTGTATTTATTTAGAAGTTGTTATGTCATCTTCCCGAGCAAGGTTTTAGCTCGCTTATTCTAGTATTGTGTTATGGTTATTTCTATCTCCGACAATTTTAGTCGTGAGTCCTTGGTTTAGTTGTTAGTATTTGAATCTCTTATTCTTTTAGTTGATTTATTCCTCCGGCATGTTATAGCCGTAGAGTTGTTGTTTATCAGGTTGGGTTCTTGTTGCTTCGCCGGCCTTAGGTTGCCGTTGGTTTGTTGTCCGTGCGCAATGTTGCGTCACGCGAGTCGTAGATTTGTCGAGAGATAGTCGTCTCTCAGCCTTGTATTCCTTAGTTTATAATTATAGGCTTTGGTCCCACTTATGATTCGCTTCCGCAGACGTCGGTTTTTATTATTCCGTATCGCCGTTATGGCTTTACATTCCTGTTTAGAGTTTGTTGGTTCGACTCTTGACTCGCACCACTACGCTTAGCGGGTGCTTGTCCGTCTTTTAGCTTGTTTTGACGGCACGACCTTGGGATTTCGCATTGGAGTCCGGGTCGGGTCTTCACACCATTAACGGTGGTGGTCCGACATACTCGCATCACAAATATAAAATGTTTCATGGTATCGGGCGGCGTTTCGCATCCATAAAATTAGATGAAAATCAAGATCTGAAACCTATTCTTCCAAATCAAAATCTAAACATAGAAATTCTTCCTTCGTCCTTCCAGTCAAATTCACATAACATCTCTCACTCTCTTTCTCTAGTTTTTCATTCCATGGTGAAGAATTCAAGCAATAAGAAGGAATCAGATTATAGTGATTCGAAGGAATCGTTCTTCACTAACCGAGTCTCGGATCCACTGTTGAGGCAAGGATTTCGTTTGATTCACAATTTATCAACGAAGCCGGCTGAGGAATATGAAGAATCTACAGAAGAAGGAACTCAACAACAGATTTCTCGATTTCAAAATGAAAAATCGAGTATGAAATTCATCAAATCAACCAATAAACCTTCGAATTCACAGCACCGACTAACGGATCGATGTCAATTCGAGATCGTTAGAGGAGGAAGCTTCGAGGAGGTGTTGTGATGAAATGGAGGTGATGTGTTCGAAATGGAGAACGTCTTGAATCAGCCGTCATAACGGTGTTCGTCATGTTCGTCATTGTTGCCGTTCATGTCGAAGCGAGTCATTTAAACCTAGGTTTTTCATTCTAATTCTGATCTCTTCTATAACTCTCAATTTCCTTTCTAAAATTTCTATTAGATTGATAGATCCGATTTTGCATATTGAGAATTGTATTTTTGAATAATCGGTTGAGAAATTCTTGCAACTCACCGAGTTAGAGACTCTTGATCACCGAGTTAAATCAACTCACTGAAAACATAAACTCACCGAGTTGAGTCACGAGAGTTGGTAAGTTGTTCAAATACGAGGTCACAAATATCATGATCTCATCACTATTATCAAGTCAAATGACTACACAAAATTATCCTTCTATGGTTGAAGTATTCAATTGTAGAAATTTATTGGGTGGTTGATGATCAATATATCGATTTAGAGAAAATGATTATGAAACTTCTCACCGTCTTTTGTCCATCTTTGGGTATTGAAAAAATTTGATCTTTGCTTGATTGTTTTTCAGCTTCAAAAATTTGCCAAATGATTCTGAGAATGCTTTTGGGGATTGGCTCCTATTTGGGCTTCTTAGCTAATATGAGGAGAGCTTTTGGGATGACCTATTTGGGCTCTTTTCGAAGAATAATGAAGAATGTCGAAGAAAGAATACCAAAGATTTTTGAAGATTTTTAAATTTGCTGAGTTGCAAACCAGCAAACTCTACTTCATATCAGCTACAGCTTCTTCAATACATCTGTTGCAAAGCTTCATATCTGCTCCAACTCATACTCTTCACAAAAGTTTCGTGTACGAGTTGAGGGGGAGTGTTAGAGATAGTGAAGGCCCAAAAGGTCCAATGACAATGTAAGCCCAATTGGGCCTAGTATATAAATACTTGTAATAGATATTAGGGTTGGAAAATGAATTGAATACAATCTTTTACTTTCTCTCTCATCTCTCACTCTCTTGCCGTGACTCTCCCTCACGATCTCCTCCTTCACTTCCGGCCACCACCATTAACGGTGGTGGTCCGGCATACTCACATCACAAATATAAAATGTTTCAAATGGCAATCAAGGTCAGGACAAAATCCTGCATATTTAAAGCCAAGCAAATATACAAAACATGCTAGCATATTAAAAAAAAAACTCAAATAAAAATAAGACATGAAGTTTCAGTAGTAGGTCTCTGAATAATTAATTAATTAAATGTAACTGTGTGTCTATATATTTATACACACACACACGAATGAAAGTTTTGTCTACGTCCTAAATCCTAATGGAGAAAAATGAACAGCATATCCTGATAGAAATTCTGCTAGAATTGCGTTAAGTTAACAGACATGAGACAATTAAAGGAATCCATTATCGGATAGATGAAAGCACAAAAGTGAAGGAACTCAGCATTGGTGAATGCTTTTTTAGCGAACTCAATTGAAAACATTAAAGTTGATAGGACTATTTGATCTATGCTCACCTCTCGCATTTTTTAAACCATTACCACTAGAGTTGTTGGATGGTGTAACATTGCCTCGTCTTTTAACAGGAATCAGCAAGTTAAACCAGCATCAAAAGCATGAATAAGAGCAGTTTGACTTTGAAATGAAATAATCATATATTCTAACAGGAAGCCCAAAACAATAATTGAAGAAACAAAAATTTAAAGGCTGACTCAGAGATTGTGATTAACTCAGGCTTATGGACCAGAATAACCAAAGTTCTAGATACAAAAGGTCTCAAACAACATCCTACCAATTTTCATTGTATGCTTGCATTCAAAGAATTAATCTAAAGATGAACCAATTTTCATTGTTGTTGTTAGCTAGTCTGAAGTCTCCCACTGATTCATCTAAAAAAGCTAAGTAAAACATTCTATTGTATTGTAGCAACTAGCAACTAGCAATGAAATTAATGACTCATTAATTGTGTTTGTTGTTCCTTCTAAGCTACTTCAACAATCAGTTATGCAGTTAATGTAATTACCATGTATCTCTAGATGATAATATCTCTGGAACTGACTCATCACTGCATCAAACCATCATTGGGTTGCAAAACCATCATAAGCAATTAACAATCAGAAAACTGTACCATCAGTTTATAAGCAATTATACCTTTGATTTATTTTCTTTGCCTTGATATCTCTCAAAGGCGAAATTTCCTGGTAACACTAACACGAAATAGTCGGCAAACTATCATGTGCTAAAAGAACATAATTAAAAAACTGAGAAGAAGATGACTAATGAGAAGAGAGAACCAAATTAACTGTACCTAATCATCAACAATAGTCAAGGAATCAATATGATCAATTATGGGTGCAAAATCAACACACATATCTTCCTCTTCATCATCCGAGTCTACGATATCCACATTTAACTATCATTAGTATGCTCAATTAGATACAAAAAGGTAATCAAACGATTGAAACCAAATACATAATAGTAAATAACTTTACCACTCATCTTATATAACCAATCTCGTGTGCATAGCAAAGCCTCAACATTCTTTGGCAAAAGTGAAGTGCGATATTTTCCAAGAATACGCCCTCCAATGCTAAATGCAGATTCGGAAGCAACACTAGTAATCGGAATGCTCAAAATATCACGTGCCATTAATGAAAGATTGGGATATCGAATTCTATTTGCCTTCCAATAACTTAAAACATCTATGGGTTGTTTGTGATCAAGCCTTTTCTCTTCCAAGTATAACTCTAATTGAGATTTGTTCCTATTCAACCCATAGTGCTCACTTTCAAACCAATCAAATTCATCCATTTCACCAGCTACATCACCATTGCCCCCGTCCAAAGAAGATTCACAATTAGTAGGTGAGAGACGCATGTAGTCACTAAAGATCAAATCCAACTTCTCACGCAAATTTCTAGCCTTTTCTAAATACGTGATAGGATATATCTTTTTGAATGTGTACTCCACATATTGCATCTTATAACGAGGATCCAATACGATTGCCATTGATAACACCACACTATAACAATCCCAATACTTTTCAAACTTTGATTTCATCGCCTTGGCCATATCACTAAAATCTTTATCTTCATTGTTCATCTCCTCTAGTATAAGTGAATGAATCTTCCCCACCCCATGAAAATACAAATTTGCGGTCACATATTGAGATCCCGAGAAAAGTGTGGTAATATCATAAAAAGGTTGCAAAAATCTAGCAATAGGCTCAATTTTATCCCACTCCTCATCGGAAGGACAATGGTTATATTGTGTGTCAACCAATTTCAATTCATAATAAGCAAGGCGATATGCAAGTGCACTATCGAGCATGAGATAAGTTGAGTTCCACCTTGTGACCACATCTTGTCGCACTAACTTCTTGCACTCCAAAGATTGTTGAACAATGCAACGAGCAAATTTGATCTTTCTCGCCTCCGAACCCTTGACATATTTCACACTTTCTCTAACCTTATAAATGCAACCTTCTATAACTTTCAACCCAGCGTGTACAATCAAGTTAAGTACGTGTGCACCACAACGTACATGAAAGAACTCTCCATCACACACTAATGAACCAGTCAAACGCATGTGCCTCTTCAAAACACCAACCAAGCCATCATTATAGGAAGCATTGTCCAAAGTTAATGAAAAAAATTTCACTGTGTTCCTTGTAAGGTGTTTAACTTCTGGGTGTAAATAGCTATGCAAGTCACGATTCCCTTCATGTTCCGCATAGCTAAAGGGGTAATTATGTTTAATAATTGTTGTGCAAAGTTTCTCACGATATACTTCTTGATCAAAATGTCGTGAAGTTACATTCTCAGAATTCTCTTCGCGATTAGGACAAACATCCAAGTGACGTAGCAAATTCTTTGTCCCAATTCCTTTCGTAAAATATTACTTTGCATTGCCTCGCATCTTGCCTTTTGTACCCCATTACTATCCTCCCTATCCGCTTCAAACACAGTCCATGCTATTGAAGTCTTCCCTCTAGAAGGCCTAGCACGTTTTGAACTAGTTGAGGATTGATCCACTTCCACCTCCGTATGTTGAAAATCAGAGTCATGCTCCATAGTCTGATAAACAAGTCGAGTGATGATTCAACATATAAGAGAGTACATGAATTTAAACAACAGTGTCCAAAAGTTCAATGGCAGAAAACCGCAACCTTCTTGTACGGCATAAATACATAACTGCTGTAGTCAATAGCCCAACATCAGGCTACCTAAAGCTTGGTGTTTTTTCTGTTTCTATTTTCTCTGTAGCAGGCTACTGATTCTTGTTTTAGTTGAAAGATCACCGCATTGCCTTTAGTATTACTTAATTTGTTTCCAGTTTCAGAAGAACGCAAAAGCAAAGCCTCATGAAAATATATAATATATTAAACTATATAATATATAATGTGGTAGTAGAGTAAGGTTTTGCATTATTATTCTCTTTCTACATTTGTAACTGTAAATATATAATATATTAAACTATTGGAATTTCATTTAAATGCAACAAAGCGAGCCCGGCTGAGTTTGTGATACCGCTAGCAAAGTATAATAAAGCATTGTATACTCAAGTTTCGCTGGGCATGCGGTTTAGAATGATATTTGAGACTGAAGAGTTATAAAGCACACCCGATTAGCAACCATTCCGAAGAACGGAAGCTCTGTCCGGAGCTACATCGACGGTAAAGATAAAATGGTAATTCCTTTTTAATTGGCATATTAGGGTGAATGAGAGTCAGAGTGATCATTAAGTAGCTGATACTTCTTCTATTTTCATAGCAACAATCAAGCAAGAATAAATCCAACCACGCATGTGCAATTTAATTTGTCCATACATGCATAGAAGTTGCAGATATCAAATTCCAACGAATTAGAACAACTGAGCAAACACATGGTTTTCACAAAGAAAACCCCAACCAGAAACAAATGAGCAAACACATGGTTTTCACAAGTCATGGGTCCAAGACACAAGATATACCCATAATATATTAGATTCAAACCATAAACCCGTGGTTAACAGACAAATTTGAACCTACAAAACCACAACATTCCAACGAATTAGAACAACTTACCTGAGACGAGAAATAGAATTTCAAACCCTTGACCTTGATTTGTGCACGCGAGCAAGGAACGAAATAGGGATTTGAGGTTTTAGAGTTCGGTTAGGGGAGTCTGATTTGAGGACATGGTTGTCTCTCACGATTGAGAACTCGCTGAATGACGGACCGAAGTGAAATTGGGGGAGAGACCTAACGGAATTAGAAAATAGAAATCAACGTCGGTGCCCAGTAGGCGCCCATTTAGACCATAATATTTCATGGGCATAAATGGGCATGCCCATTTATGTCCATTTAAAATTTGAAGTGTGCCCATACCCAGTTTTTAACAGGCGGTCTGGGCGGGCGAATGGGCATGGGCGAAAATTGCCAGCTCTACGAATTATGAAGCAAACAATCGATCTTCCAACCAAAGAGTTTGCTAATTTTTTAAAAAATTTTCACATAAAAAGTACATGTACTTTCAAAAATTGTAATTACAATTTTCTAAATATTTCATCTTTAGCCTCCACTTGTGTTGTAAGCACACTTGTTGTGATTAAATATTTTATAATTATAATTAATATTAATGACATTAATATATTAATATATCTTTTAATTATTAAACTTTTTAAACAATAACTCATGAGTAAAACTGACAGAGGTGTCTCAAAATAAGTGTCTGTTTCTTACAAAATAAAAAAACTTTTAAGCTATTTTAACAACCGCATGTCCATTTATACCCTTGTGACCTAGTATTGCAAATTATATTTAAACATTACTAGATCTTCATATAAGAGAATATAATATATATGTAATCTATTATATTTATATCTAGTTTATACTTTCTTAATCCCTTTGTATTTAGATTTCCTAATCTATTTTGTATTTTGATTATCTAGGTTAAACGTGTGTAGCAACTATTGTAACTCTATAAATATGTTCACCATATCTATGGAGATGATATGTCATTATTCTAAATTTTATTAGTTTCTACATGGTATCAGAGTTTCGCTCTTAAAACCTAAAACCACCACCACATTCCGCAACCTAAAACATCCTCCCACTATATCTGCCGCCAACCAAGATCTGACCACCAACCCCACGTTCAGATCAAGTCGGTTCCCCCATGAGCAACCAAAGGACACCTCGGCAAACCAAGATCTGACAAGCTCGTCGAGGCCCTTCCTTAGCCGCCTCTCCTTTAGCACCTATTACCACCAACCTTCTGCCCCTATAAACCTGCCCACCAAAGCCGCCCCTCCCTTACCTTGGCAACCTCCTAACCCTAAACCACAAACCTTCGGCCTCCATATACCTTCCTCCCACCAAAGTCGTTGCCAACCCAGATCTGATCACTAGACCCATGTTTAAATCGGTAACACGCCAAGGCGATTTCCCCCCCCCCCCCTTGAACAACTAAAGGACACCTCGGCCAACCAAGCTCTGACCAGCTCGTCGATGTCCTTCCTTAGCCGCTGTCTACCAACCTTCCGCTACCCTAATCCTCCTTCTATCATATTAACCCAAGGACTCTTCGGCAAACCCATCTATGATCAGCTCGACGACCCCCTCCATAACCTAGCTTTCTCCTTGAGCAAATTCAGATTCCTTGGCAAACACAGTTCGTCCTCCTTGGGAGGCAAGCTCGCCAACGCCCTCCCTAACCCAACTTGCTCCTTGAGAAAATCCAGATTCCTTGGCAAACCCAGCTCGCCCTCCTTGGGAGGCAAGCTCACCAACGACATCCCTAACCGAGCATTCTCCTTGAGCAAATCCAGCAAGCTCGCCATACGCCCTCCCTCATCGAGAAACTCCGACATCCTCGGTAACCCTGGCTCGGCAAACCCAACTCTAACCAGCTCGTCGACGTCCTCCCTCAACCCATTTGCTCCTCGAGCCACACACTGTTTCCACGGTAAACCCATCTTTAACTAGCTCACCGAGGCCCTCACTCAACCAACTCGCTTCTCGAGAAACTTTGAACTCTTCAACAAACCCGGCTCTCACCAGCTCGACGACGTCCTCCCTCCAATACTTGCCTCTCGTACATCCTAAGGATTCCTCGACAAACCCATATTTAACCAACTCGTCGAGGCCCTCCCACAACAGCTCGCTCCTCGAGCACCTCACGGACTCCTTGGTAATCCCAACTTTAACCAGCTCGCTGAAGTCCTTACTCAATTGCTCGCTCCTCAATCACCACGAGGACTAAGACTCCTCGGCCCCACCCAACTCTCACCAGCTCGCCGAAGACTCTTCCCTCAACTGCTCGCTCCTCGAGCACCATAAAGACTCATCGGTTACACCTAGCTCCCACCATCTCGCCGAAGACCCCTTGTTCACCAGCTCGTTCATTGAGTAAACCATGTCTCCTTGGCATACCAGGCTCTCCCTAGCTCACCGAAGACCAATTTTTCACCAGCTCGCTCATCGAGCAAAGCTTGTCCTTGGTAAACTAGGCTCTCACCAGCTCGCTAAAGACCCCTCGGTCACCAGCTCCCTTATCAAGTAAACCATGTCTTCTCGGCACACTAGGCTCTCCCCAGCTCGCCGAAGACCCCTTGTTCACCAGCTCACTCCTCGAGTAAACCTTGTCCTTGGCAAACCAGGCTCTCACCAGCTCGTCGACCACTCCATCACATTGTCAACTTGCGCGCTCTCAACATCTTCTTCTCAAGATTGGTCTCTCCTAACGGTGATCCATCTTGCGGGAGCATATAAGAGAATATAATATATTTGTAATATATTATATTTATAGTTAGTTTATACTTTCCTAATCCTTTTGTATTTAGGTTTTCTAATCCCTTTGTATTTAGGTTTCCTAATCCCTTTTGTATTTAGACTATCTAGGTTAAACTTTTATAGTAAGTATTGTAACCCTATAAATATGTTCACCATATCAATGGAAAAACTATGTCATTATTCTAAACTTTATTAGTTTCTACACTTCATACCCTTGTCTATGATAGGATGACAGTATATTTGATTTCGTCAATTGAAATGACATTGTTTAAATAGAAGGTGCGGTTTAATAAAATGTTACACTTGAGGGCTACATTGCTTCAAGTAATAGTTGAGGGATTGATATTTTATAAGGGGTAAGTACATTGCTACAAGTGATAGTTGATGGATTGATGTTTTATAAGGGGTGAATCTCAACCGTTAAATTTTTTAAGATAACTTAATCTCAACTTCTGAATAACTTTAGTCAATTACCTAGCTGTTTTATAATATAGATTACGGGACAACCAGATTTTTCTATAGCACATTTCAGTTTGTATAAAATTTTCGATATCAATAATTTTGATTTTTACTTTTTCATTTTCTTTATCTATGGCCCATCGATTAGCTTCTCTCTACTAAGGGTGGTAACCGGGCTGGTTCATTTTTCAACATTTCAAACCTTTTGAGTACATGATATTTGTTTTTAGGGTAAAATCATGGCCGGTCCCTTTTTAAAAGTTTTTAATCCCAAAAGTCCACCGTTCTTTTTTTCAATTGCAAAAGACCACTTTTCGAAATATTGTTCCAAAAATGACATCGTCTTCTTCAACAGCTCCAAAAATACACTTTGGATTCGAAAATCACGATTGTGCGCAACAAAATGGGGATCAACCCGCCCAGTCAGGTCGAGGGGACAGCGCCTCTTCGTGGGAGTTCGAGGGCAACGCCCCCAAAAGGTAAACGAGCTTTTTGATTCATGAAATACAAAACTATAATGGATCTGTGCTGGGTTGAAGGATTTTTCAGTTGGGACGAAAGCAGAGAAGGAGGAGGAAGAAGAAGGCTTACGACGAAGGAAATCGAAGAACAAGGTAGAAGACGAAAACTGGTTATTTATGCTTTTGTATCGCTGTGCAAAAATGAATTAGAGTATTTTTGCATCGCGGTTCAAAGTTTTATTTTCTAGTCTATTTTTGAACTGCGGTTCATAAATTTCATTGCATTAATATTTGCTCCGCGGTTCAAAGTTTAATTTCCTAGTCTATTTTTGAATCGTGCTTCATGAATTTCATTGCATTAATTTTTGTACATCGGTTCAATAGTTTAATTTCATAGTCTAATTGCATGCAGTTCATAAATTTAACCTGATATTTTTGAAATGTGATACAAAAACGTAGCGCGCCTCAAGCTCATTAAGGGTATCGCAGCCATTTTGACCTCGAAAGTGTCTTTTTCCGGTCGAAAAAAAAAAACTGGATTAGAGGGGTTATAAACTTTAAAAAGTGGATTGGCTCGCATTTTTACCTTGTTTTTAACCCCTAACTTTTTGAGGTCAAATGACGAGTATGCCTTAATAAAATTCAATTAGACACGCGCTACATCACAATTTAAAAGTCGATGTATCGTAATTCCAATCATGCATCGGTAATCCAAATTGTGCATTGAAAATCAAATTGTGCGTAGGTATTTTCTTCATCGTAAAATTTGATGCATGCATTGCAAATTACGATGACTTTGCATAGAGATTATGTTTACTGTCTTTCCCATCTCACATCAATTTCTACCATTAAATGTCTCTCTCTCCCTATTTAATGACTCCCCTTACCACCACCAAGCAATTAATTCTCCCATGTGACCCTCCATTTGTACTCCCAAACCCCATCCCACTCCCCTTTGTCACCCCCGCCTCCAATCTTGCATTTCTTGATCCCATCATTTCTCCACGTCTTTTTCATCCTCACCGTCTGGTATATCTAATCCGGTGGCAGCAACGTTTCTAGATCACCGCTCCTTAACCGACTTGAAATCCATAGAAGAGGCTAACGAAGCTTTCATCCTTGTTTTTCATGCCAAGTTAAACTTCAGAAATGAGGGGATTTTGCTCAAAAATATTTACTAGAATTTCTTCTTTTTCGGGCAATAAGAGTCCATTTGATCTCTTTCTCGTTCTCCATATCTATGTATTTGTAGAGATGGATGAAGCTAAGGTTTTGCTTGCTGTGAAAGCCAAAATTGACACAGGTTCTTATTGGGGATATAGTGTTACATTCACTAGAATTGTAGATCTGTTGACAAATCGTGTTTTGTGTCTATAGTGTCTGAATAACAATACCTTGGTTTTGTTAATGAACTGAAAGGTGATGGCCTTTTGCTCCAGAAGCTTCCTCATCCACATTTGTACATCCATGACGAAGCATCACAAATTATGATGCTTACATCGCGAACCAAATCGAATTCCGATACAATTCTAATGCTCGCATCGTAAATTCTGATGTTTGCATCCCCAGCTTTCTTCTTTTTCTTCTTCATGTGCAATATGAAAACTTCATCTTCTCGAAGGTCTATGGAAAAAGGTATTCAATTAGCGTCCAATTGCCTAACTAGTAATCTTGAATCATTTTCAAATCTTTTTATCACGAGCAGTATCGCCTTACCATTTGGGGCAATCTTCAACTAGGATTATGGCGTTGATGTGGTTTCGAAATAAGATATTGAGATTTCTCGTGCAAGCTCACATCGATCAGATCCGAGGTGATCAACACAAAGAAAGTATACTCCTTTAGTCCAGAAGTCAATCCCAAGACAAGGAGAATGCTCAGACCAAGAAAGGCATTAACTAACTTTTCTACCTCATTTATATCTACCTGGAAGACCAAGTGACACATTTTTCTTTAGTTTCATCTGTAGTTTTCACTTTCAAATAGTTGGACCACATGAAAAATATACGCATTCTCCCGACTGAGACCTTTGAGCAGATTTGTCTGTGACGGGAATTTTGGAGAAGTAAGAGCGGTAGGGCAGAAGGGGCACTCAAGGAAGAATTTAACGAAAGTGGAAAATGAGGTACTTAATGAGTTAAATATTTGACAAAGTGGACCGGCTTGTAATTATTTCTATTAAAAAATGAAAGGGTGAACTTCAAGTTGGTCCCCTTTTCCAAGTTTTTAATCGCTCCAATCCCATGATTTTATTTTCAACTGTAAAAACTCACTTTTGGGGGTGAAATGAATACGATACACTTAATGAACCGAAGGCACGTTACGGGGGTCACTTATTTAGTGCATCGCGTTGCTTCAACTTTTGCACCACGATACATCAATTTAATTGCATCGTGATTTATCAATTTAATTACATAATCCAATTTTACACCACAATAAAACAATTTTTGAACTACGATACGTAAGTTTTAATTACTTAATTCTATTTTGCACCGCAATGAAACAATATTTGCACTACAATTCATAAGTTTCCAATTTTGAACCGCGATGAATTAATTTTTACATCGTGATAAATTAATTATTTCTCCTTCTTCTCCGCCTTCGTCCCAACTGAAAAATCCTTCAACCCAGCACAGATCCATTATAGTTTCGTATTTCATGAATAAAAAAACAGGTCAATCCTCGTTTCGTTGTGCACAATTGTAATTTTCGAACTCACTGGAGCTGTGGAAGAAGATAATCTAGACATTTTAGGAACAATTTTTTTGAAAATGACTTTAGCGGTTGATGAAAAAGAACACTGGATTGGAGAGGTTAAATATTTGGGAAAAGGGACCGGCCCACAATTTCTCCAAAATGAAAATCCAAAATCATAAACCATCCCAAAACCCCTCATGCTAAGTAGACCCGTAATGTTACTCGCATCCATAAAAATGGGGGGGGGGGGAATTATCTTTTTGACCATCGTACTATTCTCAGTTTACCAATTTTACTAACCAACTTACAATATCCCAAATGTGACCAATGTACTCTTTAATTGGGTGCGATGTGGTCCATGTCGTTAACGGGGCATCCAATTTTTAACAGGCTTGCTAAGTTGGACTAACTAGGGTTATTTCCGGCTTACGTGGACTAATTTTTTTTTAAAACAAAACATTAATATCCATCGTGGACAATATATGACGAGATTTGGTGGAAAAATTCATTTCCCTCAAACAGAAACCCAAATGCAGGAAGAAATTAGGGTTTTTCTCCACTTCAATTCGAAAAAGATGTGAGGTGATGATTGTTCAAGTTTTGTGCGTTTACTTGGAGATTGAACATCAATTTCAACCTACAAGTTTGTGAACTAAGTAATTTTGTTCGATAAAGTTAGTGTTCTTTACTGAAAAAGTGTGGGTTTACTACTTGCGTGGACCATTGGGTTATGTATATATTTCGATTCGTTTAAGCATGGGTTTGCCATTTTTTTTTTGTGTATGAAGATATAGATTCGTTTACACATTCGAATTTAGTGATTTCTGAAATTAGGGCTTGGGCTTTGAAATAGGTTTTGAAATTAGGGTCTTTGTCTGTGTTTTGTCATTTGATTTGTATGTTGTTTGTGTGTTTGTGATGTCTTTGAAATTAGTGTTCATGGCCCCCCCCCCCACTTTAACTTGCTATAATGGCGTAAAAAAAATGGAACAGCTATAACAGTTAAACAGTTGCAATGTCTCCCTTTTCCAAATTGTTTATTGTAGTATTCATTTGTTTTGTTTGTTTCCTTCCATGCAGAATAACTGAAACTATGGCTTTGTGCATTCACTTTGATGGGATAATTAGGACTACTCCATATAAACATTATGATATGAGTGATGTGGTAAGGCATAGGGATATATTTTGTTAGACCTTAACATTTTCTGGGTTGAAAAGATTTATTAAATCACACTGCAAAAAGCCAATGGAGAAAATACACTACAAAATGCCATATTTTAGCATGAAGGATGGGCTTAGGCTTCTGTGGTGTGATGAAAACATTAAGGATTTAGTAGATGTTGGTAGAGGTACCCATGAATATATTAAGATATATGTTGAGCTTGAAAATTCTAAGGAGGCCAACATTGAGAATCCTGAGGTGAACAATGATAGTAATACTGATTCGGAGGATCGTGATTATAATGCTATTGAAGAATCTTAAGATGATATGGCTAGCTTGGATCATGAAAGTGAAGATGAAGATGACGTTGTTTATTTTTGGGAGAAATTAATTGATAACAAAAGGAAAAAAAAAACAGTTGATGTGACCCAACCTAGAGAAAATGTGACTCCCCCTGATTTTTAATTTTGAAGAGGAATGTGTGACCCCCCTTGGTGATGGACCACCACATGTTGAACCCACCATTCCAAAATACAACCAGATGCCAACAGTAAAGAATGATGCCTACATGGAGCACATTAGGAATTATGGAGGTGATGTGGATACCAATGGGTACCATAGTGAATATGTGGACTCTGGTGACTATGATTACCCAACTCTAGTGCAACAGATTCCAGTTGAGGTAACGCAAGAGGAACAAGTTGTTGTAGGAAAGAAACATAAAAGAAGGCTTAGGAGGCCTGCCAAACTTATGCCTAGAAGGAATGTGCCAATAGGATTTGGTACATACATTAATCAAAATAATGGAGATCCCTACATTGTTGTAAGAATGTTATATATAACATTTTGCAATGAATTAGTTTTGTTGGTCTTTTGCTAATAACCTCCATGTATTACTTATAGATCAATACTTGTTCAGTTCCTAACAACCATTGCTAGATCCCCAACAACCACTGCATTGGGCTCTACCAATGCTGCCACAACAACTCTCATTGCTCCCAAAAAAAAAAAAACAATGCAACTACTACTGCTTCAAAATATTGTATATCACCAAATTCAAAAACCATATATTGGCATGGCACGAAGGTAACAATTTCCAGTCAGGTGTAAGGCAATGATGAGGTTGAGTTACCTTTAACTGGTCCTTCTCAAAGTATCCAAACACCAATGACCCCTCCACCAAGTGGTACCCAATCACCAACATAGTCACCAAGGCTTAAAAGGCTAAAGAAAAAATTGATAATTGATAACCTTTGACTGGTCCTTCTTTTGAACATGTGAATGATGTATATTTCTGATGATGTCTATGAACATTACTTTGTTTTGGTTGGTGATAATAAATGATGTATGTTTATGATGATGTGAATGATATATCACCAAGGCAGTCACTAACTTATGATGTTTCTTTTGGTTGGTGATAGAAATGAATGAAACTTTCTTTTGGTTGGTGATAGAAATAAATGGTCGATTAATTTTAGTTGGTGATATCATGTATTGTAAGAAATATGATGACATTGCTCATAGTACAATGTCTATTAATGTGAAATGAAAGACAAGAAATATGAAGAAAAAAAAAGGAGCAGCACATATACCTTGAAAAACTGAGCAACCACAGCAATACATTAACATAACATTGCACGGTTGCAATGACATTGTTATAACACAAAACAATACATTTCCATCAAAAGAGAGCAACAAATTTCCATCAAAACGGAGCAGTAAATATCCATCAAAACAGAGCAATGCATTTCCATAAAAAAGAGCAATAAATTTCCATCAAAACAGAGCAATACATTTCCATCAAAAAATAGCAATAAATTTCCATCAAAACAAAGCAATACATTAACATTAACCTCAGAATATCCATTAGTACTGAAACTACCTATTGCACTACATTGAAACTTAATACACTAAAACTTTTCATGTAATACACTACACTTAAACATTAGGTTTAAATCTCAATTTGGTCACCTTACTTTCGGCCAAAAGTCATTAAGCTCACTCTACTTTTTTTTTTCCTCAATTTGATCACTCTACTTGGACATAAATAGCACGTTCATCACTCTGTTTAAATATTTTGATGGAAAACTTAAAACATTTAAAGAAACCCAAAATTACCCTTACCCAGACCATTAACTTTGAGGGATCCATTAGAAACGGACTGGAGCATGAGCGAGGTCGTTTGGGGTGGACAGCTGCTTCATTTATGGAAGTGAGATTGGGTGAGAAACGGGCCTGTGGAAATCCCTCCATCACTGCTCGCTATTCAGAACCAGGGACAATTGATGGAGGCCTGAGATTGGAGAAGATGGGAGGGGAGAACAAGAATGGAAGGGGCCGGCAGATGTGACGGGATAGGCTGGATCTGAAAGAGATCGGGGCAGGAGGACGAGAGAGAGGGCTGACCTGGTTCGTTTGGGTTTATGAGCAGATTGGAGATGGAGATAGGGGATTGAACGGGACTGAAGAAAGAGAAAGAGGGATGCCCGAATTCAGGACAGTAGCTGGGTTCAGCCCGATCTGAAGGAGGGACGACGGCAAGTGAGGAAGCTGGAGATGAACAGAGATGGATGATTGCGGCTGGAGAAATTGGAGGGGGAATGGAACCAGCGGGATGGCAGTCATGGGGTATTTGAAGACGAAGATGACGATGAGGGGTGAAGCCTAGCAGGGATAGAGGATGGCGGGTATGGAGAAGACTCGCCGGAGAAGGAGGCTTAACCGAGAGAGAGATTTGGCGGGAGGAAGAAGGCCGGATGTTGGAGATAGTGATGGGGAACGAACTAAGAGGTGAAGATGACGGTTGGAGATGAAGGACGCCGGCTGATGGAAAATATGGGTGAGGCCAGCGAATGGGACATAGAAAAAAAAACGGTTTGGTGATGGAAGAGAAATTGGAGGAAAGGAATAGAAGCAGCTGGGTTTGTTTCTGAGCGTGAGGATGGAGGAAAGGCCGGCACTGTTTGGGGCTTGTTGCTGTCACAGTGAGAGAGGTGAGAGAGATGAGAGAATCAATGTTATGGGTAAGGCCGGCACTGTTTGGGTTTAGTTTTTATTTTTTAGTTTGAACCCTCAATTTTTAACATTGAGAGTAAAACCCTTCAACTTAATAAGGGTATTTTGGTCTTTTCAATGAGTTCCATCCAACATAACAGACAAAAATGACTCAAGTGACCTTATTGAATGTCGAAGCCAAGTAGAGTGATTAAATTGAGGAAAAAAAAGTAGAGTGGGCTTAATGACTTTTGGCCGAAAGTAGGGTGATCAAATTGAGATTTAAACTTAAACATTAAGAAAACAACATATTGTTGGAAATTGTTTTGCCTTTGACCATTGCAATTATCAATCCAACAACCACCATCCACGTCATGAACAGTGCCCACAAATACCACTGTTGTCTTTCTTTTGTCTTACGAAAACCTTCTTCCAGTTTTAGTCTTTTTTCTTCAACTTTTCAATTTGGCCAACCACTTAATTGAATTGTATTTCAATTTTCTCAACTTCATGCTTCAATTCCAATATTTGTCATCTCAGCCATCCACAAATGATCATTCTTTTCGATCTCTCAGACAGTGTTGGGTCAATCCAAGTGAAAAAATTACAGTGTTTAGATTGATCCTGGGATTCACATAAAATATAATTAAAAATCAATTAACATTTAAATATAATTAAAAATCAATTAACATCTAAATCACCTTATAGTTTGTACATCCAATGAGCCTTATATTTGGGTTCTCATCACTCCTAGATGTCCACATAGGTGCTCGAACACCACAATAGCAAACCCTACTGAAATTGGAGTCATTTCATTCCAGTTGTTTGTCTTAAAAAATTGGGGGCTCCATTATGCAAGTAAGAAAAATAAAGACATGAAACCCTAGCTTTTTCAGTGAATAATTGAATAGCTGTCGATTTTTTCAAAGGTACGAACAAACACTTGAACAATCTTCGCCCAAATTCAGAAAAGGAAAAAAATTGTTTCGTGAAGAACCCTACTTGTTTGGAACAAAGAATACTTACTTAACATACCTGACTCAGCAATCTTCTAGCATACGCACAAAAACTTGAACAATCTTCACCTTCACAACTTTTTCGAATTGAAGTGGGGGAAGAACCCTAAATTCTTCCTTTGCGTATTTAAGTTTATGTCTGTTGAGGGAAATCAAATTTCCCACCAAATCACGTCTTATATTGTCCACGAGGGATATTAATGATTTTTTTAAAAAAGAAATAGTCCACGCAAGCCGGAAATAATCTCAGTTAGTTCAACTCAGTAAGCCCATTAAAAAATTTGATGACCGCTAACGGTAGAGATCACATCGTACCCAATTAGAGAGTACATTGGTCACATTTGGGATATTCTAAGTTGGTTGGTCAAATCGGTAAACTAAGAATAGTATGATAGTAAAAAGGATAAAGATAAGTTTACTTTTATAATTTTTTTTCTAATATTATCCGTCTTCTTCACATCCGGATGAGCCTCTTTTCTCCATTGTTCACCTATTTTCATATTCTCTGACCATTTTCTCCATAACTTTTGATTCCGGATGAACCACATGACCCACCACATATCAAATCAAAGCTCTCGACGAGATCTACAAATATATTAGGTTTTACCTAGTAATGTCTTCGTTTTAAGGCCAAAAAATGATGTTTAAACAATATTTTGGGATTCTAAAGTTTTCTTATGCTTAATTTTTACACACAGATTTATAGGTAGTGTTCAATTGATTCATTCCGACATCAAATTTATCAATTTCGCTGTCCACCTTTGTTGATATTTGGTGGCAGTGTTTAATTTTTCATTCTGAAGCCAATTTTGTCCATTTCGATGCAGAAGAAATCAATTGCAGACAAATCGATTATCAATGCGCACATCCCTATGATGCTTAGTTTGGAGTCAAACAAAATATCAAGTATGTGCGTAAAATTCGAACAGGAGAGTGTACTACAACAATGTCTCTGATGTGGGCGTCGTTACCTCTGATGAGGGCGTCATTGCCTAGGATGTGGGAGTCCTTGCCTTCAATGTGGGCAACGTTGCCTCCGATGTGGGAATCGTTGCCTACCATTTTGGATGCGCTTAAAATGCTCCATGAAGATGTAGAGGTTCATGTGATTTGGGCAATGTTTTGAGCGATGCCCAATGTTTTGATACTATGATGCTTAGTTTCCAGACATGCCTCCAATGTGGGCGTTGATGGCCAATATTTTGAATGACACCCAAAATTTTGAACGACGCCAAAAAAATTTAACTTGGGAAGTAAGCTTTTGCATTGCGACACCCAAAATTTTGAACGATACCCAACTTTTTTCCTTGCGATGCTCAAATTTGGGCAGTGGCTTTGTCCACACGTCTTTTCTTCATTAAAGGTATCTTTGTCATTTCTCCCCTAAATGTGTACTGTAGTGGTTTTAAAAAATTATTGTTGACTTTTGGGGTTATATTTTCTCCACATGGGACCGGACCGAATTTCTCCCAAACGATAATGGATAAAATTATGGTCAGTCCATTTTCCAAAGTTTTTAATCCCAAAAGTTTATCGTTCTTTTTTTCAACCGCAAAAGATCAATTTTTAAAATATTGTTCTGAAAATATCATCGCCTCCTTTAATAGCTCCGGCAACATAATTTGCACTCGAAAATCATAATTGTTACGTAATGAAACGAGCTTCATTATCATTTTGTACGAAACTGTAATTAATCTGTGCTGGGTTGAATGATTTTTCAGTAGGACGAAGGGGGGGAGGAGAGGGAAGAAAAAGGCTTACGACAGAGGAGATGGACGAAGAAGATAGAGGACATGGTCTGGTTCATTATCATTTTGTATTGCGGTGCAAAAATGGATTAATAGTATTTTATGTATCGCGGTTCAAAAATTAATTCATCGCGATACATAAAGGTTGACACCGTGGTGCAACTTGGATTAGATATATGTATCACGGTTCAAAAATTAATTCATCGCGGTACATAAAAGTTGGTACCGCGGTGCAATTAGAATAGGCAATCAACTATTGTACCGCGGTGTAAAAATTAATGCAATAAAATTAATGAATCGCGGTGCAATAGGACTAGCCAATTAAGCTATTGAGCCGAAGTGCAAAAATTATTACAATAAAATTAGTGAATCGTGATTCAATAGTCAATGCACCGCGATTCATTTATATAGCGCGCCTCATGTCCATTAAGGGTATCACTATGTTTTCCCGCGCAAAAATGTCTTCTTTCGGTTGAAAAAAAAAACACGGTACTAAAACGATTAAAAACTTTAAAAAATGGATCGATCCGTAATTTTTCCAAAGATAATTTTCACTAAAAATGGGTTATACTTTGGTGATGGTTTGGACTTAATTATTAAGTGGGCTATAGGATTATCCTCCCTCCCAATTATATGACACCTGAACTGGTCTTTCATCTGGAAGGGAAACCCAGCTATTTAATCTTGATATCTCCACACGATTTAAACAGGCCCAAGTCTATCAATAACCTATGATTCTAATAGTTGTTTGTTGGGCAAAATTCGGGGGTCCACTTTATAAAGTTTTTAATCATTCAAGTATTGTTTTTTTTTTTAATTGGAAAAAAAATTATATGTAAAAAGACTATGATACCCTTAATGAGTAAGAGACGTGCTACGACAAGTTTATATATCGCGGTGCAAAGTTTATAGAGTGCAAGTTTATATATTGCGGTGCAAAGTTTCCTTTATCAATTAATTTTATATACTTTTGCACCGCGATTCACAAATATATTCACCGCAATTCACAAATATATTCACCGTGATTCAAACATTTTGAAAGATATACCGCGGTGTATATATGTTGTTAACCAGTGTTCATAGCAATTAACATTCATTAGTTTTTACATTATTTAAGTTTTAACAAAAAAATAAAGTAAATAGATATTTGCATTGCGGTGCAGATTTTAATATATCGTGGTTCATAGGCTTTATATATCGCGGTATAAATTAAATTTGAAATATAAGTTTTACACCGCGATACATAAATAGTAATTCACTTTGTATTGAATAGAGAAATGTAAGTAAAGATTTATTTATATCGTGGTCTAACATTATGATATATAGTAGTACAAGTTAAATTTGAAATATAGGTTTTACACCGCGGTATATACAAGTATAAACCGTGATTCAAGGGCTAATCATCTGTTACACACGTCTCATGCTTATTGAGGGTAACATAGTCTTTTTCTATCCAAAAGTGACTTTTTACGATTGAAAATAAAAATAAGATACTTTATCGAATAATTTTGGAAAAGGAGACCGACCCATAATTTGTTCCTGTTTGTTCACTCATTTGGGATATCTATAATGCTGCAAAGTGCAAAAGCTTTTGTGTAGTAGTAAAAGTTATATCAACTTGATGTTTAGAATATCCACATCTCGTAACCAACTCTCTAGACCCTATTTACTGTAATGTACAACATAATATATAATATCTCAATACAAGAAATATAGTGTAGAAAGTGGATTTTGGAGTGTGGTAAGCCATAAGCCTCCATCAATTTTGTTTTACTCAAGTGACTCGTGGTTTATGGAACATGACACTTGCTAATCACAATTTTGTCTTGATATTTAAAATATTTACATCGCCCGTGAATAAAAATTTAATTCATTTTATAATACTCCATTTATTTCTAAATAATTGTTTTGTTTGATTGTACACACACTACACAGATTAAGAAAAAACTAATTAAATTTATTATAAATATTGATATTATACTAACTGATATTTTTTTTTTTTGATAAATATGTAATATTATGAATATAAAAGAGTGTACAAAAGTTAAAATATAAGATATTTAAAACTAAAAATTAATAAAATATTAAGATATCTACAAAAAAAAAAATTTGAATCGTGCTCGTACTATATCTGTACAAACATATATAAATATTTTTCATGTTCACATATTTTTATCCCGATTTTTTTCATTGTAACTTTGAAAAAAAAAGAAATTACCAAAAAGTCCTACTAAAAAAACCTCATAAATATTTTTTCTATCTAAAAAGTCTCAAAATTATATTTTTAATACCAAACAATCCAAAACTTAACGTTTATGCTAACGTTGTTAAAAGAAAAGTTTGGAATCTTATATTTCTTTTTATATGTTTTTTTAGAGAGGGAATTTATGTTTTTTTGAAGATTTTTGTTCAAGGGTGGAAATGACTTTAGTAATCTTCTTGAATGTCTAAACCAAGTATAGCTATTAAAGTGTGAATTTGTTTTGTAGAGTGAGCTTAGGGGAGTTTCGTAATAGCAGGGTGATGAAATTGAGAATCATGTTTATATATATATATATATATATATATATATATATATATATATATATTGTAATGGCCAGTAACTTAAGCCTCACAGTCGGAGGCTCGGAGGTCGGAGCTTCCATAAGATTATGTTTTGCAGGAGCACAACTCTTAATTGTGTTTTTTGAAAAGTTCTACAAAAAAGTTTTTGACTTTAATACGTCATCTTAGTGAGTGCCAATGAACACTTGTTAAACAATTTACAATTAAAACTCTCAAATTTTTGAACGCTTAGGTTTATATCATCTTATACTTCATAAAATTCATATAACCAGATTTTCTCCACATAAAATGCTCAACAAATGGGTAAAACGTAGGATATTTTTAGGTGCTACATATTAGATAATAATATATTTATTATTTATTCTTATTTATTTGTAATTATTAGATAGTGATAATTATTTTGCATAGTTTTTTCATTATTATGTTACCTTCCTTGTATAGGTTTCTTGTATGCTACTCCAAGTGTAACCCTAATTGTAACTCTCCCTATAAATAGGTGATTCAATCAATGGAAAGGCTATACCGTTATTCCTAAACCTTATTAGTTTCTACATGGTATCAGAGCTTTGCTCCTAAACCTTCTCCTCCTGCCTCTAGTCGCCGCCCTAACCACCTTTCACCATGGCTAACGGAAATCACTCCCTCACCATTAAAAACCCTCTTAATCCCACACAAACCTTCGACTTCAACAACATCTCCCAACACAATATCACCAAACTTACCTCCACTAAATACATAGCTTGGAAACTCCAAGTTGAGGCCACCCTCATTGGCTATGATCTCTACAAGTTTGTAGACGGATCACACCCATGCTCGCCTCCCACAGTCCTAACCAAGGATGCTCAATCATCCAAGGACGTCCCCACACCAAACCCTCACTACCAACCCTGGATTCGGCAAGATAAACTCTTATTCGGAGCTCTTGTTGGTTTCCTATCTGCTCCCCTGATTTCGTTGATCCAACAGGCCGCCACTACCCGTGAAACACGAGACATACCTATGCTCGCCCGACTCCTGCCACATCAAGCAAATCAAAGACTACCTCAAGTGGGAATCCAAGGACTCTCAATCGGTCTCTGACTACATGCAGTCTGTCAAAAGTCGGGCAGATGAACTTGCAGCTTTGGGCAAACCGCTTGACCACGAGGATCTTATTAATACCATCCTTGGTGGTTTGGATGATGACTACCGCCACATTGTGGATGTGGTGGAAGGCCGGGACACTCCCATATCGTTTGATGAGCTCCATGAAAAACTCATCTATCGTGAACTGCTCCTGAAGCAGTCCCAGCCCGCGTCCTTCTCGCATCTTGTCTCCGCCAGTATTGCTACCTCGAGGAACAATAGCTCAAATGCTATTTCCTCCTCGCAAGCTCAGGCAGCTCCCGCTCAACCTCGGCAACCCTCTCAGCAGTCTTCGACTTCTGCTTCTCGCCAACAACGACCTTATCTTGGTAAGTGTCTGTCGCCAACAGGGACACACGGTTGCTCGCTGCTCCAACTTCAATTGGTCGCCACCACAAATCTGCCCGTTGTCTCCACCTCAGCCAGTAACTACTCAAGGCATCCACGGGCACATATTTACGACCACAATGGACACAGGGACTCCAGGTTGGTTTCTCGACAGTGGTGCTTCTCACCATGTTACCAACGACCTTGGTCATCTTCATCTTCACTCCAACTATACGGGCATGGATGACATGGCCATAGGTGATGGTACAGGCCTACATATCTCCAAAACTGGTTGTGCTACCCTCCCCACATCTGCACACACCTTTACTTTACAAAATCTCCTGTTTGTTCCCAGCGTGAAACGTAATCTCATATTCATATCTCAATTCTGCATATCTAACAACATGTCTATTGAGTTCTTACCTTCTTATATTCATGTGAAGGATCTACTGACAGGGAGAATACTGCTGACCGAACAGTCTAAGGATGGTTTGTTTGAATGGCCAACCACAGATCCCCCTCCTCGCCCTTCTGCTTGTGTTAGCTCCAAAGTCTCCCACTAGGATTGGCATCATCACCTTGGTCATCCGTCTGACCCCGTCCAAAGTCAGATTCTCTCTAGCCTAGGTTTAGCATTAGACACTGCTAACACTCATTGTAATGATTATTTTTCTAATAAAAGTCATAAACTTCATTTTCATCAAAATACTATTGTGTCTACTCTCCCTTTTCAAACTATTTATACTGATGTTTGGACCTCCCCCCTTCCCTCTTTTGATGGTTTCAAATACTATATGATCTTTGTTGATCACTATACCCATTACATTTGGCTTTACCCGCTCAGACTCAAATCTAAGGTCGCCACCATCTTTCCCAAGTTTAAAGCCTTGGTCGAAAACTATTTCAAAACAACCATTGTCACTCTTTACTCGAACAATGGAGGCGAGTACATGGGACTTGCCCGAGATTCTGGCTTGGCCGCCTACCTGTCCGCCCATGGCATCTCTCACCTTACCTCGCCCCCTCACACCACAGAACACAATGGGTTCTCGGAACATCGCCATCGCCATATTATCGAAACTGGTCTCTCCTTCCTCTCTCGTGCATCTCTTCCGCTGCCTTTTTGGTCATTTGCCTTCCAAACAGCGGCCTACCTCATAAATTGACTACCAACACCCACTATTGCTTGCCAGTCTCCCTACCATAAACTTTTTGGCTCTCTACTTAACTACTCCAAACTTCGTGCCTTTGGTTGTCTTTGTTACCCTTGGCTCCGCCCTTACTCCGCTCACAAACTCGCTGCTTACTCCACTCCACGTGTCTTCCTTGGTTACTCGCTCACTCAGAGTGCCTATCTCTGTTATGATCCGAGCACCACCAAGATATACATCTCACGTCATGTTCAATTTGTCGAATCTACCTTTCTAATGTCTACCCCGGCCACCCACTCTGCTCACCCCGATATCTACGCTAGTGTCTCTTGGCTACCTCCCCATAAACTGCTCAGCCACTCATACACACCATCGGTTGCTTGCTCCAGTGCCTCCCCGCTAGTTTCTCCTAGCACTAATCAGAATGTGGTTAATCTCAGCTCGCCCATACACCAGCCTCAACCACCCTCCCCACTACCCGCTACTAGTCCTGATTTGGCTGCTCAACCTTCCTCGACACCCAGCTCCATGCCTGAGGATAGCACTATGCCCGCCTGCCCCATGCCCGCTGGCCCTGGTCCTGTGCATGTGCCCGTGCCAGCTGACCCTGTTCATGTACCTGCTTCTTCTGGAACCTCATCCATAATTACTCGCTCTAAAAGCAACATCTATAAACCCATCACCAAATTGAGTCTTTCGACTCAACTGGAAGCGGACAATGAACCAACATGTGTCACTTAGGCTCTAAAAGATATGAAGTGGCGTCAAGCCATGTCTAAGAAGTTTGACGCACTACCTCGCAAAGGAACTTGGGATCTGGTCCCTTTGGTAGATGCTCGCAATATTGTTGGTTGTAAGTGGATCTATCGCATCAAAAGACATGTTGATGGCACTATTGATCGCTACAAAGCTCGCCTAATGGCCAAGGGAATTCACCAGCGACTAGGGGTTGACTATCACGAGACTTTCAGCCCGGTGGTTAAACTGACCATTGTTCGCCTTGTTCTCTCGTTGGCCATTTGTCAAGGATGGGATCTTCGACAACTGGATGTGAACAATGTCTTTCTTCAAGGCAATCTGTCTGAGGAGGTATTCATGGCTAAACCATGTGGTTTCACAGATAAGGACAAACCTCAATATGTGTGTTGGCTTCACAAGGCTATTTATGGTCTCAAGCAGGTTCCCCGAGCATGGTACAATGAGCTGCGTCCGTTTCTCCTTGACTCCGACTTAAAAAACTCGGTGGCTGACACATCACTGTTCATCCTTCGTATTGCGGGCAATATCATCTATCTCCTTGTCTATGTGTATGATATCATCATCACTGGGAACCAGCCCGCTGCAGTTCAAACTTTCATATCCCTACTCACTAATCGCTTCTCGCTCAAAGACCTTGGTGAACTTTACTATTTCCTTGGGGTTGAAATTGTTAAGTGCCTGTAGACACCCCAATTTTGTACCCCTCATACGTAACATTGACATGCGAAATCAAGACCTGTTAAAACATAACGAATGTCAAGTTACAGGGTTTAAAAATGCAAAAGACAAAACATGATGCGTAAAACAGTGAAATGCAGGGGCTAAAGTGTCAAAAAGAGGCCGAAGAAAAGGAGCCAGGCGCTGCCACATCGCCCCATGGGCGCGGCACCCAGAAGCAAGGGTGTCGGCGGCCAGCTTCCCAAACAGTGCCCCGGACTTAACGCATTGCACAAATTCTCAAGCACGCGGTACAAGCTGGTGAAGCACAAGCAGAAAATCAGAAATGCCAGCGGTATCCCTCCTCGCACCTATAAATAAAGGTGCCCGTCTTCGCTTTCAGGGACGAGAATTTTTCTCACAATAAACTCTGTGCGTTTATTTTACGCAGATAGAAGAGCGATCGTGAGATAGTGAGTGCCCTCTCCTATAAAGCCTCGAAACTTTACCAAATCTCCTCCAAACACAAACCAACTGGTTAAAGTGAGCCTTAGCCCCCCAGCTAGGTTTCCACCCTATTTCCCCGGTCCAAAAATCTCAAAAAAGAGCAGTTGCTCTGCCCGAGTAAAAAGGTCAAATCCGCCAGAAGCAAGTTGTTGCTCTGCCCGATTTCCGCCAGCAGCAAGCAAACAACAGCAAAAACGCAAGCAGTTGCTCCACCCGTTTGACGGTACCCAGAAGCAACCTTCGGAAGCAGTCACCCTGCCCGAAGGACAGAGCGAGCACACCAACGCTCTTAAAGGTGAGCCTTTGAGAATTTATTTTATAAAAAAACTATTTTCCATCCGGCCCAATGTAAAAATGTAAGCTATTATGCTGCCCGAATTTATTTAGAAAATAACATTAAAAAGAGCCGTTATTATGACCAAATATTTTTAAGTGTATTTGTAATAATTGGAAGGAGGCGGCTGCAAGTCCGTAAATAATGTAGACATGCATGTATTTGTTTTTTTAATGATTTATTTATCTGCTAGAAAAATATAACAAAAAGCATACTTTAGCCAAAAACTGTTTTTGAGACCGAAATGGCGAGTTGGGTGCCTAGCACCTTCCCAACTCGTAACTTAACCTCCGAACCCGTTTTTTTGCATTCTCTGGCTTTATTTTTGGTGTTTTCTTTGTTTTCTCCTTAAAGTAAAGATGACGACTCTGTCAAAACATTTTGGATCACATTGAGGCATCGCAACATCCTTTCTTGCACTTTTTCATTTTCCCCTACACAAGGGAGAATGAGAATGAAAGGGTGATGTATTCCTGCATCTTGGTATCCCCTAAATAAGGGATAACTTGATACAGATAACCTAAAGCACTTATAGCGATCTAAAATAGGTCTTAAGGCAATTTTCATAAAGTCCATAGTGGGACCCACAACATCCTTTTTTGCACTTTTCTATTTTTCCCTACACAAGGGAGAATGGGAATGAAAGGGTGATGTATTCATACATCCTGGTATCCCCTAAATAAGGGATAACTTGATACAGAAAACCTAAAGCTCACATATTGGACCAAAAATCACTAAAGTGACCGAGGCGTATTCCACGCGCTTCTCGACAACACCCTTTCCACATTTTTAATTTCGTCTTCCCCTAGACAAGAGAGGGTGGAATGGAAAGCGTGGTATCCTTCCACACGTCGCATTCCCCTAGATAAGGGAGCACGGGGCGCGGGAGCATTCTGGGGCACCCACAGTGGCGACTCCGCTGGGGAGATCGTTTTTATTTTAAATAAAAATGGAGGGCTAGACTCAGTAACAAAACTTTTTTTCTGGCTAAAGTATGCTTGTTGTATTTCTTTAAGCATTTGAATATTGTGTTCCTATATATCCGTATATATATTTGTGGATATGATCCTTCATCTTGCAGCAGTTTCGTTCCAGTCGTCATTACATGTATATTTAAAATATATATTTTTCAAAAAAAAATCAAATATATATATATATATATATATATATATACAATAAATTTCCGGGTAGCATAACAAAAGGGTTGGAGCTTTATTTTTATTATCACTTTATTTTTGCGTTATATTTTTCACTTCTATTTTATATTATTACTCTGTTCATTTTATTTTCATTACGCAAAAAAAAATACATGTACATTTTATTTCATTCTATCATTTTATTTTGGGGATTATGAAAATTTTGTAATTAATAGGGATAGATAGATTCCCCATTTTTCTTTCTATATCTTGATGCGATTGACTGCTTGCTCGCGCTCAAACTAAAAAGCCGAGAAAATCTACAAATAACAGCAAGACAGGTCATATCTATTTTATTTTATGTTTTATATCTAAAAAAAGATTTTATTGCTTTTTAGATGCCGCACACACGCGCACGCATGTAGATATATTCCGAATTGCTGCCCTACACCATGGTCAGCTTACCCCTTACATAAGCGAACGTTAAAATGCATATAGATTCTCAGGACACTTCATAGACCGACTGATTTTTGCATTTCTGAATCATTGGTCAGCCCCTGTAAAAAAAAAAACAAAAAGAGCAAAAAAAAAAAAAGTCAAAACAAAGCAAAAAAAAAAAGTAAAAAAATGAATAAATACACATGGGCTGATTGATTATTTTCTGATGCTCGACTTAGACCATTTTGAATGGTGGATCCCGAAAAGAGTATAAGCCCTTCGCCTGAGATCAGTCCGATCTTAAGGAGTCGAAAGGCAGGTGGAATACGAGGGTCATATACTCTGGAGAAAGAATCCATTGTTCGAGGAATAGTCTTGAGACTGTCAAAACAAAGCAGCTGCTTGTCCGGTCAATTGTAGGCAAAATAATAATAATAATAAAATATATTAATAAAGGCGCACTGTACTCCTAGTCCAGAAAGCCTTCAGCCAACCTCTCTGATACCTTCAAAACCCATTTTCCTTAGAAACCTGGCCCGAATTTGGAAAGGCAGAGATAGTACTGGCCGGTTGATACGGGATACACGTAAATCGATCATAAAAGGCGGAATCGATTCGGAGGATCCGAGCAGGTATGGTTGCGAAAGTGAGCGATCCGCTATGGGTACAGTCTGAGGGGCTCTGGTATGCTCCGACTCCGGCTATGCAACAGTGGCTAGATCAAAATTTGGGTGCACAGGCTGACCGTATAATGAGCCAAATAGCTAATCTGGTGCAAAGTTTAAAATCCAGTGGTGAGGGAATCTCTTCCCGTGTAGTCCCTCAAGAAGCATCAACCTCCTATGTTCCTTCAAACCCAAACTCTCAGCCAAACACCAACCCACCAAATACCACCATTACCCCAAATCCAAATCCTCCACCCAAACCTTACTACCCAAATATTAACCCTTTCTCATCTTACCCTTCATATCTTTTCCCAAGCACCAATATCCCCCAAAATCCAAATGACCTTCCCTTTCCCATCACTAATCCACTCCAAAATAGCCCACATATGGACCCAAGAAGTTATAATTAGCCAGGCCAAGTTACAACCTATCTACCTCCTATTGATCCTGGCCGTCAAACCGAAACTGCCAATAACCGACCTGACCAAAATCCCTATCCTGCCCAAAATTCTTATCCTGCTCAAAATCCTGCCCAAAATCCTTACCAGATACCGTAGCCAGAAATTAACCTAGCCTTTCCTAATCCTGCCAATATATACCAAAAACCAACTCCCCCTCCCACCAAAATGGAGGCTGACATGGAAAATCTAAAAAGTATGATGCTCAAAGTTCTGAACAAAGGGGAATTTTCTACGCGGGCATTGGCATTACAAGCTTCGGCAGTATTGCCTTCAAAATTCAAAATGCCTGACATAGAAAAATTTGATTGGACTGGATGCCCTATATCCCACTTGAAATCCTATTCCATTGGCATGTAGTCAAGATGAGCTAGCTTTGAAGCTATGGCTTCCAATTTTCACCTCACCTTAATAGGGGCTGTCAAGCAATGGCTAATGTTGTCAGATAATAGCACCATGGGTAGTTGGGACCAAACAGCAGAAGGGTTCCTTGAAAGGTATAAAGACAACACCAGCCCTGAAAATGAAAGAGATCTCAAGTCGTGTACCCAAAGGGAAAAAGAAACCTGTGCCGACTTTGCAGTCAGGTGGAAAAGAAAGTTGGCTCAGATGTTTGACAGACCTGATCCAGCTGAATCATCCAGGATGTTCATTAAAAATATCCAACCCATTTACCTGGAACATATGCGGCATCTCCCCTATAGCAATTTCAAAGAGATAGTGGAGATATGAGTTTGTATCGATGAAGGTATACGGACTGGGCACTTTAAAGTCAATATGCCCTCCAGCTCTTTCCGATATTCTAAAGGAAAGGCAGCCGCATCAGGACCAACCGTTAATATGGTAGGGAATGCATCAGCCACTTTTCCTACCCAAAGCTATAACACCGCTCCATGGTCCTACGAATCAGATAGGTTTGTCAACGCAGTTGGAAGAAATAATGGCCCAAACAAAAATTTTAGGAATCAGAACAGGGTAAACCGGTATTATGATGAACTACAAGCTCTCCAGTCTGTGATACTGCAAGGATTAATGGCACAGGGAGTGTTAAAACCTTTGGAAGACTATAAGCCACCAAACCCCCTGCCCAGGACGTGGAATCATACCCAGTACTGTGATTACCATCGCTGTAGTGGTCACCTCACTGACAAATGCTATATACTCAAAAATGTTATCCAGGACCTAATAGATGATAAGGTTATTGAGAAGCCTCCTCCTAGACCAAATATAGTCAATAACCTCCTACCTCAAATCAATATGATTGAGGTTGATGAAAAAATTTGTGTACCCAAGTTTGAAATCAATAAACATCCCTTACCATATATCATTGTTCCTTTCTCTCCATCTCCATCCATGAAAGAGCCTAGTTGCAATATGCTCTCTTGGGACACTATCCTGGGTAGCCAAAATACCTACAATATTGAAAAAGTCACTTGGATCGGTGGGGATGTCAGCCACCTAACTAGATCTAGCCGAGCCTACCAACCAAACCTGGAAAGAGGTGACCACTCTGGCAAAGATCAAAAAACAGAAATTGGGGCTAAAACGGTAGAAGATACTTTACTAGCTCAGATGAAGAAAACTCAGGTCAACATATCTATTTGGGGTTTGCTTTGTGCTTCTAAAACCCATCGTGATACACTGGCTAAATCTTTAAGTCAGACAGTTATCTTTACTGATCTAGATCTGCCGAGGGAAGGAACCAACCACATTGATGCTTTCCATATCACTGTGGGGGTCATGGAAAAACGGGTTCCCCGAGTTCTGATAGGCAATGGGTGTTCTTTAAATGTATGCCCCACTAGCACACTGGCAAAATTGGGAACGAAAATATCAGAGCTTGCACCTTCATCTCAGACAGTAAGGGCATACGACAACACTAGTCGATGTGTCCTAGGGGTGGTCACCTTAATGCTGACTATTGGGCCGTTAACTATGCCAGTAGAATTCCAAGTCTTGGACATACCAGCCACTTTCAGCCTGTTGCTGGGACGCCCTTGGATCCATGGGGTAAAAGGGGTAGCTTCCTCGTTGCACCAACGTGTCAAATTTATCCACGATGATCATATAGTAATCATTTTGGCTGATAAGATTATGGAAAACAAGGAAAATGAGGACGTCCCGATCCTCGAGATAGAGCATGATGACACTGGTATATTCCTCAGTGGCTTTGAGGTTATCCCCCAAGCTGTAGTCAACGCCATTGAATATGGGCGTGAAACTGACATCACCAGGAAGAAAACTACATCCCTAGGAAACATGATCTCTTTAAACATGTTTCGGAAATTGAATTATATGACTGGTCTAGGTCTCGGCAGAAATCAGCAGGGACTTGTTAATTTAGTCCAAGATGAACTCAAGGAATGAATCCCTCCTTTTGGTCTAGGATACAAACCTACTCCAGCTGAAATAGCTGCAGTTATGAAACAGAATCGTGAGAAAATTAAGGCAGAAAGAGAAAAGCGTCCTTATAAGTATCCCCTTCTCCAACCATATAGAAAAACCATAAATGGTTACTTTATAAGGAAAGGGGAAACAAAAGCCTACCTCATGTTTCCTGAGCCCTGGTTAGACGAAAATGGGAAAAGGCACCCTGGTTGGGAAATCTTTGAAGATGTCAGTCTCGTCACAAATAAAATGAAACATGTTACCCTGGAGCCCCGTAACACTGCATATAAGACTGTCACAGTTGAAAATACTTGGTCTATAGACCAAGATGATTATGTTCTGGCCCTATTAGATGAGGAATGTCTGGAAGACAGTTTCTTGGGTATGATAGATGGAGGCACTAGTCATGAAAAACTCCCTGCTAAGTTTGAGTCTATCACTAATAAGCGTTTGCAGAATTGGTATACTACGACCGGCCCGCTCTTGACAACCACAGATCTAGTGGACCGCTTCGGATATACTATTCCCTATCCTTCCTATAGCTTTACGGATTGGTCATCTACTGATCCGCTCCCTAAAATTGATGATCTCAAACCCCAGGTCCTCAATAATGTAAATAACCCTGTACAGTTTGCTATTAATGATAATCTTAATGTCTTTACTTATTCCTTAGTTGCACCTACATTAAAAGACGCATTAAATAATTTTAATAATGAGTCATTTGATGAAATGGACCCAAAAGATAAAAATTGTTTGCTTGAGCTCGCAAAGTCAGTCGAGCACCAGGAACATCATTCATCAGCAGCCAATGAAAACTTATCTGCTATCAATCTGGGGCTGAACAATGAAGCAAAAGAAATCAAAATCGGCAGCTACCTACAAGGCTTTGAAAGGGTAGCACTTATTGACCTCCTCAAAGAATTCGTGGACATCTTTGCCTGGTCCTATGAAGATATGCCCGGGCTAGATCCAGCCATTGTTGAACACCAAATTCCCATATATCTGGATGCTCGACCAATTAAGCAGAAGCTCCGCCGAATTAAACCAGAATGGTCACTACAAGTAAAGGAAGAAATTATGAAGCAGCTACATGTCAAGTTCATTCGGGTAGTAGAATACCGGATTTGGCTGTCCAACATAGTGACTGTTCCCAAACCCAACGGGAAGGTTCGGATCTGTGTAGACTTCCGCGACCTCAACAAGGCATCGCCCAAATATGACTTCCCTCTACCCAATATTGATATTGTGGTAGACGCCGTTGCTTCTCATAAAATAAGATCTTTCGTCGACGACATGCTGGGCTATAATCAAATCAAAATGGCAGCAGAAGACCATGAGAAAACCTCATTCACTACCCCCTTGGGAACCTACTGCTACAATGCCATGCCATTTGGGCTAAAAAATGCTGGGGCTACATACCAAAGGGCTGCCACCACCCTTTTCCACGACATGATTCATAAGGAAGTCGAAGTATATGTCGACGACATGATCGTGCACTTCAGCGATGCCAACGGTGCTCATATCAAGGACCTTCGAAAGTTCTTCGAAAGGTTAAGAAAGCATCAAATGAAGCTTAACCCTACCAAATACACATTTGGGGTTACCAAAGGCAAAGTCCTGGGATTCATGGTGACTGAGCAAGGCATCGAGATCGAGCCAGCCAAAATTAAAGTCATTATAGAAATGCCGCAACCAAAAATTCCAACCGAAGTCAAAGGCTTCCTAGGCCGATTGCAGTATGTCAGCCGCTTCATCAGACAACTGACATCCATTTATGAGCCCCTATTCAAACTCCTAAAGAAAAATACTGACCAAGTCTGGGACGAGAAATGCCAGCTAGCCTTCGAAAAAATAAAAACCTACCTTACCAATCCACCTGTGCTAGCTCCTCCCCATACACATAAACATCTCCTCCTATATTTAATCGTCACAGACACGTCAGTAGGGGCTATGCTCGCCCAAGAAAAAAAATTCCTACATTGAAAATGTCATCTACTTCATAAGTAGGAAGCTGCAAGGAAGCGAGCTAAATTATTCAGCATTGGAGAGCAGTGGTGTCCCGCATCCGCACGTACGCGCACCCCTAACCAAGGGCGCGCGGGGCGCGGGAGCACACCCCGGGAACCTCACACTTGAGCACCAGGAACCAAATGTGAAGGCCTAGGCCTATCTGTGACGTCTGATGCACGTCTAGCTACTGTCGGGACAGGGTGAGTACCATCCACAAGAACTCAGCATATTGTAATGACAGGGAAAACCTCAGGAAGGACAATGTACCTCGCCAAGTACTGATACCGGTTCGGTAAGAAATCCAGGATGATCACCCAGGTTAATGGCGATGGTGGTGTCACTGGGCCCACAGGGAAACGATAATGCTGTCGATTAACCCGCTCGCCCATAGATAAAGAATCAAGCATGATGGACACCATCAGAATGCGTCGACTGCTCATCTCCGGGGAAGTCAAATATACTTCGATCAAACCCCTTCAGGGAGTGAGACTCACCATATCTATATGAGAGCTCGCAATACTCTCTTGTACCATCGCTACGGGCAGCCTAGAGCCATCCCGATCATCCTCCACCCTATTAGCATTCACATACTCTATAAGGAAGGGCGGTGTGTGAATATGTTTCTTAAGTCGGCTAGGAGCGAAGCCAAAAATTGAATAGGCCTAGACCTGCAAAGAAAGAAAAAAAAAAAGGTAAAAGAAATTATCAATCAATAAATGATGCATGAATTTTAGCAAGTATCCAGAAGCAGAAATAAAAAAGAAAGTCACCTTCCAGGCCAGAGAAAAACCGTTAAGGTTTGGAGAGTCGTTGGCTCGTTGCGACTGGCATGGTCCATGGAAGAGTAAAGCTCAGCTAAGCCTGCCTACCCCCAGTGAAAATCAAAAACCCGGTACAAGTCCCGGAGGCATCCCAAGATGGATACCCGTAGAGTAGTGGATGAGTTTGCAAAAATCGTCGTCCCCAAAAAGAAAAAGAAGAACAGGAATGCTCTGACCACACGAGTGATAGTCTCGTAGTCGTCGTCATCAACACGTCCAACATTCTATTTTAGCCACCTCTTCACGCTGCGGATACGGATCTCATCCGCGCTCTTATAATCCGGTACAAGGCCCAATAAATCCTCGACCACATCATGTTGATGGCGGAAGGTGAAATCTGCCATTAAGTTCCTACCAATGCCGGTAGTAATACTCGTAATGGCAGCAAAATCACAAGGAGTCATAGTGGCTTCTCCCCAACTAAAGTGAAAGGTATGGATGGTGTCCCACCATTTCTTTCTCAAAACCTCATAGATAGATAGGTAGCTGCGAAAGTGGTCAGTCGCTCACAAAAATGTCGCTAAGCCTGTTTGCTTAATCAAAATCATTGCCTGCGGCAGCAAGGACTTATAAATGGCAGCCAGTTTCTCTGAACTTGCCCGAAGCCGGTTAATAGTGTTTCGTGCCTGCAAAAAAAAAGGAAAAGAAGAGCAAAAAAACGAAGAAAAAGAAAACAAAACGAAGAAAAAAAGATAGCAAAATGAAAAGAAAAAAAAAGTAAACTATAATTTTCTTTCATCTCATCATGCATGACATATTTCATGTCATTGCATTAATTATGTCATGTTCATACTCATTATGCATTTTAGGAAGAAAAAAAAATACGAATATATATTGTCCTTTTTATTCATGTGATCATCTAGTATGTGCATTTATCCCAAAATATATGCATATTACGTTTTCAGGATTTAAAATTATTTTCTTGCCCAAAAAAAAAAAGAGAGAGAAAGGTATCTTTTCTTTTTATCTCTGTGCATCTATTCGCATGACATGTGTTATTTTATCTGAATTCAACATGTGCATCCGAAAAATATATATATCAGTTGCATGTGCATTATCTGAAAAATATATATCAGTGGCATGTGCATTATTCGGAAAAAAAAATCAGTTGTATAAATATACATCGCAGGATCAAATAAATATCAGTTGCATGAGCATGCATCGCAGAATCAAATAGTGTCAATTGGATAAGCATGCATCGCAAAATTAAATAACATCAATTTCATATTTTTGCATATACTTTCATTGTCAAATGCATCATCCTAGTATAAATCATGCATGCATAAGCACCAAAATTGCAACATGTATACTCCAAAAGTATCGAAATATCAAGAAATTCAAGAAATTAAACCAAATGGGTTTGAGAAATTGAAGACTTACAACCGGATCGGAAAGATGAGCAACATGGGTGTGCTGATCTCGATGAATGTTGTCCCAATCGTTGTCAAAATACCAATATCTAACAACATTTCAGTTTAACTGAGGCAATTCTCGGTGTCTTTGACCCGATTCCGAGTCCATATGAGCTTTTCCCTTCCTAGATCTTGACGAAGAAGCCATTTGGTAAACAAAAAATAATAATTTGGTTGAAGAAATGGTGAAGAAATGAAGAAATTCCTCCGTCGGCAACAATGGCAAAAAATGGAGAGAAAAAGGAAATGGGTTGCTGCTGCTGCTACTGCTTCTCCCCCATAAGTGTATAAGGGGAGGAAAAGTTTCCCTTTCCACTCCTCCAAAATTCATTTCAGCAACTAAAACCTCAAGTTTGCCCAAACTGCAAAATGACCATGAAGTCCTAACGTAAACTTAATGAATGTAACTGCCGTCAACAAAGTGAACGGCTATCCATCTAGCATCCAATGAGAAAAATACATATGCCCAGTAGGATGCCTGCAAGCAAACGAAAAAGGAAAAGGGAGAGTATCTGCATTTTACTTTACCTGTCACGTGCATTTTATGTCAAGCCATGCTATTTAATCTGTGTTGGATCCTTTCCACAAGGGTGCAAACCCCGGGTCAACTTGGAAATGATTGGTCTCATGTTATGTTATGCCATATTTGTTGTATTGGATCCTTTCCACAAGGGGTGCAAACCCTGGGTCAACTTGGAAATAATCGGTTTCATGCTATTTCATCTGTTATCTGTGTTGGATCCTTTCCACAAGGGGTGCAAACCCCGGGTCAACTTGGAAATGATCAGTTTCATGCTATTTCATCTGTTATATGTGTTGGGTCTTTTCCACAAGGGGTGCAAACCCCGAGTCAACTTGGAAATGATCGGTTTCATGCTATTTCATCTGTTATCTATGTTGGATCCTTTCCACAAGGGGTGCAAACCCCGGGTCAACTTAGAAATAATCGGTTTCATGTTATTTCACCTATTGTTGTGTTGGATCTTTTCCACAAGGGGTGCAAACCCTAGGTCAACTTGGAAATGATCGGTCTCATGCTATGCCATCTTTTGTTGTGTTGGATCCTTTCCACAAGGGGTGCAAACCCCGAGTCAACATGCAAAGGATCAGATGCCATCTATCCCACCCAGTGCTTGTTGTTGTTGTCGGCGAGAGCCGAACTACATTTCGTCTGATTTCTGAAAAGGATACGTAGGCAGCCTACTCATTAGGTACGACCATCAGAGCATTTTCATTTACAGTATATCTGCTCTTATCCCATCAGTCCATTAAAAGTGTTTAGGGCATGAGTTTCGTAAACTGTTACGTTACAAACTGTTGCATGCTGCATTCTTCCCTATTATAATTTCCTCAAAATTAGGGAGTCTATTTCTTATCAACGATGTTCGTTTACTGGTAAATTTTGTTTTACATGTAAATTCCATCGTTGAGGGGCTCTGTAGACACCTCAATTTCGTACCCATGTTTTACAACATGCTATAAAATATCAAGACCTGTTAAAAGGACTAACGGATGTCAAGTTACAGGATTAAAAATGCAAAAGAACGGAAGAATTAATAAACAGTGAATTGCAGCGGCGAAAGTGCAAAAATAGAAGAAAAGCAAACATTGAACAGCCCATGGCCAAGCTGGGCGCAGCGCCCAGATCACCCCCAGGCGGCGCCCAGCAGCTCCCTGTTCACTATTGCAGTTACCTTTTGGTGACACTCTTTCAGCATACGATACAAGTCGTTAAAGCACAAAAGAAAATATCTGATGATCCTTAACCACGAAGGAATCTCAGATTTCAGCTTATAAATAGAGGCTCTTGGCAGTGAAAAAAAAAAAGAATCACTCATAGTTTACGGAGAGAGAGCGTTGTGAACTTACACAGTTAGTTTCCATTCGACCTTGAAGCTCCGCTAGGCTGCCAAAATATCCCCTAAATACTAAAACTCTCCGACCAAAGTGAACCCTAGCTATCCAACTAGGTTTCCGCCCTATTTCATCGGTTCCAAAAACCCAAAAGGAGTAGTTGCCATGCTCGAATCCAGACGTCAAATCCAGCCGAAATAAGTAGTTGTTTTGCCCGATTTCAAACTCAAAGTAAGCAAGAAGCAAAAAGCACGCAAGCAAACAAGCAGAGCAAGCAAAAGCAAATAGTTGTGTCGCCCGGATTACGAGGCGAAAACAACAAAATGGAGCAGTTATGCTGCCCGAAAACCAGCAAAAGCAAAAACACTCCCTCTCCTTGAAGGACAAAGCGAGCACACCCTAAAGCCTACCAGAAAAAAGTTTGGTTCGAGATAAATCCCACACGTTTTTAGAGGTAGGTACCTTAAAGTTTTTATTATTTTATCCTTTAAAGTGCTATTTAAAATAGTAATATATCACGAAATAAGCAGTTACACTGCCCAAAATTCTATAACAAATAGCACTAAAATAAACCGTTATTATGGCCAAATTTTTATAAAGTATATTTGCAACTCTAAATTGAGGCTACTGTAAGTTTCTTTATTTCTTTTATTATATATACATATGTATTTAAATGTCTTATTTAAATTGTTAATTTTATAAAAGAGCATATTTAGCCGAAAAACCTATTTTGAGTCTGAAAGGGCGAGTTGGGTGCCTAACCTCTTCCTAACTCTTAACTTAGCCTCCGAACCCTTTTGCAAATCTAGTAATTTTTTTTTTGTTTTTCTTTGTTTATCCTTAAAATAAAGATAGCTACTCAGTTGTTTATATTTTGAGTCCACAATTGACGTCAAGCGTATTCCACACGCTTGAAAGGTTTTGAAACCACCCGCTTTTCAGTAGCGGGGGAAAGGTCAAAAAACGGGGCACTCACACAAGCCAACGAACCACGACCCAAAACAAAAGTGAGGAGCAAAAGGCCAAAACCGAAGCAGTCGCTGCTTCTTGGCTCAAATCTACGGGGCTGTCGAAGGGGCTCGGTATGAGCCAGCCTAGATGGAAACACCTCAGGACTCACAACTATTGATCTAGCTCGAGGAAGACCAGACATGCCGAGAAGAAAGTACTTCGGCCTGCAGGATGCCGAGTCAAAGACGGCTCGTCACAGCCAGCCGCTTTTCCCTTCATTCAATCCAAGGGCAATAGTTTTCCTCGAATACATCTAAGCCATATGTGGCTTGACCATACCCAAAAATCTTGATATGATCTTTGAGGTCTTGTGCTTAAAATTAGACCCAGAAATACAAATGCCAAAGCTCCCCACAATTCTTCTCAGGAGTCTTCCAATCATCCCTTACTGCAAAAGCCTTGCCATATTTTAGACACATGAATGGCTCGATTCCACGCTTCCTCTTATAAGGTGTTTTTATGTTTCCAAAATCTTCAGAGTGCTTTCAATCTTAAGTGACCGATGTTGTTCCTACAACCTGGTGCACCACAATAGCAAGGGAACTCGAACATTCCTGTTGGCCGAGTCCCCCTTAGAAGATTAACGCCCTTTCCTATATTGAGATCCATGCCGCCACGTGCACATCTTTAATGTTATTGTATCTATCGAAGGTCTTGAGACAAACATGACGGGAGAATCTGAGACAAAGTAGGAGTCCAATACCAATCCTTATTGAAACTGTTGACTGGGTATCCTTAGGAAACGTCATCAACACCAACGTTATCACCATCTTTGCCATTGTTATGGTTATTATCGGTGTTTGTTTCAAAAGACGAAGAGAGCAAAGAGGTTGAGAAGGCGAATGACAGCGTCGATCTGTTTACTTCTCGGTCTCCGAATGGCAACTACGCCCGAGAAGTAGAGGACTACTGAAAGAGTTCGGCATGAGCCAACCTATGTGGAAACGCTTTAGGACCCACCACCGTTGAGCTGGCTTGGGGAAGACCCGGTGGGCCGAGAAGAATGTACCTCGACCTCCCAAAAGCCGAGTTAAAGTCTGCTCGTCACAACTATCCGCTCTTTTCTCCATACGACCCAAAGGCTAAAGTTCGACCTTGGTAAAGGGACCCTATCAACTCGGCTTAAAGCCGATCTCGGCACAAAGGAGCCATAACACTGTAGCTTTGTCAAAAGACCGATCATTCGATAAAAATGCTGCCATACACACATCCAACAACCTCCCTGACAGACATGCAATCTTCTCGCATCACACTTCTAACTCAGCATCAGAATAATAATGAGAGGCTGCCCTGCTCTACCAATGAGAAACTGCCACCTCACGGTCAATATCAACAGTGCGACAGCCAGAAAGGATATATAAGGGCATCCAGAGTTACTAAAGAAGCGATCAACCCAAAAGAAAAACACTCCTCTCTTTCTATCCTGGATCTTCACCATTGATAGAAAACCAAGACTTATCTTCTTACTAAACCCAGCTCCACACGAAACCATCTTACACACTAGTCTTCTAAATCATCGCCATGAACAACTTCAATGCCCAAATATTTCCCAGAACCCTTTAGCATCAAACCCCTTGAACAGTAACAACAAGTAACCTTGATCATTTCTCAACAACATCTGAGGGCATGTTTAATTGCGTTAGTCCAATGACGCAATAACAAATATCATTCAGGTGCTAGAGAGGGTTTGTTAATGTTTGGAATAATATAAGTCAGATATCCTCTTTAGCTTCATTGCCTACTTGGATATAAGACAAGATCACCACATTTTTGGCGTAATCAGTGTGTGAGAAAATCTATTTAGCTGGATAGAAAGAAAAAATAAAGTAAGTCCCTAGAGAAAAAATCTATTTATCGATGCTACTTTGGTGCAGAGGTACCTGTCTCTCTTTCTCTCCCCCCCCCCTTCCCTCTATCTTTCTGTCACACACCTCATCTCAATTGAAACCCCAGCTTGGCTGCCATGGTTGAGAATCAAAGGGTGGGCTATGACTTTCAGATCAACAAAAGTAATTGGTCTGAGTTATACAACAAATATCTAGTAGGTCAAAATTGGATACCTAGAATTTTGAAAGCATTATTTTTGAAAATGGATACTTAGGCTCTGTTTGTTTTACAGAAAATGATTTCTGAAAAATGAAAAGATTTCGTTTTCAGGTATTTGGTAAATCTTTTTAAAATATGCCGAAAAATATTTTTGGATGTTTGTCAAACGTACGAAAAATATTACGGAAAACTATATATAAATAAATATAAAAATATATTCTAATATTAATGCTCATATTGAATACTATAAGACAATGTTGAATTTTAAGTAATCTTCTTTTAAGTAACCCTCAATCTATCATTAGTGATGTTAAATCAATAAGATCTTTTTTTTTTAATCTCACATTACAAATAATTTTTTTTGATAATTGATATAAATTTTTTTTTAAATGGACAATGTTTGGAACGTTTGTAAATAATATAGTTGACACCAATTTTAGGGCGTAATGAGTATTTATTAATATTATAATTTATAAATAGTGTGTACAAACTCCATTTATATTTCTAAACAATTTATTTGTTGGGTGAAATATTATACCTATATGTAAATATGTGTAATTGTGGAAGGGGACCGAGGGGTACTCGAACATTTGGAAAATGACTTACGAAAAATGAATCCATAAGTCATTTTCGGAAAATAAGACTTTATTTTCCGTAAACTCGGAAAAACTTTTACATTGACTACATTTTCCTAAGGTTAACAAACATCGAAAAATAAAGAAAACGTTTTTCGAAAGTTATATTCTGTGAAACAACGGAGCCTTAAAGTGAACATCCCAAAGTAGTATAGTTGAATTTTTGCTTAGAACAAATGGAATATTAAATAGTTAGAATAATTGTGGGTCATTCTCATTTTGAACGTTTTGAAGAGTTTTGTATTTATGTATTTTTTTCGTAGCTGAAAAAAGGCATCACGATGTTTCGTGATGCATCATTTGTACATTACGATGTATGAAAATGCTTAATTTTGTGTAATGCGATGCATGATGTATCTTTTTTCCGAAAAATATGGAAATGTAAAGGAGATGAAAATTATCCAAAGTGAACCGGCTTGAGTTTCTCCTTAAATAGTTTTGCCATTTTTGCACTATTCAGACTTTGCGTGGAGTCAGTACAAATACTGCTTACATTGGTGTATAATATGAGCAATGCTAGGGTTACTCAAATTTTACATCGAAAAGTGAGTTCTCAATTAATTGACGCATTCTCATTGGTTACATATTTTATGTGTCATAATACTATTACCATTAGAGTGGACAAAGTCATTAAGTATCCAAGTTTTTAGTGCAAAATTTGAGTAGTCCAACTATTACCCGTATAATATATATCAATGCTCAACATTGGTGGATAATTATGTATTTTTATAATTAATGAACAACTTCAATCACAAGTCGCCTTTAAAAAATTAAGAATTATATTCATAAGATTGAAGTTGGTTACTACTATAATAAAATAAAATATAAGGCACTTACTTATTCACCAATCAGGTGCGTTGGTGTTGTATATCAACATTAAGTATTGGTGTATTACTACAAAAACTCACAAACTATTTGCTACTTCCTCTATTGCAAAATAAATAATGTTTTAGTAAAGTTTTTTTTTTTCAAATAAATTAAGTTTTAGGATTTTAAGAAATATTTATTTATATTTTATCAAAAGAACTCTAATTTATTATGCTCAAATTAAATGTGGTTTAAAAATAGTTGTTGAGTAGATAAACAAATGTTTTATGTTTTATATTTTTTTTAGTGATTGAAAATTGCATTCGTGGTGGGACCGTGAGAGCCTATAGGTGCCAGTTTTGTGACTTATTCTATCTAACTGCGATTAGATGGGCTGTCTCTGACCAACCTTTCCTTCCATACTTTACAGCCAAGGACTTAACATTTGCCTTGTTTCTTTATCTTTTTCGTATCATATCGAAAGCATGATTTTTAAGCCCAAGTCTAACGCTTATTTTCGTGATATTAAAATGGAAGAGAAAGGGTAAAGAGAGGAAATCCAAAAAAGAAAAAGAGAAAAAGAAAAACTAACTAGCTGTCTTCCCTCTGTCCCCCCCAAAAAAGAAAGGTTTAATTTTAATCATTTAGTTAACTTGATTAAATAGGATAAAAATTTACTCTTCTTAACAAAACTCTAAAAAATAGCTATTAATAGAATTACCTTAAAAATATTGTGCGAAGAACTAAACATTCAATAACTAAAGCATACTTTCTCCGTTTCGGATAAAGAGTTCTCGTTTGAAGATCAAACTTTTTAAAGAAAATAACACTTTTTGGGTCTTAATTTTTGAAAAATTGACTCTTTTTGTGAAATATTTTAAAATGAAATAATGAACTCTTTGCCAAAAACGAAAAAAATAATAAATAAATAAATAAATATATATATATATATATATATATATATATATATATAATGACAGAAGCATATAGCAATCCTATTTATGGTAGTTTCCCACCTAAACTGACTTTCTAAAAATGGATATTCATGAAGAAATTATAATTATCAACATTTACTTCACAATAAATGTCTTATATAAATAAATACATAAATTGATCATTTATTATCAGTCAAAACTCTTTTGCATTCTGTCTAGATTCTCAATATTTTTTGTATTCTGTCATTCAGACTTCCGTTTCTATAATTATACTTATTAGTGAACCTTCAAAAGTATTCTATAAGATTTTGAAAGATATATCTAATTTAAATTTTTAGAAATTTTCACAGTATTTCTTTTATCGAAAATATTATGGCCTTTGTACCAACATAGCAACTATAGCGTTGATCATTGTTGATGCCAAGATATGTATAAAACTTATATTATATATTTTGTATTTGCAATAAATATGTATTTTTGTTGTGTAACCTTTCGATCCAAAACAAAACAGAAAAAATACTCATGTGCTTAAAAAAATTATCAAGCGTATTTTCAACAAATTTTAAAATAAGATGTAAAAATCATTTCTAGATACGTTTTGATCATTCTATACTAGGAAAATTTTATTTAATTAATATTAGAAAATAAATGAAATCTTATAGCTCTAGTAGATTGAAAGTAGTTGAAGAGGTTTCATGGAAAGGTCTTTCTCTTTTTATTAGTGAGGGTGTGAGTGTGTACGCAATATATATATATATATATATATATATGAAGAGAGAGAGAGAAATAGAGAGGGGGAGAGATGAACTTCGGCAAAAGATTAGTATCAAAGGTTAATATAATATGACATGGGGAAGCGAGAGGAGATAAACTTTTTATATTGCAATAAATTATTTGATTTGAGTATTTGAGAAAATGAGTAAAAGTTTAAATACATAGTTGTGTCTTTTATGTTTTTTTTAATTGACTGTTTTTTTTTTTTGAGTTAAATTTGGTTCAGTTTACTGAGCACAATTTTAAAGAGCTTTAATCTCTTATATTTAAAAAAAATGAAAAAAATGTACTTTCGAAACGAAGCAAGTGTTTATCTATAGGCAACTGAATGTCGCAGTTTTAAGGATAGCAAACCGTTTGGTCGATACTGATATGTGATGAAAATAAAAAAAAACCAATAAAACAACAAATATTTTGTACAAAGAAATTTTTCAGAATATATAATTTTTTTGTTGAAGTACTATTCTCTTTTTTAATTAAGTAGTTTACGGTTATTTATTCTTCTAATTTTGTTTTTATTATTTATTTTATTTATATACCTTGCGTTTAACGAATGAGTGTAAAAACTAGTGTATGTTAAATGGAGTAGTAATTAAATATTGTTCTATAGTATGGATTTTGTAATATTTATGGTAGAAAAGGAGTATGGATTAAGACTTTCAGAAGTAGTAGGAAAGATGCTATTTTAATTTTTAAGAGGCTCTCATTCCGTGAAGAAAAAAATCCCACAATCCACGTTAAGGGAATGAATCAAGGATAGTAGGTGGGTGTTTCATTTCAAATAATTAGGGGCTGTGTATTCATTCTAAGCCTACGTTTCTACTTTCTAGTGGTATTAGTCATATTGGGGCTCAAACATATCTACTGCCAAGAATATTATAGCAGATAATGAGGGTTAGGTTTATGACAAGGAAGCTAGATAGTGATATAAAACCAAACAATAATTGAGCTCATTTATGACAGATTGGAGTACAATGATCACATGTATACAATTACCCTAAATAGAAGAATAGTACTCCTAACAACTTCCATTTTTATCCTTACCAGTATATTTTTAGATTACAACCATTCCAAGTTATTTTCATGTTTAATTGGACATATTTTATTTTAAAAAATTAATTAATTTTTTAATAAATATTGGTTAAAGATGTGATTCACTTTAAAACATATAAGCATGTGGGGCCCGTCATTTAAGTACGTTGAAAAACTTAAAGTAAAATGATAAAGATGTTTTTTTAAAAGAAAATCTTAAAATAAAATAATTTTGTTTGGAATACACTATAAAAGAAAATTTAAATAATTATTTAGGAACGAAGTGGATATATAGTAAGGAATATAGTATCACCGTCACTTTTCCAACCCCTCATCTCTCCGCGATAGGAGTTATATGTAAAACAACATATGAAGACCCACGGAGTATTATTTGGAGATTTCTTGGGTAAATGGAGCATCAAAGGGATATTTATTGGGAATCAGAAGATGAAAAAGGAGTTTGAGTATCAAACGTGCTCAACCAATTCGTTAAATCAAGCAAGACACGGACTAGTCGAGCGCCTCTCTCCAAAATTTGATTTTTCTCCCCTTCTTGGTTTTTTTGCAGGTGAAAAAAATATTTTTCAATTTTTTTTAAAAAAGTACACAGTTACCAACTCATTTTTTTTCCAAAAAATATGGAATATATAAAATTATTGAAATTTGTGCCAAAGGTATAAATAAAATTGTTTGAGTAGCTTATATTTATAAATGAATTAACTATTCGTTTTAATAAGTTGAAAATTAAATAAGAAAACCATTTCACCTTTAACTTATATTGAAGCAATAATGTTCATAATACTCCATTATACCATTTCGCCATTAAGCGTAACGTATTTTGATGTTATAATAATCCATAATATTCCATTATACCATTTCGGTTTTAGGCATATCGTAGTTTGATGTTATAATAGTCCATAGTAGTTCATTATACCATTTCCGCTTTAAGCGTAACGTATTTTGATGTTATAATGGTCCATAGTAGTCCATTATATTATTTCACCATTAAGCGTATAGTATTTTGATGTTATAATAGTTTATAGTACTCCATTATTCCATTTCGGTTATAGGCGTAACGTATTTTGATGTTATAATGGTCCATAATATTACATTATACAATTTCTACATTAGGCGTAACGTATTTTGGTGATATAATGGTCCATAGTAGTCAAATATACTATTTCGCCTTTAGGTTTAACGTATATTGATTTTAGGTTAATCGCTAAAAAAAAAACTGACATATTTTAGTTTTTTGTTTTACTCCCCCGTTTTTAAAGAGTAGTCATTTTGTCCTGAAATAAATGACTTTTTAGAGATTAATATATCTTCCTTTTTAAGAGAAAAACTTTTCATATTCTAAATGTATTAAAGTATTCTCGATACAATATTTAATTAGAAAATAATTAATTATGAACAATTTTGACAAAATGTGGATAAATTTGTCTTGAAATTTTAAAAAGTCATTTTTTTGGGACAATTTTTGTTGTTGTTAAAATGTTATTTATTTTAAAACGGAGGAAATATTATATTGAATCTGGTACACAATAAATAAAAAAATTAAATTTAATATGGTAAACAAATTAACTTGCATGCGTACATAAGAGCAATATTTTCATTGAAAAAAATAAAATAAATTCATGTGGCACTAAACTACTCATTCATTCAAGGAAAGACAAGTAACATCTCTATTCATTATCTTTTATATTCAAATTGTCAGAGTTTATTATGAAGTTTTAAAAATTATACGAGTTTTGTACTGCAATCAAATTTGAAAAAAAAAAAAAATTTTAAAAAATGGATGGTTTTGAAATTTCAAAATAAAATAGAGTTTAAAATAAAATTATATTTTGGCAAAAAAATGATGTGGACGTGTAAACTCTCGCCCAATCTACGTAGGCGGTCAAACGTCCGGTCACCTTTCCGTTATAAAACTAACGATTTTTGGACAAAAAATTTTATTTGGAAATAAAAAAACTTAGATGGAGGGTTTTCATTAAAAAAAACACATAATTCAAAATTAAAAAAACTAAAATAGGTTAAGATTTCTTGTAATTAACTCAATAAATTAGGTACTTTTTTTGTTCTTGTTCTACCGCTTTCATTCTTTTCCTAGCCAATGTGAGATGCTCCCAAACTTCTTTACTTTTGTTGCCCGTGTATCACACGTTCTACAGAAATAGGTAAAGCTCCCGTCCTTCCCCTGCAATTGTCTGATCAGCTTTGTTTACTTTGTTCTTTGTACTATTTCGCTTTTGCTTTCTCTTTTCTTATTTTTTCAATTTTCTTGTGTTTTCGTTTTTTGACCTTTTTTTTTTTTTTTACTAAAGTCCTCTTTTTAAGAATTGATTTATTTATAAGAAATATTTGAAAAACTATAATTAAAATTAATTTTTAATAAGTCTTGTTTTCTTATTTTTTTAAATTTTACCTATTATTTTATTTACTCTTAAAAAGATATTTTTTTTAAAAATTTCGCTTTTACTGATTAATTTTTCTAGCCGTCATGATCCAGCTCTTGTACGAAAGTATGTTGTTTGTACGAATTATTTTATATATGTAATTAGTTTATTTGTACAAAATATTTGAAATATGTAATATATTTATTAAAATTACAAATAAATTAATTGTGCTTGAAAAGTATTTGAAATATATATTAATTTTTTTGAAAAATATTAAAATAAATAAATTGTATTTGAATAGTACAGTGGATTAGTATGAACAAACAACAAAGTTAAGGAACAAAATGATTAGAAAGATGTGTTAATATTCTACTACAAAAATATATGGTAAATGGGGTCCACTAGTAACAAAATTTAGATCTAGGGGTTGGAGATACTCCTTAAGTCTTATCACATAGGCACACACATATACAAAATTTAAATATTGTGGGGGTAACCACATCAAAAAATTAATTCTCTACATCTCATTATTTATAATATAAAACACAAGATACAATAATTTAATATAAAAAATTAGGTATAAAAAGTAAAATTTGGGATGTGGTTAAAGCACCTCTTAAAACATACAGAGGCGGAGTAAATTTTTTAGATGAGTATTTACTGAATTTTTTTCTTAGGTTGGGAAAAAGGAAACTATGACCACTACAAACTAAACAAAAAGCACTTTTAATTTTTTAAAAAAAATATTAAATCATAATCAAATATCAATTTAAAATTTAAAATTTGTTAAATCTGACCAAAAACTCAAAGATACTTTGTTAATTGGGACTGAGAGTAACTGGTTTTTTTTTTCCTCATAAGGAGGGAATAAGAAGGGATCGAACCTGTGTATGAGGTCTCATCTCTACCACTGTCTCATCCCTTAGGGGTTAAAGTAACTGGTTTTTTGTGCTATATTTATAATAAAAAGTTGCAAATTTTGTGTTGAGATGTGTATTGATAATTTGATACTCCCGAAAAGCTGGGTCCAACCGTCCAACTTGTTAAGTTTTGAGGAGTTTTTTTTTAAACACAACTTTTGAGGAGTGAAAGATTGTAACTTATAAAGAAATAAAAAGTGTTGTTTCAGAAGTAAGTATTATGTCAAAATAATTGATTACCCTTGAAAGTAAAAATTTATTATGAACTAAACAAACTAAAATTATTAACTTAGGTATTATATTTATTTGGCTAAATTTCAACTTAGAGATTATATTATGTACACATATATATTCTTTTTTTATTTCATAGGGTAATAAAATAATTTTATAATCAAATTATAATTATTTACTAAATTTTTTATTATTTATAATTATATTTCAATATTTTGGTGATTAGATCAAATTAATAAGTATTATATTAATTATTTTACTTAGAAGAGTATAATAATTTTGAAATGCTCTAAAAGCGACATTTCAAGCTGAGTTGTCACGCATTTATAAGAAATTTTGTTGTTTTATAATTAAGTCAACTTTCTAAGAAAATATTAATTTAAAAAAAATTTCTTATGCAAAAAAGTTGGGCCAAACGAAGTAATTCATTCCTTCATAATTAATTGTCATCTTTCAATTTTTTATCTGTTTCAAAATAATTATTCTTTATCAAAAATTTTCTTTTTGATAAAACAATTTCACAATTTATCCGTACTTTTTGTACATATTTTAATTACAACAACATACACAAGGGTATTAAAATAAAATACACATTATGCAAATATTTATAATATAATCGGTTATTTTTTTTAAATGGTGTGCCGAATAAAAGATGATGATTATTAAGAACAAATGAATTATTGGAATATTAATGATTACAATAATCAAACGTACTTTAGGGGACAACGTCAAAAATAGAACAGAAGATACATAAGAGTTGTAAGGTGGAGATATCTTTTCCTCGAAATTTCTTGATTGTGCAATTGATTAGTACCCAGCCCCCACTCCCCGCCTTCTAGAATTGTGCTTTGGTCCATTCAAGTTAGCTGTGATTCCATTCCACTTGTCTTAAAATTCAAGTAAATCATGAGGAAAATGTGATCAAGGAAAAAGAAATGTTTGTTAGGGGGCTAATTCCTACCCAATTGGAATGGCATGGAGTGGGTTGTTTGTTTGTTTAGGTAATGGAGTTAATGTCTATGTTTCGTATTAAGTTGAAGTGGTCGTCATCATCATCATCATTAACTTAGACAAATAAACTCCTAAAGAAAAAAAGATGGATGCTTTGCTTTTCAAGTTGTCTGCTGGCCTCCTCTAAATAAAGAATTGGAATAAGATATCATCTATCCCTAAAGTTAAGCACCCATGTTTATGTGGAGTGTGGACCACCTTTCTTAAAAGGTTGGTTTAACATGATTCTAGTTTTAAACGCTACATTTTATTTTATTTTTTTTAATTAAAAAGATGATTTGTTTAAGTCAATTTGTCTCCATCTCAATTAAATATTATTATTTTTTAGATGAGTTCGAATTGAACTTAGGGTATTTGTGTTTTCATTTAATGGTGAAATGATGAAATAGAAAAATCAACTCTAACATAATGTTTTAACAATGGGATAATCTAGCAATCTCTTTCAAAGCACATAAGCTTAACTTTTTTTTTCAAATTCAAATGTAAAGAGATTCTAAATACTCCTTATTTTAGTATGCTTTATTTTATCACAAAAGATTGGTTCTTGCTTACATCTCAACCCAAGAAAATTACACATTGACTTAGAAACATAGGTTAATCAACTATGATGTATCGCACGTCCCTAAAAAAATATTCTCTCCGTTTCGTGTAAAGAGTTCATTATTTTATTTTAGAATGTTTTATTTAAAGAGTTTATTTTTAAAAATTAAGACATAAAAAATGTCATTTTATTATTAATAAACTATTTAAAGTGTCATTTTATTAAAAAAAATGATTTTCAAATGAAGATTTTTTATCTAAAACGGATAAAATAGAAGACAAAAGTTAACTTGTGTTAGCTTTCGTTGTGTGTAAGTAATAATTTCATGTAAATAAAAACTAAAAGGCAGAATTAATTTGTGCTCAAAGAATCTTAACTTTGTATGTGTCTTGTTATTTTACCCAATCTTATATTTAAAAAGACACATGTAAAACTTAAATTGAATTAAAAAGAATGTAAAATATGGTGGGATAGAAAATTTCAAGCCCTAACATAAATAAAGATGCAAGATCTGTTAAAAAATGGATGTTTAGGGCACATATTTGACAACTGATGTACATATTTTGGATTCGTTCCAATTGCGTTTGGACCAAGCTTATACACGACAAGCCACGTCCACTCTTCAGGTATAAATAACCGTCTCTAGTCCATAAGTGGAGGCTCTCTTCTTGGAGACAAATTACATATACACATAGGGCTACGTGCCCTCCTTTTTATAAATAATGTATTGATAAATACGTTGGAGGGTTTTTAAGGATTCCCTCATTAGGTTACTTACCATTAGATTACTTAATGAGAAATTAAGGTCATATCCAATTGTTTTAACCTTGAACATGACAACTCGATATTGATGAATCAAAACCAAATGTGATACACAAATTGTCATGACTTGATCAAATGCGTATATCGCTCCAACTACTAAGACCAACAATGTCAACAAAGACTAATTCGATTGACAATACATCCTATATGTTCACCTGAATACGATGTCGATTCACCATGTTTTATTTTATAGATTTCATGGATAGATATCCAACGTAAATGATGATTTCACCGTCGAACAACTACTTCAACGACCTATAGTTGATGCTACTTTCGGCACCTGAATACGATGCTTTATTGGATACAATTACATAGGTTGGTTCCGTATGAATTGAAATGAATAGAAGAGTGTTTCTTAAGTGAGAGAATAGACTTGGTCGGTTGACCTTAATTTAAAACCATCTTTGGTCGCTTCCTAAGACGAGATCCGTTTTTCAAAAAAGTGATTCTTAAATAAAGGTATTGATTGGTCCATGGTAGGGGGATCTAGAGAGAGAGCTTTTTAGACTTTCACAAATATATATTTTTGCGAAAAATTTAAAAAATACTATTTTATAGGTATATTATATAAGATGAATATCTTTAATCTAATCAATTATGTATTAATGAGTTAAGTTATAATAAAGTGAGCTTTTATTTTATAAATAAAAATCCGTAAAATGAACACCAAATCATTTTCTTTTTCTTATATGCTGATAAGCCTGATATGCACCTACCAGAGCTTTTTCTGCAGTATTTACTTTTTCCACTTAAAGGGCATCACATTGTACCAAATTCATCTCTTTTTATACATCTTCTTATTAAAAAGACAAAATTACACGATGGTGATAATTTTTTTAATATTATCATGTAGAAGAGAGGTAAGTTTTTCTTCTAATTTAGGAAGAAAAATAGGAATCTTCCTAAGTGCCGTGTGTGCGAGGGAGTGGGCAAAATGCAATATTTTTTTATTGGGATGTGTTAAGTTTAATATTATTTTTTTGTGTAAGAAGATATTAGAAAATTATACAATGAGATGATATATTCTTAAATGAATAAGAAGAGAAAAATATGTAAGTGACAGTAAGAATGAACTAAGAAAATGATATAAGAAGAACAACATTGTGAATACTCTAAGAAAGTCCCAAGACTATCACCACGTCACATATTCCTTTTTTTTTTTTTTTTTTTGAAAGTTAAATATATTTGAAGCTTGAGTTTGAATTGTTACTATAAACCCAAGTGTTAGTGTCGTCTCATAATATTTACATAAATCTCTATACAATCAAATCAAATTTGTTATTTTTAAGTAAATACAGGAATATTTCAAATAATCATCTACTTAATAATAGGAATACCATAAGTTTGAGCTATATCTATATATATATATATATATATATATATATATATATATATATATATATATATATATATATATATATTGAATATAGTAATTTCCTACCAAAAAATTATTTTGCCAAAAATAAAAACTCTTATTTATACAACATAAATATGTAGTGGACTAGTTGGCCATGCATTTGAAACACAAATATGACTATACCATTATCATTATGTATTGAATTGATTCTTAAGGTCAAGGAAATTTTGAACATTCTTTTACAACTTGCAAATAATGTATAGTTGACTAGTTGGTCATACTTTCGAAACACAAATATGAATATACAATTATCATGAGTTGTTTGATCAACTATCCAAATAAATAAATTAAATAATAAAAATATATATTAATAGTTTAAATTGGAAGTAATAATTATAAAAAAATAAATATAAATCAAATAATTTTTTTGACGCATGTAGCAGAGAAAATTTATTAATTTTTATGTGATTACTACATAATAAGAAACATCAGGATTTGTTATAATGTTTAAATTAAATATCTAATTACATGCAAAGTCTATGTTAGTGCAATTAAAGCAATTAGACATTTATTTATTATTCTTTTAAATAATGGTTATAGTTTCTTTTTTATTGTTCTAAAAAAAATTCTCGTTTCTAAACTTTTCAATTTTAAAAAATTCTTATACCAGTTTACTCTTATTTTTTCTTCTTAATTTAATTATGAACACATGTATAATTAGAACTTTAATGAAAACTATAAGAATGAATTTATATTAAGTAGTTTCTCCAACATTATTTTTCTTTATTCTTAGAATTATTTATTCCTCTTCATTTTGCTTGATTTTAATTTTATTTCAAAAGATACTCCCTCTATTTTCAAATAATCATCCGGTTTGATCCAACACGCCATTTAAAAAAAATAATTAACTGTATTATAAATATTAGTAGTATAATGTGTGATTTCCTTTAATGCTTTGTGCATGTAGCCATAATTAAAATAGGTACAAAAAATAACGATAAAATGATAAAAGTATTTTCTGAAAAAGGAAAAGTTTTGAATAAGGATAATTATTTTAGAATGAACAAAAAATGTAAGAAGGACAATTATTTAGAAACTGATAGAATATATGTTATTGCGTTTAACGCACAAGTGTAAAAATAATTCAATTTTAATAACTAAAGTATAATCCGGCGTAAATTTTGCTAATTTGAATTACACGTATGATCAATTATGTTTTCTGATAATTGGTTGCATATAGGGATGGTAAAATGGGTGTTATGGCTACATGCACCAGTGTTATGGTTATCCATGGATAATAACCTATTATCTATTAATTCATAACACTCATTTTACCACGCGGCCCACCCTAGTTGCATACATAGTTTTTGGAAGATCTAACAGAAAGCGGTCGTACTGAAATTGAACTTGTGTCATACGTGATGATGAAATAATGCAGCATTAATTGTTACCGGTGTGAAGCTTAGGTTTTAATTTAGGCTGTAAAGCTACACAAATATGTTCAAACAAAAGTGAAGTATACCATGTAAAGTTTGCTGGATTAATAACACTGTCGAGCAAGTAATGAGGCTTTTTCCTTGGAAACGTCTACTTTGCACAAGGCTTGTAACCATGAATTTTTTTGTTTAATTTTTTTAAACGGTAAAATAAAGGATCAGTAGTGGTTCTCTATTTAATTTTTGGTGACTCGAACTCACGACCTATTAAGAATCAGTAGTGGTTTTCTGCTTAATTTTTAGTGACTCGAACCCACGACCTATTAAGTATGGGTGAAATGACTTACCACTAAGCTACGCTTACTTGTCTTATATCCATGATTGACATCTTGGTCAAATTTTACCCACACAGTACATTATATCTTATCATTTGTTATCTTCAAGCTTCCACGCTTAGCGCTCCGGTAGGATTGATGTTTATTTCCAAATAAATTATAGGAACGTGAAGATATAAATAGTTTGTTAGTCACTAAAGTGATCCGATTGAATGGAAGATCAATACATTAAATTATTAAAATTTGAATTGTTCGTGAGTAAATAGATGTCCTTAAGGATGACAAGAACGGTAGATTGAACAGTTGAGATCATAGAATATTTAATTAGGTGGTCATCCAAAAGATGGAACATTGCTCATAAGTTATAACATTAAAGGGATTAATTATCATGTCGTAGTTAGATAGTCGTATATCCAAGTATAGAAAACTTATTTATCTATCGTATGTACTGATTATCTATTGAAGTATATCAATTTTGTTTATGTATTTAGGGATTGTCCAAGGTGAACTTAAATGCATAATTAAAATTTTACATAAAAATATCTGAATCTATTAAAGTTTGTTGGAGATTAGATACCCTACGGGTGTTTATTTTTTTCACTCCTTGTCGTGTCCTATCTTTAAGGGATATAGATTGTTATTACCTTTGTAGTATATTTGGCTTTGGTTATTGACTTATTTAGGACTCAATATAACAATCTCTAACTTGTAGGATTAGAGGTTTATTTCCTTAATAACTCTTTCGTAATCATAACATTGTCTTATTGAGTTGTTTTCTTGGTGGACAAGTTTCCTAGGAGCTACATATAAATATGAATCAGCCTTGGACGAGATGATTCAAGCAGAGAATTAAGAAGAGAAGTTTTCGCATATATCTGTCAGGAAACCTATGAGCCATTGAATGGTCCGTTTCACTGCTTTCTTCATCAGTCTACATATATTGTCTTATCATGAATGGTTGGTGTATTCATGATTGTTAATCATAGTTTAGATTTAACTACTCATTTAGGAGTTTTTCGTAATGATTTTCACTCTTTAAATGGTTTGTTTTCATATTATAAGCAATTACAATCTTTTAATCTAATGGAAGTTTTTGCCATGAGGTATCGTCTACAAATGTTTTACTTGTAAACATAAATTATAGTTTGGTGTCTCTTTACTTGATTCATTTATTAATTATATTATTTATTCCGCTGCTGTTTACATTTGATTACTCATGAAATGATGTATCATTAGGTACATCATTGGTGACTGTTTCAACAAGTATTGTTTTTTTACGAATCCTATCTAAATATAGCATTTCAAAATTAACTTTAAACATTAAAAGATGAGCACGTATAAAAGTTTGCGACCTTTCTAAATTTAGAGATGTTAATATGGCCGAGAACCGCAGGTCCGAACCTTTTAAACCGGGGTTTTTCAGGGTTAGGTTCCGAAAATTACGAACTGTTTAGTTCCCGGGCTAAACGGGTTGGACCTATAGGTTCCCCTTTTTTGGCGGGTTGGACCGCTAGGTTTCGGTTTGGCCCCGTGGTTTAAGAGTTTTTGGAAGAAAAAAAAAAGGAAGTCACTCAAGTCAGGAAGGAAGACGTAACCTAAAACCTAATTCACAAAGAGATTAGAGATTTAGAGAGCGAGAGCAGAGAGCAAAGGGCGAGAGAGACCAGCGAGCAAGCGGCCCGATCACCCACGGACCCGGACCGGTCACCCACGCACTCCGCCACTCAAGCGTCGCCCCTTCGCCAACGTCACTCGTCAGGCTTCATCACTCTCCGTCAGTCCGTCATCAGTCATCACTCTCACAGAGTCACAAACTCACTAGTTAGTAGTCACTCGTCCTCGTCCTCGTCCTCGTCCCTGTCGCGGTGTCGCCGACTCGCCGTCCATCGACCATTAAGTTCGCCATTCGCCAATCGACATTCGATCCTCACTCCTTTCAAACTGTAAGTAATTAAGCCCTAATTTCTAAATGTTAATTATGAAATTTCTTGTGAGTTCAGTCCTTCTCCTTCTCCAGAATAGAATCCAGATCCTAGGCTCGATTTTGGAATCCTTTACTCGTTAGTAATTAGTAATTTTCTAGAATATATAGATGTAATTATGTAAAGCATATAGAGAAGGACTTGTAATTTACTTCTCCACAATCCTTCACTAACGACAGTTTGAAGTGGAGATTTTGGAATCCTTCACTAAGGATTCCAATATAGAGATTTAATTTTCTGGAATATAGAGATTTTTGGAACTCTTCATTATTTGTAAGCTTCAAACTGTAATTTCTTGTTGTTGGTTACTTGGTTTAAACTATTCATTATTTGGAACTCTTCATTATTTGTAAGCTTCAAACTGTCTGTGAGCAACTGAGCACAGTCGCACTGAGCAGGCCTGGGAAAATAATTTCTTGTTGTTGGTTACTTGGTTTAAGTAATTTCTTGTGAGTCCTCGGCTTGTGGTAGATTTCGATTTCTAATTTGGTTTCTTAAATCAGGGAAATGCTTTCTAATTTGATTTATAATTTTGTTCTAAAATTTTATCTTCAATACTTTTTTGCAATTGCAGTATCCCATGGATTTTCAAAATCGATTACTTGATGTTGATGGTGATGATTTGGAGATTCTGGAATCTAGGACTCCTACTCCTACTCCTACCAGTATCATCAATGTGGATGGTCATGGAGATGATTCGAAAGAAGATACCGATACGTTCTCAAATCAAGGCTCGGTATCAAATGTGGTTGAAGACTAAATGTGGATGTGGTTGAACACCGAAGAGTGAAGATATACTTTTTAGTTTTTAGCTTGTTAAACTTGGAGTCTTTGAAGTTTGTTTGTGTTTTGATGTTGTTGTGTTGACTCGTTGTAACTGGTATGACTCATTTGAGACTTTGGGTAATTTTGTTTTGGATTGTGTGCTTGTTGAATGTTGATTATTGGTTCGTTGTCCGTTAATTACTTGATTTCGAATTCTATATTTATATATATAAGTTTTTTTTTATTTTAGTTAGGTGGAACTCGTTAGTGACCCGTTTAAAACTGAAATCGAGAGAGGTAGGTGAGTAGGTCTAGGTTTGCATTTTCAGCGGATCGTTTAAACCGCGGCCGATTAAAGACCGAAACCGAAAGGGTTGGATCGATTAACATCTCTATCTAAATCTGTTCGCATCAGAAATTCCGTCGACAAGTTCAATAGGTTGAATTATGCCAAATGGTCAGAGCAGATTCAGTTTACCTAGCCATAATGGCATATAAGTAGCTCGCATATATTAGTGAGACGGGTAATGCTAGGGCCACTCTAATAGTACTCAATTTTGAGTACCAAATGATGTGACATCTTATGTGTCACATTGTTAACATAACTTTTTAACTTATAGTGGAGCCCATAAAATACCAAATAAGATGACACATTGGAAACCACATCATTTGGTACCCAAAATTGAGTGCTATTAGAGTGGCCCTAGCATTACCCTTAGTGAGACTAGCTTGGAATATGACTCGTGAGCGCGCAGTCTAGTTAGACTGGGCTTAAACATTATGAGGATGACCATGTTAGAAAATATCAAGCCTTCGATGCCGAAGACAGATGATGCTAGGAATTTCCGGCTGAAAATCAAAGAATATTTGCAGTAATATTTGACCGACAAATCCAATGAGGGTAGCCTTATGGGTTAGCTAACCACAAAGAAGTTTAATTGGTCTATTCATGATCACGTAATATAAATGTCCAACTTAGTAGCAACACTTAGGACTTTTGGAATGGATATGAGTGACTCATTATCATGAATTCCCCCTCCTGTTGAATTTGGCAAATTCCAGTTGAAATACGTACAACACCAATAAAGATAAACGGAACTCAAAAGAACTTAAGCTCATGTTAATGCAGTAGGAAGGGAGTTTAAAGAAGATAAGGGATCACTTCGTTCACCTCACATTCTATGATGGAAACAACAACAGCCGGACCACTTACGAAAAACAAGAAAATGGACAAGACCCAAATAAAGGTTAATGAGGATCGAATCCAGAAAAAAGGTTAAATGTTACTACCATAGTTAGGAAGGTCATGTAAAGAAAGTTTACCCGAAAAGGAAGGAATGGTTCGAAAAGAAAAGCATGCATAGCATTTATGTATGTTTTGAATCAAACCTAATAGAAGTATCAAATAATACCTGATGGTCAAATTAACTATGGTGCAATTTTTCATGTGTCTTATGTCAAACATAGATTTATTACGATCCAGCTCATAAATAGAACAATATTTGTTTATGGGAAATAAGATGAAAGAACAAATATATGGAATTGGGAAGTGTAGATTGTTGTTGGACACAACTGTCACGTAGATTTTGAAAGGTGTCTATATATTACTGATTGTGCTAGAAATCTTGTTTTAGTAACGAAACTAGATAAACTAGTTTTTTTTAACTCATGCGTTAAACACACGTTAACTAAATCGTATATAAACAAAATAGGGAGGATCGGTTTATTAACAATTACACATAAATATATCACTAATTATTATTGATTCTAAAAAATTTCCTTATACACAACATTTGTTGTCTTATTAGTTTATTTTTCATCTTCACCGTACATTAATATCTTCAAACAAAAATAATTTGTTACTCTAGAAATTACGACATATAACTGTCTGTAGCTAAATACCGATTTTTTCAAAAAGAGACATATATGCAATTATTGACTTTGACACTTATTAATTGTCTTTGCATATGATACCAATAATGTAAATTGTCTTCTTTAAAACTTGAAAGACAGTCTTACATCGGATAGAGTTAATGATAATCTTGGGATAAAAACATTTTCCCCAACATTGCTTCCTCTCAAAAAAATTATTTCAACAATGTGATCCCCAAGATCTATGATGATTAGTCTTATTCCATTACACAACCCTACAACATGGTCAATGTTTCTCAATAGTATTAATAGAACACTAATTTTAATTGTCAATTCATGGCTTGACAACCCCGAACACTTTATACTATTCAAAAACTCTATATAATTAATGTTTTCGAACAAACTTTAATTTTTTCTACCTTGCAAATAAAATATGAATTCAACTAAGTTCTTCCTTTTGAATGATTACTTTTATTAAGTTATATTTGTATTTTATGAATAAAGAAATTTCTGAAAAGAAAATAGGCTAAAATCAAAATAACGAAATTATTTTTACCGTTAACTATTATTTTTGTTTTATATGTATTTTTTTATTTTAATTTCCATTATATATATTTTTTGTTTTATTGACTTCGTAGCTATTATTTTTGTTTTATTTTTAAGAATTAGTTTTACAAAAAAATTGTTCCGTAATTTTTTATTATTATTTTGTTAACATCGGTTTAAATTGTTTTGTTTTATTGACTCTGTAACTATTATTTTTGTTCCATCAAATTTTTTTTTACTAACGTATTTTTATTTTACATAACTATTTTTAAGAATTTGTTTTACACTTTTGTTCCGTAAATTATTTTTATAATTTTACTAACCTCATTTTAAATTATTTTTGTTTTATTGACTTCCGTAACTATTCTTTTTGTTCCATCAAATATTTTTATTTAACTAATGCATTTTTGTTTTACATAGCTATTTTTAAGAATTTGTTTTAAAATTTTGTTCCATAAATTATTTTTATTATTTTAGCAACCTCGGTTTAAATTGTTTTTGTTTTTATTGACTTTGTAACTATTATTTTTGTCCCATCAAATATTTTTATTTTACTAATGTATTTTTGTTTTACATATATATTTTTAAGAAGCTGTTTTAAACTTTTGTTCCGTAAATTAAATTATTTTTGTTTTGTTGATTTTGTAACTTTTATTTTTATGGTGGCTTGTTCTATAAATTATTTTTATTTTACTAACCTCTTATATTTTTATTTTCTTGACTCCGAAACTATTATTTTTGTTTTAGTTACTATTTTTTATATTTAAAGAGAGAAAAAATGTTTAAACATAATTAAAAGAGATGAGATTGTGATGATGGGAGAGAAAATATGGAGGAGATGGAAGAGAGAAAGAGAAATACAACCAGAAAAGATAGGAAAGAGGAATAGTGAAATGGTAACTCAAAAGTTAATAATTCAAAAGTGAGATTTTGGAGGGAGAAATTTACCTTTGCTATTATATAGATATAGAAGATTAGGTTTTAATTTTAAGATTGGAAACAATGGTTTTTCACTATCTAAAAACAAGTAGTATTATAGGTATGGTACTTTGTGTGATTCTCATTATTGTTTAAATCTTAATAATGAATTTGATGAATCCTTCCTCAATATTTAAAAACAAGTATCATGTTGATAGTAATGTGGGCATGAAATGTAGTGCATCAAATTAAAATTATGGTTTCATGTGGCATCAAAGATTAGGTCATACTCAAAGGAAGGTTAATGGGGTCGGTGGAAAGTAAAATCATTCCTCAATATTTTTGTGACCGAAATTGTCTGCATATTCAATTTATGAGCTCGAGCTTGTGATATTTTTACGAGATTTTGTGTTAGACCGATTGAATCGTTTACTTGGTGATAATTTCCAATATTCATGTTATTATTTAAAAGATAGTAAATTTAACAATGTAAATATTTAAGTGAATTTGATTAAAATTTGTTGGAATATCAATATTCGTAGCTCAATGAAATAAAAAAACATGCACACAAAAGCAAAACACATTCATTATTAATTAGTTTTAGTCAACCCGGATGCTAGTTGGTTTCGGGCTTCATTGAAGCTAGCTGCATATTTCGTTTATGGATTTTATTTATTCAAGATCCATGTTTATACTTTTGGTCAACAGTGCACATCCACATTCCCATTTTCCTCTTCATTTGACCAGATCGACAAAGCATGGTGGTATGCATATTGATATTGGTCAATCAGAATTCGAATTAATAAATTAAAAAGATTTTCCAAGATAGCCTATCATGATTCGTGGCCAACCTGTTCAATTTGTAGCCATCTTATTAAAGAATTGACTGATTTCTTCCTGATCACTCCATCTGGGAGACTGGAGAGATAATCAATCAATGATGATAAACATGTTTGGTCGAATTTACTAATTTATTCAAATTAAGACAGATAATCTCCACAGTCCACACATGGAGGCCGGAGGCGGAAAGGACATGGCAATCAAAACATTGAAGGCCTACAATAATAATTTAGAGATCATCATCATATCTCTTTTGTCATACTATGAGAAAAAATGATATACAAAAGGAAAGTATATTAAGATCATGCTGATGCATTGGACAAAGATTACTTCGCTTGCATGTGATTACCGAATTTAGTTATTGATAGTCATGCTAAATTTCGACTCCCTACCTTCCTGTCAACGAGTCTATTATTTTATTTTTGAATATTTTGCTTAAAAAATCATTTTTTTATCAATTAAAACATAAAATTATCATTTTATTTTTAATGAATTACGAAAAATTTTATTTTCTTAAAAAATTTGACTTTCAAACGAGAACTCTCTATCCGAAACGGATGGGATAATACGAGAAAAATTCATTTTCTTGCTTATTAGGCCAACCATTTTTTTCTGAACCACTTTTTTTTGTTTTTTAATTCTCTGTTTATAAAACTAATAAGAATCATCAAAATAAATGCATACCATATATTCGAGCAAGAATAAATTTTGTCACAATCCCCTTATTTAACTTATTATCGTTGAGAATCAAAATTAAATTCTAAGCATAAATAATCAAAAGGAGCTCTAAGAGCAACTGCAATTGAGTAGCTTAAAGGAGCCCCCACTAATTTTTGAAAACAATGAGAGAGCAATGGGTAGCCAAATTAGGAAAGGGGAGTATTGGTAGCTTGGGGGCTAACGAATCCAAGAATAGCAAAGACGACCGCAAGTGGAGAAGAAAACATATCAAGAAAAGAAAAGAAGCCTGACATCTTCCAACCCCTTCCACATGGCAGATTATGGCTGGTCGGTAATTTCTTTCCTTTTTATTCTGATGTCAACAAAATATTATTTTTTTAATATTTTTAAAAAAATTATACACCTTTTTATTTATAAACAGAGACTTAGTTTGCTCAACTCGATTTTCTATGATTTTTTGAGTTAAATAATATATAAAGATATAATTTAATTAAGATAAATATGGTAGGGTATGTAAAGTTATTAGAGTTTATGCCACCGCTTGAAAGAATTTTTTTACTGAATAACTTAGAATAACTTAAAAATATTTTTTATTTATTTGTAATGATTTGAATAGTTTGAGACTTTGAGGGAGGAAATGTCCATTATGCACGCTCTAATGGTTGAAGTCGTCGCGTGTCCTTTTAAGAAAAGTGGAACTATTAAGTAGGCCATTTTTGGACTTCTACTAACACTCACATATTTTATTTTATTTTATGTTGTCTTCAATGATTTATATCAAATCATTAAAATTTATCATAATAATCATCATTGTAAATAATACTTTCACTGTTTCGGGTAAAATATTCATTATTTTATTTTAATATACTTCACTTAAAAAGTTTATTTTTAAAAATTAAAACAATAAAATATCATTTTATTATTAATAAACTATTAATAATATTTTTTTCAAAAAAATATTTGACTTTCAAACGTCTTAATTCGAAACGGAGGAGTATAAATTTCGAGAGAGTGCTAGAAATAATGAATGAATACAAAAAAGAGACATAGTTATAGATAGGAACTAAAAATAGTGACAAAATGGTAAAATGTCATAGTTGGGTTTAGTTGCTACTTTCTGAACCTACCGAAAGACAAAATGAGTTTGATTAGCTGTTGTAATTAAGTGGGGTTCTTGTGATGGGTACGCACCCATTTCCATTTGGCACGGTCACGAAAGATCATGACATGTTTTATATATCATCTTATCTCTTTAAGACTTTTATCTCTAGTCGCTGGTTTCTGTTTCCCTCTCTCAACAATTGATGGGGGGCCTGCAATTTTTGGCCCCATTTTTTTTTTTTTTTTTTGTTTGTGTGGGACAACCCACTAACAACCAATATTATATTATAAGTAGTCGTCTCAAAATTATTATCTTTTTTTTTATTTATCTCAAAATAATTATATTTTTAAAAGTTTTTTTTTAACACATCACTTTTACCACTTATCCTTATTTTTTCTTCTTACTTTAATTTTGGCTCACATATTCATAGGCTTTAAAATAAACCACACACTATTCGAATATTAATAATCTATTCAAATGTATTTTCTTAAACCGTGCACCTAATCAACCTAGACGATAATTTTGGAACGGATGGAGTATAAGATTACAAGTTTAAACTTTTGGCATTCCTATAAGTTTTAGTGTTAATATTAGTAAACCGAATTTACTTAGATCTCTACATCGTCTTTACTATTTTTTATACAATGACACAGACATTCTAAATCATCACAAACTTAATCTTTCCAACGTCTTTAACAATAAATCTAATAGGAATACCACAAATTCAAGTTCGTAATATAATGTGTCTTATATTATAGGTCTCACATTTTTAGTGCTAGTATATATATGTATTAATAATTACATTTTTCAAACATGAATTGATTGGATGCTGAGAGAGTAAATATTAGTATAATTTATAGTTTCTGCTAAACCCTTGTGCCATGCGTGGTCATAATAAAAGTGGGAGAAAAAAATTATGGTAAAATAGTAAACGTATTTTTTCGAAAACCGAAAGTTTAGAAACATGATAAATTTTTTAGAATGGACAAAAAAAAGATAGATAATTATTTAGGAGCGGAAGGGGCAAAATTAATACTTTAATCAATTTAATTAAGGAGTAAACTTTGCTTTATAACTAATCACAATGAACAAGAATATAACCACGTGTCGCGGACACACCGTGGCTTAACAACCTTTAACAAAATAAAATCTCAAAAAAATTATCATATTATAATAAAGCTTCTCAATCCATCTATTTATTCAACCCATCTATTTATAAAATATTTAATAAATTTTAATCATATTAGGAAAACCATATTTGACATCAAATTATAAAACATACACTTAAAATGATTAGGAAACAAAATATTATTTAACGTCAAAACAAAAAATAATAAGTTTTCTAAGTAATTAAAATTAAAAAAGGGATTGGCTTGGTTTAATGTCCAACCCATCTGTATATTTTTTCGTTTAGTCCACTTTTTATATTTAAAAGTCACATACCAAAGAAAAACTGTTAAAAAGAAATTTAACAAATTTATTTTGTTTAGGTGATGAAATTTAACTGTTAAAAAGAAAAACTGTTCAAAATACTAAATTAAAATTTTGGATTTGGTGAAGACAGAAAAATATATATATATATCATCGGAGTTTTTATCAAGTTGATCGCAAAAGGTTAAAAGGGACACCTCTTAACGTGGGACAAAGGGGAGTATAGGATGATATTATGGTTTTAAATAATGCGCAAGTTAGGTAATAGGTAGAAAGGTGGGTTTGCCCTTATTTTGAAGTGGACTGTCGATAAAAATTTGTGGAAAATGATTTTATAGATATTTTTTTATAAGATATATATTTTTTATCTGATCTAGCGTGTATTAATGGGTTAACATATAAAGAATGAGATTTCATCTTACGAATTAACATTTGTAATATGATTTTACAAAAAGCATACTAATTTTTAAATTTCTGTATACCAAGAAAAGGTTAGTGAAGCATTTAACGTTACAAGAAAAAGGACTTTTTCTTAAGTAATAAAAAAGATACGTAGTTGGGGTTGGGCCGACGCAAGTGATTTGTTGGCGTTACTCTTCATTAATTGTAGATGAAGGTGGGCAAGAAGATGAAGATTGATGGATGAACCTCAACGTAGTCCGGCAAGTATTGAATATTTGGATGAAATTGAGCTATAGAGACTCTTATTCTTGATTTTATTTTATTTTTTTGACTTTCCAAAATGAAGTTTTTAAATTATTGGTATGCAATTTCGCCATCCAAAAAGTTTGACTTATGAGGAACAAGCGATAGGGGACGCAAGCGGATTAAAAAAATATATCGAAGACGCCGAAGCCATATTTGAATCTCAGATTGTTTTAATGAATTTGACTCCTCCATTAAGACTTATTTTGTTTGTTCTCAATTGCGAAACTGTGTATTTTATTGAATTTTCTTTCATTCCACAAATTCCCTCTCTCTCTCATTTCATATTTAATACACAAATAATTAGCACCACAAAAGTATAGTCATCAAAATCACAAAACCAACCACACTTCTTATAAATTCATAACTAGGGGTGGCAAAATGAGTGTTATGGGTATATGGATAATAGGCTATTATCCATGGATATCCATGGATAATAGCCTATTATCCATATACCCATAACACTCATTTTGTCACCCCTATTCATAACTAATTTTATGCCAGTGACTCAAGTATATAACAAAGACAAAAACATAAGTACAACGATCTTATCATTTATATATATATATATATATATATATATATAAGCAAATAGTCTATAGAGGGAAAAATTTTGCCAAAACTTTATTTTTCAAAATAGAAACTCCTATTAACAAGAAACAATTAATGAATTATTTAATTAAATAACTCAAAAACTTTTGGAACTTCCACCATGAATTATCTCAATTTGCACACTTTTCTAATTCTCGATTGTGTCAAATGGAAATTAATAAACACATTGTAAATAATGATTAATGAAAATGAATTAGTTTACAATCACTGTCTCCTTTATATAAGATCAGCTACCTGCAACTGCAAGAAAAGATTAACTCATCAAATATTATTTGACATTTTTTTCACAGTCTTCTTTCTCAACTAAACAGTGATTCTTCACAACATGAACTCATCAAAATATTGAAATATTATACTAAAAAAGTCAAGTAAATCAAGAAATACCCAAAATTTGAGATGTAAAAAAACCTTTGACAAATTAGAAGTAGTATGGAATAAAAATCACCTCACCGGAAAAAATTATCTTTCGAGAATTCTAAATGATTAAAACAGTTCGGAAATTTATCTAAAAATAAATAACAAAAATCGATGTATAAAAACTATTAACAAATTCATAGTAGATCTAAATGCCAAAAATGTTTTTTATACAAAAAAATTAAACACAATGTTTTTATGTGATTTCATTAGATCTGAATACTCCTCGAAACATTCATTATTTTTTTACAGCAAACTTTATCATTTACAATTACGTCCCTTATAACATTAAATAGTCAAAACTCCTTGAAACACACATCATACTATTAAACCCCAATTTTTTTTCTAAAAATTTGACTTTATTTTTTCAGATCTTAAATATACAAGTCTCTAATTTTTAAACCAAATCAAATCAGTTTTTTTAATAGAAAGTAGTTGCCTCCAACATTATATTTTCTTTATTTTTGAAATTTTGTTTTTCTTCTTTGTTTCGCTTGAGTATAAGTTAATTAAAAAATGTATGGTCGTGCGTTTAAGGCACGGGTGTACAACTAGTTATTTCTTGTAAGACGGATCTTTTTTATCTAATTCATTGCGTGTTGGTAAATAGAACTGTGAGAGAATGATACTCCATTTTACAAATTAAGATATATAAGATCATCTTACCCGAGATTTACTCTATAACAAAATCATAGTTGGAAAACTCAGATGGCACAATTTGATAGCAAGAAAGAACATTTTGTTGGGTTCGCTAGATTGCGGGGCTAATCGCAGCGAAAATTTTAAAATTTTTAAAACATGTATACAATATACAAAAGATAGCCCCAAAAACCATGTAGTGATTTAACGATCGCGCTTATCGGGAAAGTATAAAAACGAAGGTTTTTGGTCTTACCGAAAATCGCTTCCAAAAGCTTCGATTGATGAAGATGTAGAGACAATCAATTGTCGATTAATTCAACGATCCTTTACTCACAGAGGTCCACATGTCCCTCCTCCAAAGTAAGTCCACACGAATGGATGAAATCACCTAATCAAAAATTTCGCTAGCAATTTTTAATCCGTTTTGTTCAACCCAAAAACCAAGGAAAAATTTCTAGTTTTTCAAATTGAGAGAGTAGTAGAAAAAAAAAAGTCAAGGAAAGCTTTCTTGGTGTCCTAGCTTTTTAATCAAGTAACCAAAATGATACTCCAACGTAAGTTTTTGAAGAGAAACGGCCGAAATCAATTCTCCAAGAATTGATGTTACGTTTTTTTATAACGTATCATTAACTATCCTACTAAATGACCAAAACCTTAATGTGTCGTACAATCTAATTTGTACACAATAGTGTCTAGGTTCATTAGTAAGAGGATATGGTAATATAATTGATACCATCTAATGTCATATTAAAATAACTTTTTTCTAATATTAGCAATGTTACCCCTCCTTATTTCTTTCAAATTAACTGGATAGACTCCACTAACGAGCCTAATTAAATATTGGATTGGACTTTAAAAAAATAAAAATAAAAATCACATCAATTAATCTGAATTAATTGATCAAGCCCAAGTTTAATTAAATCGATCAAATCAATTCATCCATCAATTAATCTCTACTAGTCATCTGCATCCAACAATTTGGATCAATTCTTTTATTGAACAAATGAATCCTTCCATTTTTAGTGTGTGACCTTTTAGGTTCACAACTAATGCTAGTTGTAGGCTTACAACTATTTTGTAACTTACGAATAACAATTTATTCTATTAAATAATTCAATTAGTTAATATACTTGAAATTAACTCATTAATTTTAAGAACCTACATATCGTTGGAACACCTAGCAAGTAGCACGAATACCTAGCAATATGTGAAATAGCGAGTAAACTTATTTCGATTACGAGTGCATACATGTACTGTCCTTTCGACATCTAATTTCCCGAGTAAATCTAGGATATGGATTATACGTCAAAATCCAATTGATTTAATAATTGTGATTCCATTTCAAGTACCAATGATTCCTTTATAAATCAAATTCATCATGCCTTGGCCAAGGTCTTCGAATCATGAACTATGAAAAACACAAGAAATTCTCTTATCATCTGACAAGTGTTGAATTCTATGTTAGTCACTGATTAATCTCCATGCACACCAATGCAACACCAAAAATAACCCCTTTGCAATTGTCAAGCAATCAGAAAGTAAATCAAAGTGTTACATGATGTACACAAGCTTACTATCGTGTCTCAAGTCCGATGACTAATCATGTATTATCGCAACGTGAAAAATTCTTAATTTGATAAATAAAACTTCCATTTAATAATTCTCAACGGATCATGTTCAGTGAACTTGTTCTCTAACAAACACCTGCAATATATGTACTTGCGTCACAACGCTGATGCTAGTGAAATGCAACATCCTCGTCATACGAGCATACATCATACGCATAAGTCTTACAAGGCTATTCAATGTCCTTGTTTTGAAAAACCAACCAACTTAGAACCAATTTAAGACCAAAGCACTAGAAACATATTTCATTATTATCATCAAATGTGCAACCATGCTCAATAGCTAAAATTGGTCTAAGGACTTTATCATATATTTATAAACAATTAATAATATAAATATAAGATAAATAAATGTCTTCATTTAAATATAAATTTCAATAAAATTATTTTACAAGTAGAATAAAAAATTCCAATCTAATTGGAACGATGTGCATTCTACTCTAACACATTCTTGGAAAAATTTAGGTGATTCTAGAAGGTTTAAATTAAAGAGTTAACGAAGTAAATTAGGTAGCATAGTAAAATACGTAGTGGATTTTTTCGCAAGTTTTTTTTTTTTTCCATTTTGACTCGGGGGATGGGTGTCTTAATACCAAAGTTAATGACCAGTGAAAACTTTGATTATGTAAAAATAGTGGATTTTTTCAACAAAATATTTGAATTAAGATTAAAGCTTAGGTTATCAACTTATGATTAACAACAAAAATAGTGTCAATTAGATTGTTTCTGTAAGTTAAATAATATTGTTTCTGTATAACATTAGTACATAATTCCTATGTCATTGTCCTTTGAGAATACTTTAAATTAAGATTAAGTGGTTTTAACTTTTAATCATGAAACAGGAGGGAGGGGATCCTTATTGTTGTGTTGGACAAGAAACTTGATCAACAAAGAGTCAAAAAAAAGGGACAGCACCAATATTGAACACACTCTGCAATCAAGTTTAATTTTCCATCCGTTAGTTGGATCAATTATGATTCTATTCAAATACCAGTATCTATTGTCGCAAGCTGGATTTTCGTTTTTCCACTAGCAGTATTCGCCCTCTATTTTTTTCCCCGTCTCTTATTCATTATTATATCCGTCATCATCAACACTTTTTGTTTTTATACACAAATGATGCTATGATAGTCATGTACTCATGTTTCTTACTTTCTTCATATCTTATCAAAACTAAAAACGAATGTATAGGAAAATAGATACTCGGCGTGCGTTATACTGACTTATTAAAGATGGAAATAGTAAATAGTTTCATTTTTTTTTAATTTTGTTGTATTTGGTTAATTATTTCAATCTAGGCTTACGAATTAGGATATCTGAGTTTTATATCTTCTTGACTCAAACCTGTCAATCAAACTCCAATCACGTGAATTAGGCAGTGACTTACCCTGCAAATGCACTATGGTGTAATAATCAGTAAATACACAGATGAGATAGCAATTTGACAGAGTCTAGATTTGTATAAAAGTGAGCGTACCTCTTCCCTTTGTTGGAGAAGGGTTTATATAGGACCAGCATTGAAGGCTGAGACGTGGACATTGAATGCCCAAGCGGGAAAAACGGGTACTACCATGACCACGTCCAAAACGTGGGGACTGATTTCCCGGCATTAAATTCTCACGTTATGGACGACCGTTAGCATAACTCCTGAGTAGGTTGGCTATGCTCGCTAAAATGTCAACTTGCTCGCTACATACTCGGCCCCCAGACAACAAATAAGAGGAAGCCTGCTTGGTATGCCTGTATAGGAGGCCAGGCACATTTCTATGTCAGCTTGTGAATCGAGCTCGCACCATGTTATATGCATGTGACCTGCTCGTGATAATGGTGACGGCGTGTTTGGCATGTGACCGCTGCTTGGGCCATTTGGACCTGGCAGCTCAGTGGCCCCCTGCTTCTTGTCTGGCGAGCACACATGCTCGGAGCGAGGATCATAATACCCTGCTCTAAAAAGATGCATTGTTTGACCATTGCAAGACTTGATCATTTTTATTTTGACAAGATTCGTAAGACCAGATTGATGTATGGTGCATGAGCCTCAGTATTCCAACGGCTGATGAGGTAAGCAAGTGCCAGTCGTGGGTTGAAGTGATGTGTTGTGAGGTAATCGTCGTCTGCCAGAAGAAGTCTAATTGACTGCACAACCCCTCTCCTTTCTATTCTTTTACTTGTCTTCACACTCTTGAGCCCTTTTTCTCTCTTCTCTTCTCTTCTCTACCTCTTTGAATCGCTGGCGTTTATTGAAGTTGAACCAGAACAACAAGCCATACAACTAAACTCGTTGAAATCAAAGATCCTTAGCACAACAGGTAGCATTCTGTTCTTAGCTATTTCTTCGTTTTCATTCCATCTTCATTTCTTCTCTGCTAGAACTCTAACCTTAGAGTTCGATGATGTACACTAGTTGTGTGATGAGAAAAGTCGTTATGAGTTGAGGTTAAACCATGACCAATCTTCGGGCGTCTGATATCCCGTGATTGAGAATTTTTTGATTTCTGTCATTACCCTCGTATCTCCTGCTTATTGTCTACTTCCCACAACTCCCTTCTTTCCAAAACCCCTGGGCTCACCTTGAATGTTGCCCTTTCTGAGTTTTACACTAACCCGAGCACACACATAGATAAGAATCGAGGAAATTGAAAACTGGTGCCCTGCTCATTTATGCATGTTTTTACGGGCATGAATTAATGTGTCTATTCCTCGATTCCTGTAGGATGTCTTTTGGAAAAGAGAGTGGATCGGAGATTGAAAGGCGAAGCTACGATCATGGAGCTTCACCCAAGCACGGGGAGGGTATTGACGTGGAAATAGAGAGCTACGAGCAGACTGACTCGGACATTGCACCTGAGACCATTACTCGGTCTACCGATTAGGATGAGACCCCAATGGTCGATGAGGAACAAAATGATACAGTCAAGGACGAACAAGAGTTTGCTGAGGAAAACAGACGCTCTGGGTCTGAATCTCCGAACATGAGCGCTCCTCGGGAAAGGAAAAGGAGAGCTGCTCGTCAAAAAGGCAAAAAACCCATAGCCGATAACGTGTCTCCTGTAAAGCGGGACGACCTGAACTGCGAGTAGGACGTATCGGCCTGTTTCTACTCCTTGGGTATTGATCCAAACAATTATCGAGTGAGATTTTTCAATCTAGATGTCAATAAGGCTGGCCACAACTTTCAAGGAGACCGAATGGTCTTATATTTTGATTTTTTCCCTTCATAGTCAAATTCTTCCATTACAACAACGCCTTCCCCTACGATTTGACCCTTACGACAGTGAGGTTTCTGGTCGTGCATACCATAGCTTGTAGGCTATTCGGGTTCGAATCCGATATGACCTTGTTCCAGAAACTTTTCTTGTTCTCGCTCGATAAGAAGAACGGGCGTATCACTGGCTACTTCAATCCCAACTACTTCAAACTTCTTAGTGACGGTCCTAACAAAGTTAAGGCATGGGATGGGAAAATACTACTCGTAGAGTCTCGAGTAGGGTGGCCCTTCGCACCCTATTTACACGACATGAAAATTCCAAAGTACGATAGGAATACTTTCCGAGATAACAAGTCGAGCACAGTCAATGCCTTTAAAAATCTGATCGGTGTGAAAGAAGGCAAAGCCGGGAAGGACTTGGTTCTTGACTGGGAGGCCCTTATATCAGATCATACCCTTCTTCGTCTGGTCGGTGTGCTCAGTTGGCCTGTTGAGTGGGGTAGAGCCCCGGGTCACTCTGGATGAAGAAGAGCCCTACCCGTACTGGGGTATTTGTCATAAGAAGAAATTCTAAAGCGAATGCCCTAATTTCTCACAGGCTGGGACTAGCTATACAACTGCCTTCTTGCTCAGTGGTCTACATGTCTTTTTCACTTTAAATATATTGCTTGTGTTCGAATTTTTACTAAACATTTTTCGTGCTAATATTGCAGATATGAGGCAGCTCCATGATCACTCCAAGTTTCTAAAAGCAATGAAGAAGGGTTCCACGAAGAGGAACACTTAACTGGTTTCTCAGGAGCCTGCCCCTTTCCCTATGCTACCCGCTATGTCCTCTACGCGGGGAGCGAGCTGGGGTCATACCGAGACCAGTTGGGCTGCTCCTACCTCTGCTACCACCGTCCAAACTACTCAACCAAGACCCCCTTCTCTGGCTGAAGCTACGCCAGCCAGCGAGTAAAAGACCAACCGTTGACCCTTCTGCTGAAAGGAGAACACAGTCACGAATAGAAAGAGATGACCGCGGGGTAACATCTGGCTCCCATGTGCCTTTGTGAAAAAAAAAAAGATGACTTCTATATTCCCTAATCTCACGAGACCGCTAACAATCTCACGAGACCGCTAACAAACTGATCGCTAAGCTAGCTGATGTGTCAGATCTCGAGAAGCTCAACTTATACAAACGCAGAGGTCATCCTTCCAATGTTGGGCTTGGGTTGGTATAAAGGCTCCACCACGAGGGTGTCCGTAAAAAGAGCAGCAAGCAAGCAAGTTTTGTCCTGGTCGGAGAAATAGGATTGTGCATGGCCGAGGTGATTCCTCCTTTCTTTGATCACAAAATCAAAAAAACTAGGTGAGCTTCATATGTTTAGTCCCTGACACTTATATTTTTCCATTCTTTTAGATGGCCATAAAGACCGAGCTGCTCTGTGACCTGATTCTGGAGAATCTTACCAACACCAGCTCCCTGACCAGTGAGAAGCGTAAGCTAGAAGAGCAGATCAATCAACACTCTTCGCATCGAGCTGAAGCTAAGCGAGAAGACTGTTATTTCCAAGGTAACCGAGCTCTCCAAGGTCGAGGAGGAGAAGAAAGTCCTGGAATCCCACCTCATCTTTTCCAAAAAAATCTGAAGAGACCACTATCAAGAACATAAGTGAGGTACGGAAGGAGCTTAGGGGAGTGAAGAGCGAGCTGGAGCAGACCAAGGTTGAGGCGGCCGAGCAGGAGATGAAGCTTAGGGAGGAGCTATCTTATCCCACCAATAAGCAGAGGCGGGCCATTATTGAAGCAAATAAGGCCTTAACCGATTTTAACGCCCATGCTGAGGATGCCACTTACCCCTATTTTCTCCAGGGAATGAACCATGTCGTCAGACAAGCTGTTAGCAGCGGGATCGAGGTGAAACCTGAGCTACTTGCTGAATGGGGTACAAACTCCCCATGGTGTTCCTCCGCTCGCCATGGACATGCAATAGTGTCATATACTGAAGACGAGCTAATCCTGCTCACTCAGTCTGACATTCAGAAAAGGCTGTCGGTATGGAATCCTCCTGAGGTTGTAGCGACCACGGTGATCGATCTCATTACCCAGATCTGGATGGCCTGATTTCAGGAGGTCGCAACCGTACCAACTCATGCCTCCGGGAATGATGACAATGATGTGGTCATCATTAAGGACGAGTAGGATGGGGTCGAGGAGAGAGCGGATGCCTCCGAGCCTGCTCCTGAACTAGTAGAAGCTCCTGTGGAAAATTAGGCTCTTTTATTCGGCCTGCGAGCCACTACACAATTCATATTTATGAACAATTTATTTTTTCTTTGTAATGACTTTATTTTTTCTTAAATGTCACTATGATTCTTGTTTCGTTGTTTTTCTAAACTTCTAAACTATAGTTCGATTTCTCAAGTTGGTATGCCAGTACAACTAGCTCGCATAACTACTTAGATCTTAGGTACTAGTTAAGATTCAAGCTCGCATTTCACTTGCTCTCAATGACTGCTCACTTTCATGAGCATGGACACCAGTACACCTGGTTCGCTAAACCATTTAGTCTTTGGTACAAGCAGATCCAAGCTCGAGTGTGGACTTTTTTTGACGAGCAGAGACATATCGTGCTCGTAAAAAGGTATAAGTGTGATAAGAAATGAACATAACATGAAGACCAAACGGGATCATTTATTTCATAAAATAACCTGACAGAGCAGGTATACAGTCTAACACAAACAGACTGTACCAACTAATGCAGGTTTGTAACTCTGTTTATCTCCTACCTACTAATTCCAGTACCTACTCTTCTCCATACCTCGATCAGTTCCAGTTGAAGATGAAGTCAACTAAACAGCTCCTTGCATTTAATGCATCCAACCTAATAGAGTTGTTACTCACTTCGTCTTCTCCAACGATCTTAAGAATGCTCCGATATAAATACTGTCATTGAAGATTGAAGAAACCAATGCTCTGAATTTATTCAACAACATCAAGTCATCTTACTCGGTGCATTCAAGAGATCGTAAACTAATCAATGAAGTCCTCCACAACAACAAGAAGATCTGCACATTAATTGCTACTCATTTAGTTCTTTGTGTTGTATTCATTTACTATTCTTCAGCACCGTGAATATTCTGTTTTCCCAGATATTCACTTCCCCACCCCTAAACACAAGTTAAATATTTTGTACACGATCCATTAGAGATTTCTGTAATAGAACTAGTGGAAAACATAGTGTACTTTCAAATTCAAGGTTGACTGCTTTGGTGGTAGACGTAGTACTCTTTATAGTACGAATCATCTCAAAATACTTGTGTTCATTGTGTTCTTTTGCTTACTGTTTAATATTGTTATCTTCTGCTAAACTTATTCCTTTGAGCATCAAACTTCAGTGAACAGCCAAGTCTACTGGTAGTGCACCAGCAGACTTAGTCTGTCTTCCTTACAAGTCTTCCGTTACTTCAACCTTTTCAATAGGTTGTTAGTGCTTGTTTTAGGAACTCTCACGAAAAGTTTTAAAGTGTAACTAGGCTATTCAACCTCCACCCTTCTAGCCTAGTATTGTGCCCTTTGGGACTAATACTACTAACCAATGTGAAATACATATGTTGATTCTCATTGTATTTTAGATTTGTATTTGTTTATACATTACATTAGGTTCTATACTTAGTGACTAAATGAGTTGCGTACCAGTTAGCGTGACAACTGTGCATAAAATTTTGACTTTAGAAATTTTACTTAGACTTCAGATTTCAACAAATCATCATCAGCAGATTTTAGGAAAGCTTTTAACACTTCACCAGCACACTTCACCGGCAGACCTTATCTGTCTATGAATTAAGTGCTCAGTTCATATCTAAAGTCTAAAGAGATCAAGAAGTCCAGCTCAGGATATTCAAAAAAATTATTATTTCATATATTTACTTCAAAATATCGATTTGAAATATATCTTCCAAAATTGACTTCTTGAAAAAACCTTTCTTCCATGTTTTATGGAAATATATAAGACTCTTCTATCTGGTGATAGTTGAACAGTGAGACAAATTGGAAGCACAGTCTACACACTTCTATCTGAAACAATTGTAGATTGTACCAACTCTTGCAGGTCAGAGCTGTTTTTTGAGTATCAACTATTCTACACAATACATGCTCCACGTCTCCCCTACTTGATCAGACCTAGATGAAAGAAATTCAAACCAATATCTGTTTGCATTAAATGCTTCCAACCTAATTGAGTTGTTACTTTTTTTTCTTCTACCACAATGGTCTTAAGGAATCTCTCACATAAATACTTTCATTAAAGACAAAGAACTAACTGCTCTGAAACTATTCTATATCATACAAGTTCAAATCGTTTGTGCATTCAAGTGATCCAAAAACAGATCAAAGAAGTCCTCATCAACAACAAGAAGACTTCTCATTCCTTGTCTTGAATCTTCTTCTTCTCTGTTGTTGTTCTAACTATTCTTTTGGAACATTGAATATTATGTTTCCAGATATTCACTACTTCCCACCAAACACCATCAAACATTTTGTACACGATCCATTAGAGATTTTTTCAATAAAACTAGTGGAAACCATAATGCACTTTCAAATCCAAGGTTGATTGCTTTGGTGGTGGACGTAGTACTCTTTATAGTACGAACTATCTCAAAATACGTGTATTCCTTACTTAATGTTCTGCTACTTTCTTATCTGCTTATCATATCTTTTCATCTTCACTCATTGGCTTCAAACTTAAGGACACAACAAGACTATCGGTAGTCCTTACCAGCAGACTTGGTGAACTGTGTCCAAGTGTTCTTTCCGCTGCTATAATTGTTTCTATAGTTGACAGCATACATTCAAGAATATTGTCTGAAAAGTTTGTAAGTGTAAATAGGCTATTCAACATACACCCCCCCCTTCTAACCTATTATTGTGCCATTTGGGACTAACAATTGGTATCAGAGCTTTAACTCTTTGAAAAAAAGTTTTTTCAAGATTAATCTCTTAAGAGATAACGATCCATTGGCACAAACACACTATATGCTACCTACATCCAATGCGAACCACGTCCCAATATTTGACGAAGGCCATTTCGATGAATGGAAGGACAAGATTATGCTTTATATGAATTTTGTTGATAACAGATTATGGAAATGCGTAACAGAAGGACGTCATGTGCCAATGAAGCCAAATCTTCCTGCAGAGATTGGAGGTGGTCCACCGGAAGTTGAGAAAAATGAAGCTGGGTGGATAGAGAACGAAAGAAATCTAGTTGAGCTGGACAGCAAAGCAATCAACATCATAACCAGCTCACTGGATACTAGCACATACCAACAAGTCATATGATGTTCTTCTGCAAAGGAGATGTGAGAAGCTCTTGTTGAATACTTAGAAGGAGACTAAGACACAAGAGACAATAGAATGTATACATACATTCAAAATTTTGACTCCTTCAAGAAAGATCCTAAGGAGACCTTGAGACAAGCCTATGATCACTTCAGTAAGGTAATTAATAGTTGTTTTTCTCTTGGTAAAATTTATGGCAAAAAAGAAATGAACATGAGATTTCTAGGCTCTCTAGGTAGTCTCTGGCATGTGAAGACTACAACCATAAGCGAATCTAAAAACTTAAATAATATGACTCTTCGTAGTCAGTATGCAAGTTTGAAGGTTTATGAGTTTGAAGTTAGTCAAGCTCAAAAGCATGACAAACAATTTAAAACCATGTCCTTGCCAGCCATGGTACAAGAGGTGTCAAAAGTTGATGACAACCTTCCACTTCCACCAATGAAAATGATTTTCTTTCTGACGAACAATTTGCTATGTTTGTTAAACATTTTCAAAAGTTTGCCAAAACTGGTAGGAAGGACACACATCAGTGGCCCTTTAGGAAGATTGCTGAAGCTTCATCTAGCAATGAGCTCGTGTGTTACAACTGTAGAAAACCTAGTCATTTTTCTTCCAAGTGTCTAAAGCCAAAATTTGAAGCATACCAAAAACGTCCCTTTAAGAAATTTCAAAAACAAATAGGTATGTTGGCTGAGGACATCGAGGAAAACGAGGTTGCTACATGGTTTGAGACAGATGCAGAAGAGGACGAGGATGATCTTGAGCAAGCCAATATATGCTTAATGGCTCAAGAAACTGGTCCCATCTATGACTTTGAAAGTGAAGTCGAATTCTCACCTTCTCCTGTTAAGAAGACTTAGGGTTGCTGTGACAACCTCAGTAAGGAGGAATTACTCAAGGATGCCCAAGACATGCTTGAAGAATTCATCTCTTTCAGGAAAGCCTATGTAAAGCTTGCCAAGAACTATGAAAAGCTTGCTACTGAGAAATTTGTTCTGGCAACAGAGTTACAAACACTCAATAGCTGTCAGCAGGAGAGTATCAACATAAAAGAGGAAAACAAAATTATATGTGACAAAGTTGGGTGCCTGGTTGAGCACATCAAAGGACTGAACAATGAAAAAGATGGTTTGTTAAAGACCATTAACTCATGGAACAGTTCCAAGGAAACTTTTGATGGAATCTTTTCAAGCCAAAAGCCAAATGGAGATAAATCATGCTTAGGCTACGATGATGAGCACAACTCTAGCAAATCGTCTTACACACAGGACGGTGAAACCTCTAAGACTGCTGATGATCTTTCTGTCCCTCAACATACATTTGGTAACAAAGGTAAACAAGGACTTGGCTATGACAACATTCCATATGTTTACCCTAATGTTTACAAAAGGAAAGTCAAAAAAAATGCTTCTATTGAAAAGCTTGTTAAAGGTGCTATAGAGAATCCTATGTCTACTGGAAGCAGCTCTGCTAAGGCAAAGTCTGCTGACACAAGACAAAAGAAATCTCCGCTGACACTAGACAAACGAAATCTCCGCTGACACCTGTCAAGTTTGTCAGAGAAAAGGTTTATGCTCCCATGCTTGTTGATCTTAAGCTTAAGGTAATTCTGATGGATGCTCTTAGGCCTCCTAACAACATACCTGCTAAGGTTGTATATATTATTAACAGATCTAGGAACATTCATAAGAAAGCTCTCAAGCCTACTGTCAAAAAAGTCTATTGAACCTAATAGTGTTGTTGTTAAGAAAGAAAATCATAAGCATTCTACAACAATAGCAGATCACACTTCTCCATGGAACTTTCATCTCTGCCACTCTTGGAATTGTTTAGGCCATAAGGTCCATGAATGCATGTTGATGTCTTATTTATTTACCTTGCAAGTGTACGAATCAATAGAAAGTATAGTGTACAGAAAGCAAGGGTCGAACCACAGAGACATGAAGTATCTAGAGCAAGTAAACATGTAACAATTATAACAAAAGGGGGTGTTTTATTTTATTTATCTAAATTATTCTAAAGGAAAGCAAGTAATCTAATTAACATTTCATTAAAGCAGCAAACACAATTTATGAAGATCTAATGGTGGAGGAGAATCTAGGAATATGGATTCACTTGTATCTTTTTTTTTTTTTTAGAGAAGCAGGGACGGCACCCTGCGGGATATTATTAATAAAGGAAAACACATACAAACTTGAGGGGGACAACCAGCCTTGCCCTTATATATGGGAGGACAAAGGAGCCTAACCTCGAAAAGGAAGAAATACAATTAAGAAATTCTAATATAGGGGGTCCTATTCTTATCAAGGAAAAATATCCCACGAACATGACTGGGCATCGCCGACGAGGAGGTGAAAAAACTATCGCCACCGTGATCACAACCAATATTAGCCAAAGCATCCGCCACCGAATTTGCTTCTCTAAAACAGTGAGAGAAAGAGAGATTTAACTGAATTTGAATCTTTTTGATAGCTTGAATAAGATATCCACAGTGCCAAGGATAACAAGCTTTACCCGAGATACAATCAAACAAAATTTTAGAGTCCAACTCCACCATAGCATTCTTGACCTCCTTAGCTTTAAGCCACTTGATCCCATTGAAAAGAGCCATACATTCGGCCCTAAAACTGGATGAGTTCCCATAAAATTTAGAAAAAGCAAAAACCAAGTCCCCATTGTCATTGCGAATAATACCTCCACCTGCGCTAGGTCCAGGGTTTCCACGACAAGCTCCATCCGTGTTTAATTTTAACCGCCTAGCAGGAGGACTGTCCCAATGCACCACCTGAACCAGTTTAACCTTTTGTCTTTTGAGACTAGGAAAGGACTGCCAGTCTTGGGGAAGAGGCAAAGTAAAACCCGCACTAGAAAGAATATCGAAAACCAGCTTTTTAGTTCGAGAAAGCAGCAAATGAGGATGGGAGGGCATGCTGTCAAAAAGAGCTCGATTACGGTTCGACCACAATTCCCAGCAGATGACCGAAGGGATGAGGATGTGGAGGGAAGAGATATTAGTGCTAAGCCACCACTTGAAACAGGCTTCCTGAATGAAACGAGCTGTCCAAGAAATACCCGCAATCTGGGACATCGAACTCCAAAGAAAACGGGCAGCTACACTATCCAAAAAGACGTGAGAGAAAGTCTCACATTGGAGCACATCACAGCAATAACATTGAGAGGCCAACTGGATGCCTTTCTTCACAATACTCTCATCTAAAGGGACCTTAAACTGCCACAATCTCCACATAAAGATACTTATCTTCCTTGGAAGAATTTTGTGCCAAATGAATTTCGAGGACAAAGATGTAGGGTGATGAAGGCGCGACAGATTTCAGGCTGAGGAGATGGAGAATTTGCCACTCGACGTAAGGGACCAACAAGCACGATCATCCGAGTCTGTAATGTGGATCTCATTAGATTGGATGAAAGAAGAAATCTGAGATCCAATAGTGTTTCTGGCAGCAGGAACAATCTGTCTCGAGGCATCGAAAAGGTCTTTGACATTGAGGATATTGCAATCCGGGGGTTTAACCAAACAGCCCGAATGCAGCCAATTGTCGTGCCAAAGAGAACATAACCCTCGACCAATAATCCAAGTAATATGGCTTTCAGTCATCTCTCGAATAGAGCACATGCACCGCCAAAGATGAGAACCAATAGATAGAGCTAAAATCGGGTGAGAATTATGGCAATATTTTCTAGACATGAAATGAGACCACAAACTGTTGGAGGTACGAAACCGCCACCATAAGTGAATGGAGAAAGCTTTAACCACATCAGAGAGATGACGAATACCAATGCCACCTTCAGTCGTTGGGCGGCAACAATCATTCCAAGAAACCCAATGAGCTTTCGGCTTGGTCTCAATAGTACCCCAGAAAAAATTAGCCAACATTCTGTTTATAAGATTGATCGTCGATACAGGAGGATCCAAAATAGCAATAGGATAGAGAGTGATAGAGTTCAGGACGTGGTTTATGAGAGTAACTCTTCCTGCATGGTTAAGGAAAGCACCTTGCCAGGAATTGATCTTGCCTTGAAGCTTCTCAATCAAGGGATCGAACAAACTTTTCTTTTTGCGCCCTTCAAATAGGGGACAACAAAGGTAGATGAGGGGAAGAGTTTGAGAAGGAAATCCCAGATGCTGCCAGATTGAGACAATACGAGATGGAGAGATAGTGCCTGAGGTGACAAAGCAGCTCTTTGCTTGATTAATAAGCTGGCCCGAACATTCTTCATACTGAGTAAGCAAATTACGATGTTGTTGTAACGAAGCTTTCTTACCATTGCAAAATATGACAATATCGTCTGCGAAAGCCAGATGAGACACTATAGGACATCCGCTGCTAGATGAGAAGGCAAGATGAGGATGGTAAGTATGGAGTCTATTGAGCCCGCAGCTGAGAACTTCGGCAGCAATAATGAATAAACTTGGGGAGAGAGGGTCCCCTTGTCGAAAGCCTCTAGAAGCTTGAAAAAATCCAGCAGAAAGGCCATTGACAATAACAGAGAACCAAATCTGGGAGATAATACGCCACATCATATCAATAAAAATTTCGCTAAAACCAAATCTCCTCAACACTTTGATAAGGTAATACCAAGAAACTCTATCAAATGCCTTCTCCATGTCGAGTTTAATAAAGATATTCGCCCTATTGACCTTCTTCTTGAGATGATAAGTTAATTCGTGAGCAAGTAAGAGGTTATCTTGAATTAACCGGCCCTTGGTGAAAGCGCTTTGATTATCGGAAATAATACATGGAAGAATGTTCGCCAAACGAGACGCGAAGATTTTAGAGACGATCTTGTTGCAGAAATTGCAAAGACTAATTGGCCGGAGATCCTTAAAAGAGACAACATGTTGCGTTTTAGGAATTGTAACAATGGAGGTGCTCTTCCAAGCCTTAGGCATATCAAAGCCTGCAAAAAAATCTGCAATGGCCATATATAGATCGGAGGAAATAATATCCCAGCAAACAGTATAAAATTTACCCGAAAAACCATCCGGCCCCGCTGCGCTATCTCCATTAAGAGAAAAAACCGCTTCTTTAATTTCCTCCAGACTAGGAGTTTCTGTGAGAAACCGATTTTGCTCTAACGTGATGAGAGAGGGAATGCATTCAAGAAGCTCATTATCCCTGATATCACAAGCCGAAAGCTGATGTTTATAGAATTCAACTGCTGCTGATTGAATATCCTCCACTGAAGTTATTGTAGAACCATGCATATTCTTTATTTTGTGAATGTGGAGTTTATTGCGGGTTTGAGACACCGACGAATGAAAAAGCTTAGAATTCCCGTCCCTTCTTTAAGCCACCGAAGATGCGACTTTTGTCGCCAAAAATCTTCTTCTTCTTTAAGCAAACGCTTAAGATTGGCCTGGGCTAGATGGAGAGCTTCCCGGTTGATGGCGTCATTATCACTCTCATAAGCAAGCTCTTTAGACAACACCTCATCTTCGGCACTCTTGACAGCTTGGAAGACATTGCCAAAAACCCCTTTATTCCAGGATTTAAGAGCCATTTTAACAGCCCTCAAGTTGCAAGTAAAACGAACCATAGGTCTGCCCCCCGTATGACTGTTCCAGGCTGCCTTAACCACATCCAAGAACTGATGATGGGACGTCCAAATGTTCAGGAACTGAAAAGGGCGAGGTTTAGACTCCGACTGGGAAGCAATAGAGACCAGAAGAGGCGAGTGATCAGAGCACGTTCGATTGAGATGGTCATTTGACGTCAAAGCGAAGGAAGAATTCCAGTTGGTGTTGCAAACGATCCTGTCAATGCGTTGAAAAATGGTGGCCAGACCATCGCGGTTATTGCTCCATGTGAATTTACTCCCAGAGAAACCGATATCAGCCAGGCCAGAAGCATTAAGGCAGGCTTGAAATTCCGGGCACCTTGTCTATCCCAGCCATTTCCTCCAAGTTTTTCATGCGAGGCCAAAATAATATTGAAATCTCCCCCGACCAGCCAAGGAATCTCGGAGAAATCTCTCCCCAAATCAATAAGAGCGTTCCAGAGGTCTTGACGATCTAGAGATGAGCACTTAGCATATACCGAAGTTATGTGAGCAGGTTGAGACCACGAGAAGTGTTTTATTTGAAGGGTGAGATGTTGCACAGAGTCATGGATGACCTGACAAGTAAATGCGGATTTAGCCAGAATCCAGATAGTGTTAGCAACATTACAGAAAAAATAACGACATTTAAGCCATCTGGCAATTAAAGAAATTTTCGACTTATCTATCTTGGGTTCACAAATGGAAATAAACTGAAGTTGATACAGTTTGATGAGCTTTTTAAGACGAGAAACCGTGGAGTCATTACCCACGCCCCGAAGATTCCAAAAGAGGCATTTAATCGTCATTACAAACGTTGGAGCTGTTACCCGTTTGGGGCTTGGCATGCAAAGATGATATAGTGTTTCTTGTCGATTGATGCGGCTGCTTCCGAGTGTTTTTCTTGGTTTTGGGAACCTCCAGGTTTAAAGCTTCAGTGGGAATGTCATCGGAATCTGAAATCTCCTCTTCGCAAGTCTGCAAAGCCACAAATTTATTAGGAGATAGAGAGATAGGGACATTATTCCGAAGACTTGTTTGATTTTCCATCCCCATAGGAATCTGAGAGTCATGAGGGACCGTGTTCTTGTCATTGGCAGTAGGAGCATTGTTTCTTTCCTTCGACATTGAAGTGTTGTTTGTGGCCGTGGCAACTGAATCAACCACATCCTCAACAGAAATAACATTAACAGGATCTGGAGTGACATTTAAATTATTACCAGAACAAGAGGGGACTTCATCATTAGCATGATCAGCCTTAGGGTTGCTTGAAACATTCAGATTTTTATTTAAATCCAACTCAGCATTGACTGGATCAGTATCTTTTGGAGGGCTAGCAAACGCGTCATCTTTATCCTTGGAAAGATTATCGCTAACTGGAGGAGGGTTAGAGGGAACGACCTTAGGCCGCCACATCACATTAGGATTATCATTGACTTGGTTAGGGTTACCTTGAGTTTGCATTGGCGGCTGGTCGGCTACCTTCTCCTTACCCTTTGCCGACTGCTTAAGGTAAGATTTACATGAATGGCCATCGTGTCCTTGTCTGTGGCAATAAGAGCAATACAATGGCAGACGTTCTGCTTCGATTGGCTGCCAGAAACCATCTGAAGGGCCGCACTCAATCCAGATCCGGTTAGGGATGGGTTGCGTGAGGTTCACTTCAATGCAGATCCTGGCTACGCTTGGTCATGAGAGATTGGCGGTAGGGGAGTCGATAATGAGAGGTTTACCTATCAAGTTAGCCAGAGAAAATAGAGCTTGTTTATTGAACAGATAAATAGGGAGGTGTGGAAGCGCAAACCAGACAGGTACGATTGGACTCTCGACATCAGGCCGAAAGGAAGGAGTCCACTTGAACACTCGCATTGGAAAAGATCCCACAAACCATTGATCCTTGATCCACAACCTCTGAAAATCATCTTCATGGTGAGTGTGAATCAATATATGCTTCTGATCCAGATGGCCTATGGAAACATCCGCTTTTAAACCGAAGGTGAGAAACTCCTTCCTCAATGTATCCATGGAAGGCCGGCCATGGGAAAACTTTCCAACAAGAGTGAGATGAAAGGGTTTAGAGAGGGTGGCAATAAGATAGGGAGAAAGCTTAAGTGTTGGTTCACCTTTAAACGTTGAGGGGGGAATGATAGGAAAATCAGTTTGAGAAGGAGCCGTGGAAGACACGATTGATGCAAACGATTTCTTGGCTGTGGGGGAAGGAGGCATCGAAAGTGAAGGCCCTTCAGAAGGAGCCACGGCTGGAGCCGCTTCCATTCCAAAAGAGTACAAACCGGCTAACCCTAGGGAAAATCTTAGAGAGAGAATTCTATAGAGAGAAGTTTTAAGCTACCACAATCTGGTCCAAAAAAAATGCGTTGGATTCACTTGTATCTACTCTAATGCTCTTTTGTTTAATGTATCAATCAATTAATCTTGGGTTCGTTCACGAAAGATTGGTATAGGTCATCAAATTATAATTCAGTCTCAATCCTAAATAATTCATCCGAGTCTATACCCTTAAGAAGAAGAACATATGAATTTCCGTCTGTCACTCGAAAACATATGAACCTAACCCTAACTTATCACTTTCGTGCTTCGATAGATTTAATTTATCACAATGGTGAGCTAGTGTACGACATATATATATATATGGCCGTGCAGTTATCCGCACCTCTTGGTCTTTAACTACGGCGATACCATTCATTAGGAAAAAAGCCAAATAGCAAATAGATTGATAAACACTGTGATCAACAAGATTTGATTGAATAAGAATATATAATAGAGCAGAAGATTCGATACAAGTTACCTCCAATTCCTATATTTGAGTGGTTAGTTCATCCTTTAAGATGAACAGATCGATGGGATGAAAGAATACATGAACGATCTTCTAAAACTATTATTACAAACAATAAAAACTAGAAATTATTGACTAAATTCAGATTATTTCCGCCCTCCCAACCTAAGGCTACAAGGCTTGTATTTATACTAGTGATTACAGGGCAGGAGATAGAATTAGGGTACAATTCCCGGTTTTGAGAAACGGAAAGGCTTGCGGGGGCAAGGTGCCAAGGGATGCGGCCGCAAGGCCTTAGGCTTCTTTCGGGGAGACCTACTGGACCCCTTGCGGGGGCAAGGGTCTTGATGCCTGCGACCGCAAGGCCTTTTGAATTTCTGGTACATCTTCTTTTAGTCTTTTAACACTTTGCACTATTCCTTCAATTATTCATTTAAAGCCTTATAAATTCCATAATTCCAACTAAAACCCTGAAACTCAAAAATAAGCTCCAAAACACATATTAGTAGCCAATAGCCTCATGGAATTAATTGATATTCCTAAGCTATATAAGTACCCAATAGATGCGTATAAAACACATCTATCACCTGCTAAGGTTTACACTAAAATCTGAGAGACTGAGTTCTCTCAAGGTTAGGCAAGTATGGATTCCAAAAGGTTGGTAATCATCATGACCCAAAAAGAAAATAAAGAGGACCAACTCCTTTGATATTTTCAGGTTAGCTTCATGGCTAGAAATGAAGATGGGAAGGACCTCTAGTATCTTGACAGTGGCTGTTCAAGGCACATGACGGGTGACATAAGTCTTCTCTCCAACATAACAGAAGCAAAAAGACCTCCAGTGATCTTTGGTGACAATGCAAGAGGGATTACAATTGGATATGGCTCGATTGCTAGAGGAAATCTCTCTATCAGTAAGGTTTCCTTAGTAAACGGCTTAAAGCACAATCTTTTGAGCATATCTCAATTCTGCGACAAGAGTCTCATCTGTCAATTCTCCTCCAACCAATGCCTCATTAAAAACAGTGAATCTAGCTCATTTCTGCTGACCAACAATAGATAAGGAAACATCTATGTTGAGGACTTAAACTTACTTGGAAGATCCACAAGCCTTTGACTAGTTGCCAACAACATTCATAACAACAGCTGGCTTTGGCACAAATGCCTCAGACACCTCAACTTCAAGTAACTCTCCAAACTTTCTAATTAAGGGTTTGTCATAGGTGCTGAGGTGTCTGCTGACCACGACAGAAGTTGCAAAGCTTGTCAATTGGGAAAATTTTCCAAATTGTCCTTCAAAACGAAGCCTGTTATGTCAACAGCAAGATCTCTTCAACTTCTGTACATGGATCTCTTTGGACCAATCTCTACCGTCAGCATCTCTAGAGACAAGTACACTCTTGTCATAGTTGATGACTACTTTAGATTCACTTGGGTCGAACACAATGACATCAAAAGATGAGACATACGATCTAATCACCACGCTTTTCAGAAGACTTCAGACTCAAAAGCTTGAAGACATAAGTAACATAAGATCAGACAACGACACCAAATTCAAGAATAACGGTATTGAAAAATATTGTGATGACCACGGGATAGGCCAAAACTTCTTTGCTACCAGAACTCCTCAACAGAACGGTGTTACTGAAAGAAAGAACATAACACTTATTGAAGCAGCAAGAACTTTGCTGGCAAAAGCTAAACTTTCAAAATATTTTTGGGCAGAAGCTGTCAACACTGCGTGCTTCATTCAGAATCGATCCCTGGTAAACAAATTTCATAATAAGACTCCATATGAAATATGGAGAGGAAGAGTCTCAAACATTGGATTTTTCTAAATCTTTGGCTGTAAATGCTACATTCTTTATAATGGAAAAGAATACATAGATTAGTTTGATACAAAGGCAGACGAAAGAATTTTTCCAGGTTATTCCAAGCAATCAAGAGCATCACGTATTTTTAATAAAACTTCCTTGAAAATTATAGAATATGTGCATGTTACTTTTGATGAGTTTGATTTATTAGAGCCACGATTGGCTCCAAATGTTGCTGATGATTCTGTTCATGTTGAGACATGTTCAAATCAAGCTTCCACTTCTTCAACCTCATAGGATCCTCCAACAGAAGCAACTCCAAATCCTCCGAATCCATAACCAGCAGACTTCATGCCTGCTAGTCATTCGTCAAACGCTACTTCCAATCTTGAATCAATCTCCTCTGATATATCTCAAACCCCTATGCTATCAACATATCCTTCTTCTCCACTAGAAAATGAAGATCAAGAAGAACCAATTTCTTCTTAACCTAATTTTCGTGAAACCTCATCTCCACCCACTCCAGAACCTATCAGTGAGGTTCCAATCATAAATAATCTACCTCTTAAAATTCGAGAAGCTAAAGGTTACTCAATCTCTCAAATCATTGGTGATCTCAATCAGGAGTACGTACAAGAAAAGGTGTTCGAAATGAGAGCATGTATGTCTTTGCATTTGTCTCTGATATCGAGCCAAAGAAGATTGATGAAGCTTTAGAAGACTCCAACTGGATTGAAGCTATGCAAGAAGAGCTGAACCAGTTTGAAAGATGTAAAGTGTGGAACTTAGTACCAAGGCCTACTGATCATTCTGGTATAGGCACTAAGTGGGTATTTAGAAACAAGAGAGATGAAGATGGAAATGTTACAAGGAATAAAGCTAGACTGGTTGCACAAGGCTACCGATAGGAAGAAGGAATTGATTATGATGAAACATTTGCCCCTGTTGCTAGATTAGAGGTAATCAGACTCTTCCTAGCTTATGCTTCATTCATGGACTTTAAGTTGTATCATATGGATGTGAAGAGTACTTTTCTCAATGGTGATCTTCAAGAAACAGTATACGTTGAACAACCTCCTGGTTTTGTCATCAAAGACAAGGAAAATCATGTATACCAACTCAAGAAAGCTCTCTATGGTCTTAAACAAGCTCACAGAGCTTGGTACGAATCTATGTGAACAACATCATCTTTGGATCAACAAATGAAATCCTATGTAAAAGATTCGAGAAGCTGATGCAAAGAAAATTTGAAATGAGCATGATGAAAGAACTCACTTTCTTTTTACGACTTAAGATTTAACAAACTTCATAAGGAATCTTTATCAGCTAGACCAAATATGCAAAGAAACTTATCAAGAAATTAGTTTTTGATTCAGCTAAATGATTCGAGAAACCAATGTCTATTGATTGCCATCTTGACAAAGATGAGAAGGGAAAACAAGAGAATGTGACCAAGTATCGAGGAATCATAGGTTCACTTCTTTACCTTACTACAAGTAGAACTGATATAATGTTTGTTGTTTGTGTTTGTGCAAGATTTCAGGCAGATCCAAGGGAATCACACTTTCTTACTACTAAGTGTATCATCAAATACGTATCCACAACAACAAATTTGGGTATTTGGTACTAAAAAAGAACCAACGTTGATCTAGTTAGATACTTAGATGCAGACTATGCAGCCTACAAAGAGAGCAGAAGAAACACCAGTGGGACTTGTCAATTTATTGGAAATAGACGTGTTTCATGGTCATGCAAGAAGCAAGGTTCAGTTTCCAACTCTATTACAGAGGCAGAGTACATTGCTGCGAGCAATTATTATGGATGAAGCAACATCTTGTGGACTACAACATCAAGACTACTAGTTTCCCAATTAAGTGTGACAACACTTCAGTAATCTCAGTCTCCAAAAATCCAGTAATTCACTCTAAGACAAAGTGCATTGATGTGAGCTATCACTTCCTCAAAGACAATGTGGGGAAAGGTAACATCGGTATGGAATACGTTCCAACTGAGCATCAACTGACTGACATTCTCACCAAGCCACTAAATGCTACCAGGTTTGCTTATCTTAGGAGAGAACTTGGTATGATCAATCCTTACGCTTAATATATATTTAGTATTTAAGTATAATTGTTGTTATTACCAGTAGACTTTAATTGTTACTAACTCTGCTGTTCTTTTTAGCTCAATAGCGTTAAGTCTAGGTTAGTATTTCTTTTAAAGTTATTTAAAAGGTAAACTTTTCTAAAACCTTAGAAGACTGGATCTCAATTTTTATTGTTAAGTTTCAAAATAACTTTAAGATACTTTATGAAAGACAGATGTCAATCATCTAAGCTATCATCAAAAAGTGACTTTTCATCTACCTATTTAAGAGATTGAACCGCCAATTCTAAAACTTTTACAAACCCTTGAATTTCTCGCTCTCTCTCTCTCTCTCTCTCTCTCTCTCTTTAAACCTCCATTGCTCTCTGTAATTGCTTCCTCTTCAACCTTCAGTTTGTCTCTTCTCTCAGTTCCAGTCACAATGGTAAGAGTTTTAACCTTTCTCAGAAATTTTTAGTAAACTTTATTGGTTTAAATGTTCACTTTAGTTATATTTCTATGGAAGTTGAAGCAACATTTTCACTTTTTGCGTAACTTCCCATTTCCGCCATTGTTGAACTGTATCGCTTAGAAACCCTTGGATATTTTATTCTTTAATGATATATCTATTATAGTATCCATTTTTGTTTCTCTGTAAAAATTTCCTTTCAAACATACAGGGATTTTAGTTTTTCAACTCTATATTCTCATAAAAATGGAATCTTTAAATGTTTGGTCTGTTCATAGAAAAGGCCCTAATTTTCTAAATAGTTTTTGCAGGTGAAATCTTCTAAACAATCTCGGATATCTGGGAAAGTTAAAGGAAAGGACAAAGACGAAATGGCCTATACTCCCCCAAAACGCTACAACAAAGTTTCATGTCCTCTCATCCATGATGTTATATTGGAGCTTCCAACCTCCCAGTACTTACTTGAGATGTGCATTGACCTGGAATCTGTCCTGCCCTAGGCTGATTGAGCGCAAATGTGTGAAGACATGAATGAGTCTGGCATCCTTCCTTTCTTTGTTTTGAATTACTCTTCCTACAACTATCCGCTGAAAGAAGAATTCTATCAGAGGATGCAACCAAACCCCAAGATTAAGTCTTCTTTTCGTGGATGGATTCGTGGTTACCCATTCTCCTTCAGTGCCATGACTATAGCTGAGACTATTGGTGTGGCTTATAATGGTGATCTTGAGATAACAGAGACTAAGAATCAAGCAGCTTGGGCTGCTATACGTGGAGAAGGCACACCTAGAGAACCCCAAGGGAAGATGTTCAGAAGAAATTTCCCTTTGGTTGACTACTGCACTAGCCATCTTGTGGATAAATCCATACTGTTACAGAATGGATCCCACGACGTCTTCAATGCCCAACAACTGGCCCTCACTGGTGCCATGTCACACGCATCCAGCTAAGTTAGGCATCCTATATCGACCAGGATATATGTCACTTCATCTCTCACGCCCAGGACAACGCCAACTACAAAAGACCCTATGTCAGGCTTATCAATGGTCTGCTGAGAGCAATTCCAACAATAAACTCCTCCCTTTATGCTTCTAAACTCAAAAAGGTGTCTAAGGATAAGCAATTCTATGTTACCTTCTTCACCTCATATTTCAAAGATCTGAACAGATGGAGACAGCTTCGTGGCCTGCCAGAGCTCCCACCTGACATAGTTGAAAATCCTCCAGTATTGGTAGTAAGGTGCATCAATACTGCCACATTTACTGCCAAAGAGGTTCGCAGAGTTGCACGTAAGGGAGCAAGAGCAAGCCAGGTTGTAAGGGATCCTCTTGAAGAATTGAGGGAATTAAATGATGTAGCGGAAACGACTGCTGAAAAGCTTAAAGGAAATAAAGTTGCCAAGGCTCAACAGCAAGCTATACAAGAGGCTGAACAAGCCAAATGGCTCAAAGCAGAAAGGAAAGCCAGCAGATGTACCACCATGTCTACCAGTGCTCCACTGAACACTGCTGGAACCTCCACCTCATCCCCTGGACTCGTACCTCAACCTCAATCCCCTCAACACCCACCTTCTCCCTCTTCCTCCAAACCATCCAAGACCAACAAACGAAAACCTTCCACTGATCTTCCCCATTCTAAGACAAAGCGCAAGAAACTGCACAAAACCCATCCTGAACCATCACCAGCAGAGCCTTCAATCCCTACTGATAACCTTTCCACAACCTTACCGAATGGGGCATCTACCCATGAGGAGCAAAACCCTCCGGATAAGTCTATCCCTTAGGAGGAGCCAACCCAATCCCCTTCACCTTCATCTCCTCCTCCTTTTAACTACTCTCATCCTTCTTATCCCTTAACCTCTGTAAAACTCCATCTCACCAGCACACATCCTACCAGCATACATCTACTTCTCCACAAACCTCACCTATAAACAAACCTTCAATACCTATTCCTTCACAATCCGAATCAAACCCATCCCCTCAATTTATTGTTGTTCCCTGGTATCCATCAGTTCTCTCTTCAACTTCCACGAAATTCATCTTTAAACTTTCAACCATAACGGATCTGTTCCCTAAACCACCCTCCACTCAACCAGCGGCCAAGGCAGTCTTGCATTCACACCCCTTTTATCCTCCACCTTCCTTTTGGTTCTCTTTTGACCCTATTCCTACGGCCCAAGACATTGTCTATGATCATTCGGACATTAGCATTGAAATTCCTATCACTCCACCTTCTTCTCCAACCATCTTTCCATCTCCCTAACCAGCAACCTCCAACCCTGCTACTGCCTCCTCATCATCCTCCTCTTCAGAATCTCCACACTACTAGCCAACTTCAGTGGATCGTCGCTCTAACCCCTTTTCATCCCCAATCTAGCCAATAAGATGTCTTAAACAGACATGATGCTATATACTCAAGACTTGTAGAACTTACAAGCGTCTCCACTGTTGTTGTTGAAATAGCTATTGCATCATCCAAGTCTGTTGCCAGACAAGCCAACATCCTTCATCAATTTCAAGAAGATGTTTGGACAAGGCTTGGGGAAATCTAGTATGAGTCTACTAATCTCATGATCAACATGGAAGTACAACGGCATGAGACTGTTCGACAAGTAAATGAACTTTTCTTCCAACTCTTCCACGACTTCTCTAAACAACTAGCTCATGATCGCGCACCGGTCATAACACTTAATACTCAATTACAAAAAGCCACTTGAAAATGTAATGAAGTTGAGCAAGCCCGTGATCTGACCATCACAGAGGAGAGACGCATGTGGGCAATGAACATTGTACTAATAGATGAGAACAACAGGCTGCGAGAACAACTAGACTACTGTTCCAGTTCCATCATAGCAAAGCATGCAAAAGAAGAATAAGCCAGAAGAGTTGAAGAACTTGAGCGTAGACGACGAGAACAAGAAGTTGCTATCAAAGATTAAGGAAAAGGAAAAATGCCAGAAGATATGTAATCTCTATATCATTTCTCCTTTGTATCTATCTCAGTTTTTTGAAAATCTATGTTCTTTTAAACTTCTTGTTTGAAATACGAAAATACATTCATTTCAAATGTCTACTGTTTAAATCTCATGTCTTCCTTTAAGTCATATATCCCTGCTTGGAATTTAAACTTCTAGTTTAAATTTTACTTAAATTAACTGCTCTAATCTAAATGTGCTTGATTATTCAAAATCTCTTTTGTTGTTATAAAACTTTCAATCTTTTTTGACATGTTATTATCCATCCATAAGTGTTCATAGCCCTTATTTGTAGTAATGATGACCAGATGCAAATAGGAGGAGATTGTTGATTCTCATTATATTTTAGATTTGCATCTGTTCATACATTACATTAGATTATATTCTTAGTGGTTAAATGGGATGCATACCAGTTAGCGTGACAACTTTGTATAGAACTTTGCCTTTAGAAATTTTAGTTAGACTTTGGATTTCAACAAAGCATCATCAGGAGACTTCAGCAAAGCTTTCAACGCTTCACCAGCAGACCTTATTTGTCTATGAATTAACTGCTCAGTTCATGTCTAAAATCTAAAGAGATCAAGATGTCCAGTTAAGCATATTCAAAAAGATTATTATTTCAGATATTTACTTCAGAACATCTGTTTGAAATATATCTTCCAAAATTGACTTCTTAAAAAAGCTTTTCATCCATGTTTTATGGAAATATAGAAGACTTTCATATCTGATGATTGTTGAACAATGAGACAGATTGGAAACAAAATCTGACACACCTCTCTCTGAAACAATTACAGACTGTACCAACTCTTGCAGGTCAGAGTTGTTTTTCAGCTATCAACTATTCTGCATAGTACCAGCTTCATGTGTCCACTACTTGATCAGACCTAGATGAAAGAAATTCAAACCAATATCTCTTTGCATTAAATGCTTCCAACCTAATTAAGTTGTTACTCTCTTCTTCTTCCACAATGGTCTCAAGGACTCTCTCACATAAATAATGTCATTGAAGGCAAAGAACTAACTGATCTGAAACTATTCTACATCATACAAGTTCAAATCTTCAGTGCATTCAAGTGATCCAAAAACAGATCGAAGAAGTCTTCATCAACAACAAGAAGACTGCTCATTCCTTATCTTGAATCTTCATCGTCTATGTTGTTGTTCTAACTGTTCTTTTGGCACAGTGAATATTCTGTTTCCAGATATTCAATACCTCCCACCAAACACTAGACAAACATTTTGTACACGAAATTTAAATTCTGCTTTGGTAGTGCACATAATACTCTTTACGGTACGAACCATCTCAAAATACGTGTATTCCTTACTTACTCTTCTGCTACTTTCTTATATGCTTATCATATATTTTCATCTTTACTCCTTGGCTTCAAACTTAAAGACACAGCAAAACTACCGGTAGTCTTTACCAGAAGACTTGGTGAACTGTTTCCAAGTGTTCTTTCCGCTGCTGTAACTATTTATATAGTTGACAACATACATTCAGGAATATTGTCTACAAAAAATTAAATGTAAATAGACTATTCAACCCTCCCTCTAATCTATTATTGTGCCCTTTGGAACTAACAATATATATTCTATTAATAATAATAGTAAAAGTATTTTATTTTAACACTTTTGAAAGATACATCTATTATATTAATAATAATAGTAGAAGTCTTTTATCTTAAAACTTTTGAAACCAACACAATTTTCTAACGAATGTGGGATACATCTATTCTATTAATAATGAGAGTAGAAAACTTTTATCTTAAAACTTTTGAAACCAACATTATTTTCTATCTAATGTAGGATACATATCTTCTATTATTAGTAAAAGAATTTTATCTAAAAACTTTTAAACTAAAATAATTCTTTATAACCAATGAGGAATAAATCATTTTTATTGGTAAGATTTTGCCTAAGGACTTTTAAAGCCAACATCAACTTCTAACAATTGTGAACATATATATTCTTTGTTAGTTTAGTAAAAGTCATTTATCTAAATATTTTTTAAACCAACATCAATTTTCAACCAATGTTTGTTACATCACTTTTATTGGTAATTATAGTAGAGATGCAACTTACATTGATTATAAATTAATGTTGATTTTAGAAATCATTAAAGTACTCACCTAATACTTGTTGAAAAATTAGTGTTTTTAGTAAAAGAAATTGTGCAACTTGAGATGTTGGAAGTGGAACATTAGAGTAAAGTATTCACCCAATGTCAATATAATAATATTATTTCACATTAGTTAAGAAATGATGTTGGTAGTAAAAATTCTTTCTATATATGATTTTCACTATTATTAATAATATAATAGATTAATAGTAAATGATTAATATCACAATATCATATTAACTATTATTAATTATTATGTTTAGCTAATGATCAGAAAATGAAAAGTCTCAAGTTAAGTGATGTGGAGACTTGAGGATTCAACAATATTACAAGTTTGGTGATGTGTCATTATTAGAGTTGTCATCACCAACTTTAATATAGTATAGATTTGTTGATATGTTACGGTTAGTGGACATCAGTGTTTTAAAACTCCTCGCCTAGGTGTCAGGCGCCTCTCCACCGCCGCAAGTTTCTTAGTCACCGCCTACGCCAAACCCTGCCGACCTTAATTTATTTTTGTAGTTTTGATTTTATGGCGTGCGGTGACCGGAGAAGGAAGGGGGCGAACTGGAGAAGGAAGGGTGAGTGGTAATGGTGAGGAAGAGAGGGATGTAGAAAGAAAAGGGGTTTGATTTTGTGGATATTCAGTGGACTGCGAGAGCGGATAGATTAACGGGTTAGATTTAGGAGGAAAGATATTGGAGGTTGAAAAAATGAGGAAAGTCGGTCTGCCAGAAAGAGAGAGAGAGAAAAAAAAAAAAAAAAAAGGGGTTGCCGGTCTGCCAAATGGAAAGAAGAAAGAAGAAGAAAAAAAGATGAATAAGAAGAGGGTGGTCTCGGGACTCAGAATTTAGAATGAGGAAGGATTATGGAGGATAGGTTAGACTGAGAGTTGTAGGGGCAGTAAGTAGGTAGAGTAATATTTTATTTTATTTTAGTTCAAAACTTGGCTAGTTTATTGCTTTGGATTGTTGAGAATTGAGATTAGTGATAGGTTTGTATATTTTGATCATTTTACAAATATAGACAAGTGTTTGATAAATATATATATATATATATATATATATATATATATAAGCGTTAGTGTGCTGTATAACGGTCACCTAACGATTTTTAGAACCTTGGTGGACAATGATGACATGTAATGGTATCATTATGATAACAATAGGTATGTGAGACCGTATTTATATACATTAATTTGTATGATGAAATATAATCTCTCAAAGTTCTACCCACAAATATACGATGGATCAGATCAAATGATCCATAAAATTCTCCTAAAACCGTATTTCCTAAATTTTTGCATTATTATAATAGTTGCACTTGATATTTACTACAGAGAGGCACACACATTGACACATACTTTAATGCCAACAATTAGGTTATACCGTCTTACAACTAGTCCTTCCGTCTCAAAATTATTATCTTTTTTTACCTGACATACAGATTAAAAAAATAATTGATTTGATTATTAATATTTGAATAATGTATGATTTCTTTTAAAGTCTACGAAAATGTGGCCCAAAATTAAAGTGAGAGGAAAAAGTAAGGGTAAAGCCGTAAAGTGGTAAAAGTGATATCTTACAAAGGAAATTTTTAAACAAGACAATTATTTTTGAATAAACGAAAAATGAAAGTAAGACAATAATTTTGGGACAGATGGAGTATTATTTATAAGATGAATCTTCTTGATCCGACATATTGTGTATTGGTAGACTGAGCTGTAAGAGAATAGACTTCTGCTTTAGAAATTAGAATATGTAAAACGGTTTTTCAAAAAACATATTCTACTTTAATATAGTTAATTATAATTTTATTAATATGTGTACCGAGTTAGACTGGGTTCTTTTTTTTCATTTGTGGAAATACTAAATTTGTATTAATGAATTTTTTATTAATAATAAGATACTCTATGTTTTTGTTTTAATTTGATATCTTTTTACAGGATAAAAGCTAAACCCAACAATATGATGCATAGGATACACATCCTTACGTTCATAAAATTTGATACTCACTCGGTTAAAAGAAATCCCACTTTTTTTATTTGATTTCTATTTAGAAAATACTCATGCTTTTTAAAAAAAATTGTAATATTTATAATGAAATTTGAAAAAAAAATAAAAGTAAATAAAATCACAAAATTAAAAATTTCAACTTAGTAAATAAAAGTTATAAAGCCTTTATTTTTATGATGAATGAAGTACTCATTAATTACCTTTAGCATTAGTCCTTCGATCTCAAAATCATTGTCTTGTTTAACTTGACACACAAAATAAAACGCGATACACAAAATAATGATATCAAATTATTATTATTATTATTATTATTATTATTATTATTATTATTATTATTATTATTATTATTATAAATGTCTTATTATTATTATTATTATTATTATTATTATTATTATAATAAATGTCTTATTATTATTATTATTATTATTATTATTATTATTATTATTATTATTATTTGTTATAAATCCTTTTATTTTCAAATTATCGTCTTTCTTTTTTTTGTCAGTTCAAAAATAATTGTACTCTTTTAAAAATTTCTTTTTAGATAAATATTTTTACCACTTTAACCTTATATTTTATGGCCAAATATTTAAGAGTATTAAAGAAAATCATATATTTTATTAATATTTATAATATAGTCAATTATTGTTTTTAAACGAAATATCAAATCAAATACGACAATAATTTTAAAATTGGGGGTATTATTATTATTATTATTATTATTATTATTATTATTATTATTATGAATAAGTTTCTTGTAATCGGATGGTAATCCCTAATCCGTAAACAATGTTCTTCTTTGTTGCCGCTCATTAGTCATTCCCCCAACACTGCAACACAGTGAGATGGATGGGATCAGAAATATTTCCTAATTATTATTATTTTATTATTATTATTATTATTATTAATTAGATACGATGTTCGATGTCATCCAGTTTTGGGTTTGGCGTGAACCATTAGGTTTTGGGACCATAACTATGATGGAGAGAGCATGAACCGGCGTGTAGTAGCGGGTCCCACCCGCTGCAACTGTTTTATTCGATTGTACGTTCCCGACAAGTTTAGAGATAGGTGTCGTAGCTGTACGACCTTACAGATCCGTAGACACTAGATAGATCATGTATATCAATACATCTGTATTGATCCGTAATAGTGATGCATTTGCACGTGACCCCTCAACAACCCCCACAGCCGACTAGTACTAGCTGAAATAGAAGTAGTACATATACAAAACTCTCACAATTGGACCACTTTTTTCAATTCGGCCATCAAAAATTTGAAATATCTATGTGAGTCATTCAACTTTAATCCAGTTGCAAGCGAACCTATTTTTTGGATGAACGTTAAATTTAACCGTTAAATAATGTCAAATATCTATTTTACCCTTCTAAATATAATTATTTACCTATCAGAAATCTAAATGGGTCTAACTGAAAATACTGATAAAAAAATAATTACAATTAAAAAAGGGTCAAACTGTAAATTATAGAACTTTGGGTTTATGTATGTCAACATGTCTGGGTCAACAATGTTTATTGTTGATCTTCATCTTTTCCGGGAAGAAAACCGAACAACCCAAATACACAGTGATCTATTTCCCCCCCCCCTCACACACACACACACACCAGAGATGGAAACAGAGTCTCACACACACTCCAGAGACAACATAGATGGCAGCGATGATACTATGGATGTCGATGACATCGAAGTAAAGCAACATAGGACTCACCGATTTCCAGATCTGGGACGTTCCATCTGAAAACTGTTTCACTCTTTTCTCTCTCTCTCTCTCTCTCTCTCTCTCTCTCTCTCTCTCTCTATCACACACACATACTGGAGACAGTTACAGGCGGCTATAGATGAAAGGGTTTGACTGGATCTGGGAGAGGCTTGGGGTTGGTACGGCTTGGAGCCACTTGGCCGGAAACGAAGAAATGGGAGATGGGGGAGCTAGCTAAACTTGTAGGGGAAGAGGCTCGACCGGATCTGTGACATTTCCTAGTCGTAGATATCAATGGTGTTTGGTACGTCTTTGATTTCAGCAAATTCGTGGTGGGGGAAATCGATGCTTGGTGGGATCCTGGGCTTGAGAATGGTTTTGTGTAGGAAGGGTGGGACTGTGGGTGCCATTAGTTGTGGCGTTCATTTAGCTTTACTAGTTCAAAGCCTTGAAGAAATAGCAAAAGTCGAAAACAATTTCTAGGCATAGAGATGGTTTTTGGAATTACAATATGCTAGTAGCTTTGATGAGGAGTTTTACTTTCTAAAACAAGTCCAATCAATGTGCAGTTGGATAGTACTATGAACATTCTTGGGAACAATCATGCATTTTGTTCATTCTTTTTGTTTGTGTACAATGTACAAGTCCGATCAATGTACAGTTTGACCCCTTTTTAATTATAATTATTCTTTCTTTTTGTTTGTGTTTTCAGTTAGACCCCTTTAGATTTCTAATAGGTAAAAAATTATATTTAGAAGGACAAAATAGATATTCGATATGACTTAACTGTTAAATCTAACGTCCATCTAAAAAATGGGCTCGCTTGCAACTGGATTAAAGTTGGATGGTCCAGATAGATATTTCAAACTTTCGATGACCGAATTGGAAAAAGGGGCAAAGTTAGGTCGCCCAATTGTGTGTTTTGCCTTTCGATAAAAACTAGTGTCGTTTATGTTCAAAAAAAAACAATTGTGTTAAAATGAGTAACGTTTTAAAGTTTTGGCCAAATTAGAATTTTCTCCCTAATGTATCCACTAAATCTCATAGTGCAGGTTTGTCCCATAATAATAACTGACATTATATTTTTTTTCTCATTTTTCACCCTACCAACGATGGACGTTACATTTGTGTCGTTAAATTGCATGTGATCTTGTACGCGTGGGATAAAAATGTCATTTTCATCGTAGGAAATGAGACGCGAGATAGAGGGGGTATTGCTGGGATCTTGCATGATGTTGAAATTGTGCTTGGCCAGTGCTTGGAGAGACGTTAATGTAGAGACGACAATCAAAGCAGGGAGTTCGTAGTCGAATTTGGTGCGGCGTATCCATAACCAGAGTTGGAGAAAATAGGAGAGATGAAGAAGTTTAATGTGAGAGGAAGAGAGGAGAGAAACCTGAAGTTGAAGAAGATAGGAGAGAGAACCAAAATTACTAAGGCGTTATGTTCGACGGAGCGAAGGAAAATGACATCTGATGGGTCTTGATATAGGGAGAATGAGAGAGATCGGAGATGGAGCTTGGCTCGAATCAAATGAAAGTGGCACTGAAGTTGTGATAAGCGTGACTAGAGTGGGAGGGGTTTGGGTGGCCGGCCTAAATAAGTACGGGAGTTGAGGATTAATCCTAGAAAGAGAAATTCATGAGTGCAGGCTCCCTCATGCTTACCAAAGCAAAAAATAAATAAATAAATAAAGACTCTTTCTACACCCAAGGGCGGACATACATTAACAACTCTAGTGTCACGTGACACCACTAGGAAAAAAAATATTTCCAAAGTACATAAGGTCAGGGGTTAGAGTATAAAGTTGTAACTTGTAAAGTCTAAACCCTTTCTTCACTTCCCACACTCCCACATGCACAAGTTTAGCTCTTACCTTACCAAATTTGCCAATCGGCTTCAACAATCATTTTCCCTCTCTCACTCTGCTCTTTTTATATGTCACCCACTCTCAATAGACAATAATATCTCATTCTCCCTCTCCAATAATCTTTCATTCTCCCCCAAATTCACAATCGCAATAGCAAAGGTACGCTTGTAATATCACCAATCCCACATCTGGTAGATGTGGGAGTTGAATGTGATTTATACGGTGGCCACACGCTACTTGTAGGCACAAATATCATCCATGGAATTTTGGGTCGGTTTGTGGTAGGCCTGGTGGCCAAAGGTGCTGCGTAATTAGAGGGTAAGTACATGGGCTATGCGTAGCGGGCCGGACTTTTGGGCTCGGACTATTACAAATGGTATCAGAGCGGGTCTCGACTGAAAATATCGGAACAAAATGTTGTGCAGGCCAAAGTGTTATACCGCGGAAGGTGATAGCCACCTCTTTATCCCCGTGCGAGCCACCTCTTGAATCATGCGTCACCATGAGTACGGTTTGGTCTTGATGAGGACGTCAATAATTTATGTGGAAGAGATTCTAATACCCTCGATCCCACATCGAGTAGATGTGGGAATTGAATGCGATTTATAAGGTGGCCACACACTACTTCTATGGACCAACATCATCCATTGAATTTTTGGTCGACTTGTAGTAGGCGTGGTGACCTAATGTGTTGTGTGCTTAGTGGGTCACTGCGTAGGCTATGCGTAACGGACCGGGCTTTCGAGCTCAGGGCGTTACAACGCTGCACGCCCTTGTTTTTATTTCTTCTCTACTCTACATATTTGAGTTTGATACTTTGATTCACACCCACTGATTTGTTGGTTTTGAAGTAGATATGAAATTTATGGATTTAAATTAGATAAAATTGCTTGGTTTATGACTTATGAGATATATTTTGTTTACTTGTGTAGATTTTTTCACTTGTAATTAAATGTTTTCAAAGAACGAAAATACATAGAGAACAACTGCAATTTATAAGCATTGTATAGTAAAAGAATATTGTTAAATGTGTTTCTTTTGTTGGAAAGTAATGACTCATGGCCACAATTGTGCAACAACTGTAAACTTATAATGGATTATGACACCATTGAACTAAAATCCTAGATCCGCCATTGTCAATCGTTTGTTGTGCTCCAACTTACAATCAAGGAGTCACTTGCGCTTTTGTAGGCAGCTGCGGACGACATCCTTTTTTTTTCAATTGAAGCGTTTGACATGCTAGAGTGTCAGGCCGGTTATTTGTTGTATTCTGGTCAGAAGGAATGGTGGTGGAGCCGGAGATGGGGACGAAGACGTGATAAGGAGCAGGATGTGAGATTAAGGTTTTACTTGAAGTTATTTTTAAAAATAAAATAATTCTTTTACTTCTTAATCGGTGATTAGGGAAATGACACTTTTACCCGAGATGTGCAAGACCACGTGCTATTTAACGTGGCAAACATGGTGACCATCACATGCCAGAGTTCGAAGAAGCGAAGCACGTTTGACAAATAACCACTGGGGAAAAAGGTTTGACAAATAACGTAAATCCCGATAAAGGCCTTACATATCCATCCTTAGTCCGGGATAAAGGCCTTACATATCCATCCTTAGGTCCATGTCCAGGGAACGTAGATCGCTTTGCGAGCAGACATAACTTGCCCGGACAAGGCCACTCCCACTCGGGCAAGCATGATAGCCATCGAGCAGCGAAGCCTTGATGCCTTGATGCCCAAGACAGGTTAGAAGGTTTCCTTATATCAATAGAATATTTCCTTATCTATTCTGAAAGTCAAGTGGCATCCTGCCAAACTCACCTACAATTTAGGGATGGACTCCTAACCCTAATAGACTGCGATTAATTAAAATTCTACAAGGATTCTATGATTTATGGTCCTATACATACCTCTCCATAAACCCTAAACAAGGTACATGTATTCTCGAGCTTAAAAACTGTCAAATTGCTTTTCTAGCACTTGATACTTACTCTCACGCCGGAGTGGTTACGTGAGGCCTTGCCTTGCATTTTCTATTAAGGTGTTTTTCATGTTTTTTGACATGTTTTTAGGAAGATCTAACTCACACATAAACCTAAATAACCATTCAAACGCAAAACGAACAGCACAACGCTGATTTTTGCATCATCGAAAATCTATTGTGTCTATTAAGCTAAAACATGTTGAACGTCATTGCTACATTTTTATAATAGCAGTTTTACTTATATGTTAAAACGTATGCTAATCTCCTTTACTCTTATTATTATTTCAGCAACTTATATATGAGCATTCCATTCCTATTCTGCTACGCATTATCTGTTGATTCCTATACTTGGAATCAGTGGCGGATCCGGAAATAAGATTAAAGGGTGTCCAAAATTTTAACTATTACATAAAGAAATTAGAATTACAATTGTCTTTTATGTGTTTTCATACGTTGGAACACGTAATTACATCGTCACTAACATTCTTAACAAGTCTTTTTCAATATAACATCACTAACATTCATTAAAAACATCACACACAAGTCACAAGTAAATTCCATAAATTAGTAAATCACACACAGGTAAATGAGATGAGTAACAAAAGGTTAAACTGAATTTTTTTAAACACAAAACCCCCTAATTTTAAATATAAGTTAGAAAATTTCTCAACAAAACTCAACAAAATAATAAATAATTACAACAATCAAATTTTACCTTCAAATTGCTCAAAATTCTCCAATATAAGCTCAACCAAAATCCCAAAGGCACCAAAGCTTGTTTTCCTATACAAAATTATCAATCAATTAATCAAATCAACAATTTTACATTTTAACCCCTAAAAACCTCCAATTCAAAAACCCTAATTTCTAATAAATAGATTGTGAATTGAGAAAGATTGAAATAATGAAACTTGAAAGTGAAAGAGACAAATAGTACCAAGCAGATTAGGGGACCGGGACTGGCCGAACTGGGGAGGAACCGAGGACGGCAGGAAGCTCAAGCAAGGCTTCAAGTGATTGAGTGGGCAATGAGGATGAGGGAATATGGCGGAGGTCAGAGGCGGCACTGAATCCTTAATCCCGGCGTCCCTCGTTCTTGCTTGGGCTGCTTCTACTTCTCTTCAGCCTTCGTGTAATTGGCGTTCTAGTTTGCGTTGGGTGGGAGACTCGACTACGACTAGTTTAGGAGGTTTAGGGGAAAAATTGGGAGGGGTCTAGCTGATAAAAAAATATTACTCTTTTTTTTTTTTTTTTTTGTACTTTGACTGGTGTCCATGTACACCTATATCTAATAAAACCAAGTTGAAAGTTTTGCAAAAAACTATTGAATTGGTAAGGTAAGTTATTTATTCCTCTCGCCAATGTTTTGACTAACATGTTTTAAAGGTTATTTTAGGATTAAACAAATAATTTTAAAAAAAATCGTTTTACGTATATTTTCGATAAATCATATCTCTCTAATTTGATCAAATATATATTAGTGAACTTAGCTATGAAAAATTGATACTCTATATTACAAATTAACATCAAGAGGATAACTCTAACGATGATGCGCTTGTAATTCGTCATGAAAGGGCATATTTTTATCCCGTAAATAGAAAAATCCAGTTTACCCTATAGATGGTTCCAGCCTAACTCCTACAGCTACAAGTAGTCCAGGCCGTCCAAGTAAGTAATTATTGTCATTAAATAAATCTACACCATCCAAGAAAATAAATAAAGTATATTACCCTTTCCGTCCCACCAATTTATTATCCTTTTTAAAGAGGCCCGGTAGTTTAATCATTAAATAAATCTATTGTGTCCCTAATATTATATTGGTTTAATGACCGATTATTAATATTGGTTTAATGTGTAATTTCCTTTAAAGCCCATCTGCATGTGGCCCATAATTAAAGTAGAGTGAAAAAGTAAGGGTAAAGTGGTAAAAGTGATGTTCTAAAAAGGAAAGTTTCAAAGTAAACAATTATTTTGAGACGGACGAAAAAGAAAAAAATGACGATAATTTAGGGACGGAGGGAGTATATAACAACCGGGCTAAGTATATACCTAACGCATGAGAATAAACATTCAGATATTTGGCTTACATGGTGCACCACTGCACCTGGATAAATATTGACATGTTATATATTGAGTTGAAGTAATACAAATTACAAAGATATAATTATTTTATTACAAAACGTAACGCTGTTAATTTTAATTTATCATACAAGCATGACACGTAAGTAAGCTTGTGATTAGAATTTGATTCGAGTCCAACATTATTTTTAAAATATAAATTTAGTTTTTTAATCTGATTATCCGCTTGTGATCTAAATATGATAATTTGATAGCTAAAAAAAAGTATATTTGGATTAATATGTTTCGATTTATTAACAACCCGATCAAATATAATATAAAAGTATATAATATTATAAATATAAAAAATACTTATGTTGATTCGTTGGTTATTATTATTATTATTACTCCCTCCGTCCTTAAATAATCGTCCTGGTTGACCCGACGCACAGTTTAAGAAAAAACAATTGACTTTATTATTTATATTAGTTTAATGTGTAGTTTCCTTTAAAGCCCATGCGTATGTTGCCCATAATTAAAGTAGAGTGAAAAAGTAAGGGTAAAGTGGTAAAAATGATGTTCTAAAAAAGTAAGTTTCAAACTGGATAATTATTTTGAGACGAACGAAAAAGGAAAGGAGGACAATAATTTAGGGTCGGAGGGAGTACTATTTTTATTAAATAAAATTCTTATGATCACTACAATATCTTAGTAACATTGTAATTTATGTTTCTTTAAGTTGAAAGATATAATTTTTAATGTGTATTTGACGTTTGAATGAGTAATAACTTGATATTATTTTTATCCAATACTTTGATGAGAGTCAAATGCAATTTGAAAGTTTAGAATATTTATTGAGATTTGAAATATTAAAGATACAATCAGAATCGATAATTTCTTACTCCATGAGTAAATACTTTAAAAGAGTCTAATAAATTGTACTCCCTCCGTTTCTAAATAATCGTTTTATTTGACCCGTTGCACAATTTAAGAAAAATAATTGACTTGATTATTTATATTGGTTTAATATGTAGTTTTCTTTAAAGTCCAAGTATATGTGGCTTATAATTAAATTAGAGTGAAAAAGTAAGGATAAAGTGATAAAAGTGATGTTCTAAAAAGATAAGTTTCAAACTGAATAATTATTTTGGGACGAACGAAAAAAAAAGAAACGATAATTTAGGGACGGAGGGAGTATATAATTTTGATAGATCCGATCCGAATCCGATTAGTTCACAGCCCATAAGTAAATACTCGAAGAGTTATGATATTACGAGCTAGAGTTTGTGATATTACTACAAACTTGAGTGTTAGTGCTGTTAGATCAAATCAACTAAAAATTTTACACCGTTAGATTAAATATGATATTTTCTAAATAATGATGTAAATATTTTAAATCACCATTAACTTAATTATCCAACAACTCTAACACTAAAATCGTATTAATATTACAAGCTCTAGTTCGTAATATCATTTCTTATATTACTTTGAATATTAAGCATTTTCGCTTAATGTACCATAAAGTCCGCCTTCCACTATTAATACCAACGGCTACCAATTGCCTAACCGATCTTAACATAGAAAAGGTAAGATTCAAGAAACCCCCAAGGCCCCAACTAGAAAAGGCAAAGGCAAAGGCCGTGATTGACTAGGTTCGTGGACCCCACCACTGATCTGACCGGACCTCAAATACGAATTCAAACCAGTTTAATTAATTAAACAGGAAAACTCGACGGACACGTTCAGGAAAAGTAAAGAAAGAAAAAAGCAAAAGTCCCAAACGTCCGTGATGGCCGAAGTATCGGCACCCCACGCGCCCCCGCGTCCCCATCACATTCACTCACACGGGCCCCACACCCCTCGCAAATCCATCCCCACCCATTCTTTTTCTCTCTCCACATCTTCTCCCTGTCTCTCTCTAACTTTTCTCTATCTAACCTGTCTCCACTATATAAACTTCGCGTCGCTCTTCAACTTACACCATACCATTTCAGCATTCTCTTGCATTGTCTACGTTCCCAACTCCAAATCTCAAGCATTTGGCTTTGATTTACTTCGCTTTGTTTATTCTCTCTAAATATAGAAATGGAATCGTTAAGCAGCAGGAAACGAGTCTGGGATGACTCGGACGAGTTGGAGTTTGATACCCCCGAGGTGAAGAGACTCAGAGACGACTTACTTGATATCTTTGATGACTCGGATGTTTGTACGGCTGGTCAGGACCTTGACTCGTTCATGAGAAGCTTTGAAGAAGAAATCTCAGCTAGATCTTCACCGACGTTGTCGGTCCTTGATTTGACCTCTGAGTCCGGCGACTCGCAGCCGGAACTCGGTTACCTTTTTGAAGCCTCCGATGATGAGCTAGGCCTACCGCCATCTGCAGCATCTCCAACTCAGTTAGAGAATACCGTTGAATCTGACGTCTTGCGAGTTGTTCCTGAGTCTACCGAACTCGGTGAGTTTTGGGGATTGGGAGATCAGATCTCGACGTATGACTCTTTCGAGTTTGGATATGAGTTCGCGGACGTTAGCAACCAAGGCGAGTACGTGGCGTTAGAAGATGGATTGTTTGATTATACGGATCTAGGTTTCGGGTCGACTGATTTTTCATGGAGGTCCGAAACTTTACCAGGCCAGTAGCACCTGGTTTCCATTTTCCGGTTAAATCTGATGGAATATTGTAAAGTTTTTTTCATTTTTTTATTATTAAAGAAAAATATACACGACGAAATATACGTAGATTAAACATAATTTGTCAACCTCGAGAGGTCTGGTTTCGTAATTGAGAGAAGTTGGTCCGCTGTAAGAGCAGCTGTGATTTGAGTGTACTAATCTCATTATGAAAAAACTTATTCCCTTCTGTTTTAAATAATCGTCCTGTTTGATCCGGTGCACAGTTTAACAAAAAGTAATTGACTTGATTATTTATATTGGTTTAATATGTAGTTTTTTTTAATATTTATGTATATATGGCCAATAATTAAAATAGAGTGAAAAAGTAAGGATGAAGTGGTAAAAGTGATGTTCTAAAAAGGTAAGTTTTAAAGTGGATAATTATTTTGGGACGAACGAAAAAAAAAAAAGAAGGACGATAATTTAGGGACGGAGGAAGTAATACTCTTTACCTTTAACAAACTGATAAAATAGCATATTGGTGCAATTAAATCTTACGGAGTATTATACTTTTGCTTCTAAATAATTCATCTGTTTAACCTTTGCACAATAAGTATTTTTTTATTTATTACTATTAATATGGACCATGGAGTGGACTTAATTTAAAAACTGTATACGAGAGACCATTATCAAAATGAGGTTGGAGACTTGGAGAAGGTTAAAAAATGATTTATAAATTAATTTTTTTTTAATTTTAGGAGAAAGTTGCTAAAAAATTATGGCTATCCTAATTAGGTTTGGTTTGAGATAAAACATTAACACAAGTTGAATAACATAATATCGATGTTTTGAACATAACCACAAACTAAAATAATTTTTGAAAACATAACAAAAATTTTCCAATACAAACTTATATTTACCTTATAAATGTTCATATTTTATATTTTAGAATATCCTAAAAAACATCTCCAACCATTTTATTCTTAACATCAATTTTTAATTAAGTTTCACCGTATTTTAAGAATATTCGTTTTAAAAAATTTCTCTCTAAGAGCAACACCAACGCTGCCTTCCTAAGTTGGCTTCAAAATAGGAAGTTGTTAATTTGCGTTGGTGACTCTTCTTCATTTTGGGAGGAAGCTGACATGGAGGAGAGAGGCGAAATTTTCTTCCAAAATTGGAAGCCAGCAAGTTGGGAGGAAGAAGCCACGCCAGGCAGGAAGGTGACGCCCACACACGGCCTGTGTGTGGCGTGTGCGGTTCACGCGCGGGGCGGGCGAGTGAGAGGCGCGGAATGGTGGGGCCCAGTTCTGTTTTTGCAGGTTGTTTGATTAAATTTTTTTTTTTAAATAAAAGGTAACTTTACCGTGTTTGTGGGGGGTTTGGTGGGGGGGGGGTTTGGGATTTTAAATTTGTATTAAATTTTGGTATTAAATTTTGTAATTATATTTTGGATTTTAATTATATGGTATTAAATTTTATTTGTCTTTTATTTAATTTTTTTTATTTTAATCGTCATGTATAATATGTATTTTATTGATAATTTATTAATTAAATTATAAATTATTTAAATTGTGAGTAATAGTATTATTTATAAATTAATTAATGTCATTATTTATAATTTAATTATTGATTTGTTTGAGAAATATAAAAATAAGATTGAAGTGTAAAGTTAATGATGTGGCAGTGGGACCCAAGAAGATGTATAAGAAGATTAGCGTTGGGAAGATATATTCTTAAATGGAATAAGAAAGAAAAAATGTGTATATTTTAATAAGATGGTATAAGAAGCTTTGCATTGGAGATGCTCTAATAGTTTGCATTCTTCCTCAATTCTTACATGGGCCCTATTACCAAATCATCAATTTTATTTAATTTATTTTTTTATATTCTTCAAACAAATTAATTAATTTGTATATTTTTTATAAATAAATTAAATAGTTTTTAATTTTAATGAATATATTGTAATTTTAAATATTACAATATTTATAAATAAAATAATTTAATTTGTTGATAATTTTAATTGTAATTTTAAATATTATTTATTATTTATAAATGAAATAATTTAATTCATTTATATTTTTAATTGTAATATTAAAAACCTTTTTAAAATTGGGACCACAACAAAAAAATTTAAATAGCCAACAGTTTTAAAAGAAAAAAAAAAGTGTTTTATTAAAGTGGTTCACCCTCTTTTATGAGAGTGAGACGCACGGGTCAATTGTAAGGCAGGGTTCGTCTCACTCTCTTTCAGAGAAAATTCTTATTTGGAATTAGTTAAGAATTTTGGATATAAAACTAATATAAAGATTGTATATAATTTTTTAATCATTTTTTTCAATATACTTATTCATTTAATATTATCATTTTTATTTTAAAGAGAGAGAGAGAGAAAGTGTAATATGTACATAATTAATGAAAGAGACTATGTGTGTAATGTGTATTATCATCGCAACATATTTTATAATACATCATTAATTATATTTTTTTAATCCTTCTATTTTATCACCTAAGAACATTTATTTGAGACATAATAAGTATAATACAAAGACATCTTTTGGATAAGTAAGTGCGGTTCGGTGGTAAGATGCTTCACCCATACCTAATAGGTCGTAGATTCGAGTCATCTAGGGGGTAAGTGGAGAACCACTATTGATCCTCTTCACAAAAGGAAAAAAAAAAAACAATGGTGATTAGAGTCGTTAAAATGGGTCGGGACCCGTTGGGTCAACCCAAGCCGTTATTTAAAATAGTGGGTTGGGTTGGGAAATTGACAACCCATAAAAATATGGGTCATATGGGTTGGACCCGTATGGGTCACGGGTTGAAGTGGGTTGGGTCTGATTTTTAACGGGTTGACCCGTTTAGAAAATACATTTTTTTTAAGTAGAGAATACCTGTCTAGTATGCTTTCATTTTTGCAGAATAGTCTTCATGTAATATTTCATTTTCTTTTATTATTATTATTTTTTTGTTTTACTTTTTTTATATATAACAAATCTAAGGTTTATTAAATTATTATGTAGCAGTCAGTTTGGATTATACTGATCTATGCCATATTGTCATCCTACATGAAGTCATGTCTTGACATCCAAGGTTTTTTTAGTCATGGAAGAGAAATGCCCATAAAATGTTTAGCAGAAGTCTAAAATGAAGATTCAATTGTTTTAGTTTGTTTATTTTATGTTAGCCGACAACAGTTGAGTTGATTACTTGATTTTGAGTGGTTGTATAGTACGAGGGAAGTGGAAAAACAATGAAAAATTGAAAATAAAAGAAGTAGTCATTAGATAAGAAAAATTGGTGGGTTGGCCCATCTGACCCACAACCCATGTTGGGTTGGGTTGGATTGATATTTTATTGACCCGTCATCTAGATGGGTCGACCCGCCCCACATCGTTATATAATGGGTTTTCTTAACCCGTGGATTAACCCAACCCACCAACCCGTTTTGACAATTCTAATGGTGATGCTCTAATAGTCACATAGATTTTTTGCCCCAAAGCCTTCAAAGTATCGTAACTTGTGCAGTTGTGCTTGAAAATAGGAAAAATCACGCATAGAAAATCTTCCGCTCGTTAGCCTTAGACCACAAACAACAAAGATGCTTAATATTATGCTTATGGGATTCTTTAAGATTTTTCAAAACAACAAAGGTTCTTGTGGATGCTTAATTAAGCAAAAAGCAGTTCAAGGAGCAACATAAGCTCCCGTGCCTAACAAATTTTTTTAAGGCAAAACGAAGTCGTTTGTCAAAAATTAAGTCAAAACACAACCGTTTTGGCCAAAAACTTCCGACAGCTTCTTGAAAAAGTCCTGCCACCTCCTGCTGCTCTCTCCCTTCCCAGTTGACTAAAGTTTACTTTTCCTTCATTTTCTTTTTTTTGTCAATTTTTAGCCATAAAAAATATTTTTTTAATATTTTTTTTCCTGTATTAAAGTAAATATTTTTACCTACAAATAAAGATTTGGTTTGTTTCATTTGGATATCAGAAATTTTTTTATGAATTTTTCAAATTTCTAGCCTTTTTTTATAAAAATATTAAATTATTGAAGATAAATATGATAGGGTATATAAAAGTATTGGAGTTTGTGCATTGTTGAAAAAATATTTTTATTAGGGAGCTTAAGTGGGGAGCTTAATGGCATTTTTGTAATAAAATAAAAAAAATTGAAGGTTAAGCTCCTCAAATGGGGAGCTTTGTTGTTCTTGCTCTTAGGAGTATCTCCGGGAGATCTATTAACAATAGATCTAATTAAATCTTTATATATTAGTCAACTTATTAAAAATAAATATAAAAATTGGTTTGATACACATAAATTACCCAAACAAAAAAAATACATATAACAACTTGACACAAACCTCAATAATCTATCATACCTCACTATCTTTACCTTCTTGACACAAACCTCAATAATCTATCATACCTCACTATCTTTACCTTCAATAATTTCAAAATAAAAAAAATTCATTTGGTATTCAAATGAGTCAAACAAAGTCTTCATTTATAGATAAAAATGTGTATTTCTTAAAAATATTTTTTTAATTTTTTTTGAATTACAAAAAAGCTAAAAATCAAAGAAAAAGAACAAAAAAAGATCCACACATTTGGAGATGGAGGGAGGAGCGGCTGAAAGATCCACGGGAGTGTCTTGCCCACCAACCAGAGATTGCCAAATCATATATGATTTGCCCAACTACTCCGTCCAATAAATATATCGTTAAACCCCCTCTAATAACACAAATTCTTAACTCAATTCTTAAATAGATTTCAATGTCAAATGTACATTTAAGAAAATTTCTTTCTAAAAAATTGTTGTCCAAATGAGTTTCGTTCTTCCTCAATTCTTACATGGGTCATGCTACCATATTATACATTTTATTTACACTACCTTTTTATTTTTATAATTTATAAACAAATTAATTAATTCATATATTGTTTTATAAATAAATAAATTAATTTTTATTTTAATGAATATATTGTAATTTTAGATATTATTTATAAATAAAGAATTTAATCCGTTTATAATTTTAATTGTAATATTAAATAAATTGTGAATTTTTAGAAGAAAGAATAAAGTAAGATAAGAGATTGGAGGATTATTTATAAATATTAGATTGGCTAATTATTATTAATATTTTTACAAGTTACGGCCAAATTGAAAGAAAAAGAAAGTCATAACGTCAAAAGGCCAAAGACAAAAAGGGAAAAAAAATCTTTTATTTCTTTAATAAGAAGCAACGGTCACTTTAAAATAAATTAAAAAAACAAAGCAAAATAACAAAGTGGCAAACAGGTGAGACCACGTGTCAACTACCCTTCATTCGCTTATACGGAGAGTGAGACGCACACGTCTAATGAAAGGAAGAGGTGCGCCTCACCTCCTCTCCTCAACTACCCTTTATTCGCTTATACGGAGAGTGAGACGCGCACGCCTAATGAAAGGAAGCGGTGCGCCTCACCTCCTCTCCTGGTGGAGCTTCATCTCCCCCACCCCCCACACCCCAATTCTTATTTTTCACTCTGCAAGAATTTTGGTAAGAATTTTTTGACTAAGAATTCATCCCAATTGTTGGGTGATGCAAAAAGGGAAAAATAATCTTTTAACACAGTGAGACCGTGTGTCAACTGTCCTTCATTCGCTTATATGAAGAGTGAGACGCACGCGCCTAATGAAAGTGCGCCTCACCTCCTCTCCATGCTGCTGGTGGAGCTTCATCTCTTCCCCCCACCCTCCAATTCTTATTTTTCACTCGGCAAGAATTTTGGTAAGAATTTTTTTGACTAAGAATTCATCCCATTGATTGGGTGATTCTTATCCAATTAAAAATTGGACAGGAAGCCATGAATCACCCATTGGCAATGCTCTCATGTAAGTTGTGTTGGTGTTTTAGCTTGCGTTTCTTTTGTGATTTTTTAATTTATCACTTATTTTTTTAAAAGTTATATTTTACATGAAGGATATAGTAGACAATGATTGAATAAATAATCAAATATACTCCTCTGATACTAAATCTTCCATTCGTTCCATCCAAAAAGTTCTTATTTGAAAATTTTAATTATTAAGGGGATAAATTAGCGTTATTGAAGCTAGTTATAATTACAAAAATACTTAAGTACAAGCAATGTACTTACATCTTAAGTAAAAAGTAAAGATAAAATATTATAGAAACTCTAAGCATATTTTTTAATGTAGACTTTTAAGGTGAAACATTCAAAATAGAATAAAACTTTTTGTCTGGAATGGAGGGAGTGATTGTCATGTTTTTAAACAACCCCAGGTAGTGGGGGAGATGCAAGACACTCAGGTAAAGATCTTAAGGTTATTGATTCCAATCTTATTCTAATAAGAGGTCACACTTAACTATCCAAAAAAATTGTCATGTTGCTAAATACTCCCTCCGTTCCAGGCAAAGAGTTCTTGTTTGAAAGTTAATTTTTTTTTAAATGAGACTTTTATTAGTTCATAAGTAATAAAATGACATTTTTATACCTTTATTTTTTAAAGTGGACACTTTAAGTGAAATATCCAAACATGAAAAAGTAGACTCTTTACCCGGAACGGAGAAAGCATTTCTTTTTAGAAAAACATTTCTACCAACTTATTTTTACTGTTTATTTTTCCTACATCAATTATGACAACATATTTTTTAAAAATATATATATTATTCCAATATTTATATTCAAATCAACTCAATTTTTTTCATTAATGTGCTCAGTCAAACAACACTTATTTCGAATAGAAGTATGAATTATGTTGAAGAAATTGCGGGCAGTCTCTTTTTCTAACAATTTAATCGTTACAGTATACCTTATTTATTATTAACGGGAAAAAGTCACGTTTGAGAGGAAAATGATTACGTTACCCTTAATGAACAGTTAACGATGAGTAGTCGTGTGAACCGCGTTTCAAAAGTCACTTTTTATATTAAATTTTTATTTTTGTTTAATGAATTCTAAATCGCGGTTTCAAAAGGTTATTAAAATGCAAATAATTAATTAATTTTCAATATATTACAGTATAAAGTCCAAATATATCATGGTGCAACAATTTTAAGAAAAGAATCGTGGTACAAGAAACAATAATTTTCTTTATTTCCAATTCCAACATGTTAACCGCGATATATAAAAAATGAAAGTGGTTTAAGAATATTCTGGATCTTGATATTTAAGCAACATGTAAATATGTTGTACTTTTTTCAATTTAATGCTCTTGAACCGCGATATATAAAAAAAGAAATCGTGGTAATAAATTATGTTGGCTTTTAATTTTGTGAATCGTGGTACAAAACTATGCTAGCTTTTGAATTTGTGACTCGTGGTGCAAAGATTTCTGAATCACGGTTTTAAAAGGTTGCTAAAATGCAAAAAAATTAATTAGTTTTCAATAAATTACAGTATAAATTGCAAATATATCGCGGTGCAACAATTTTAAGAAAAGAATCGCAGTACAAAACTATGTTGAAGTTTAATTTTGTGAATCACGGTTTGAAAAGGTTGTTAAAGTGTAAAAAAATAATTAATTTTCAATAAATTATAGTATAAAGTGTAAAATATATTGCGGTGCAACAATTTAAAAAAAAGAATTACGGTGCAAAACTATGCTAGTTTTGAATTTGTGAATTGCGGTACAAAACTTTGTTGGCTTTGAATTTGTGAACCACGGTGCAAACTAATAATAATAATTAGGGGTGTAAGTGGTTCGGTTTGGTTTGGTTTATGCCAAAACCACAAACCGAACCGCCTCCTAGTGGTTCCAAAAATCTCAAACCGAACCGAACCGAGTAAAACTTGGAACCGAACCAAACCGAACCACTCAGTTTGGTTTGGTTTTCTGGTTTATATAAATTATTTTTAATGAAATTAACCAACATTAAAAATAACAATAAAAATAATATTTTAATTTGGAATTAACATCAAAATTAGGAAATAATCTACTAACAACAAATTATCATAAATAAAACAATACAAATTCTAAAATAAACACAAACAATGGAAGAAATAATAATTCTCCAATAATCAAGATTTTGTTTGGTTTATTATCCATCTATATATATATATATATATATATATATATATATATATATATATAATGAATAAATCAAAGGTTCAAAAGCCTTAATAAATGTAATATAATATATATTATATAATAAATATATAAAAATATATAGGGTGGTTTGGTTCGGTTCGGTTTGGTTTGGTTCGACACCAAAAACCAAAAACCGAACCGAACCGCGTGGTTTTCCAATTCTTGAAACCGAAACCGAACCAAACTGACTGATTTGGTTTGGTTCGGTTTGGTTCGGTGGTTCTGATTTACACCCTTAATAATAATAAATGAATACTTCATCCATCACAATATTTTACACAGCAATATATTAACTTGTCGTAACACCCTTCTTATTTATTAAGAATATCGTAGTTTTTTCGTGTAAAAAATTAACTTTTTACTATTAAAAATAAAAAAAAATGCTTTAACAATTAAAAACTTAATAAAGTAAACCCGCCAAATTTCACCCAATTATGTTTGACAAATGCCTGAACACGTGGGCAATGTCCTTGAGCAGTGTTGTGTAATTTAATTCCCTGAGATCTGTACCGTGTATATATATATATATATATATATATATATATATATATATAATACAATACAACTTATAGTCGTATATGTGCAATTGACTAAAACTATTTAAGGCCTGAGATTGATTCCTTTATCGAGATCCTACGGTCGTTATCACTCGCCGAGTTCACATGTGTGAATGGCGGTTGAGCAACTACACCCCCTCTCTCTCTCCAATCTTTCCTCTACAAAACACACATTCCCTTTCTTTTCGATATTTTAATTAATTAATTACTTTTATGTATAAAATATAATTAAATTAATATGTCTGAATCTTTTTTGTCTCACGTGTAAATGGAAATACAGGACAGAGTTATTGCATATTGCGTTTCAAAACCAGACATTGTTGTGAAACAAGAGCCTCCAGGAGAAGATTAAATAGTGATATAATTATGGATGCTCAAGGTTTACCTCCAATTCAAATTTCTTAGTTTTTATTAGTTGTTAGTATTTGTCCCCCTCAAGTTTGTAACTTTAGATTTTTATTCCACTGTAGATGATCATATTGTTTTAATTGGTTACCAAGATATATTAATTTTAAATTATTTAATATATTGATTTATTTGAATACTAACATCATCCCGTACTGACATCGTCCCATACTGATGCCATGTCATAAACACGGACACAGAATCTAGTATATATATATATATAAATGCTAGGTAGTCTAAACATAGTAAAATCTCACCAAAAATATTTTCTGAAAATAGAAAGTCATTGATATGTAATAAAAGTGGTGGGTCGTGTATTAAAAACATAAATCTAATTATATATTAATTGATTACATGTCATTGGGACTGGTTTGATACCAGTCCTAATTTTTTTTTTCATTTACTCATAAAATGCCAAAGGGCAATTTGGTCCACTTTTTTTTTAAAAAAATGTTGTATTAAGTATTTCATATGAGCTGTATTAAGTACTGATGAAATATCAAAATCTAATACTACATTGGAATATGGAAACCAAATACTGATGTGCATAGTTTGGATCCGCCTCAATGGCATATGAGCCTAATCTAATGGTCCATTATATTTTACATAATGTCAGAAGGCTTGGACCGGGCAGATAATCTACGGCTAGGCTCATTTCATCCAAGTATAAATAACTCCACTAGTCCATAGTGAAAGTGGGCTATCTCTTCTTCTGATTGAGAATCACACACGCACTTGGGGGCTACGCGTCCTCTCTTTCATACGTGTACTGATAAACACGCCAAAGGGTTTTAATCGGGGGCTCTCCCCGCTGACTCACGATGTTTATTTTACAGATAATATAACCAGATATCCACCACCAACGACAATATGACCGTTGGATGGCAACTCCGACGACCCACGTCCACCGCTACCTTCGGCACCCCCGGTATGATGTTTTTTTGGATACATCAGTTGGTTCCATTACCGGAAACCAAAATAATGAAAAAAATGAGTGGCTAAAAGGGAACGAAAATCGAGACAAAGCTTAAGGAATGAATTATGACAAAACGAAGAGGATCATTTGAGGAAAGCCGTTGACATTGCAGAAGGATTTCTCTCACTTTTGAAGAGCATGGAGCAGCAAACCAAAATTGGCATCATAGATGGTTTCGTCTCACCGGCACGATGCTGAAGATACCATAACTACCATCGTTCGACCTCACGCGTGTCTCCATGAGGGGTTGTGGTGGGTGGAAGAACATTTCAACATCTTTCACCCTGTGCAAACCCAAATCATAATATTACAACAGAGCATGGATGAATTTGAAGTTTCAACAACAAATTAGGAGCTGAAAGGGAGAACAAACAAAATTTCAATTTCGTGGTCTTCTTTCCTGAAAATTAATAGAAGATGGCGACGGTGTCTTGTCCTCCGCTCATTGTGTAGTTTGTTGAGCCTCGCTTATAACTACAAATTGTTAGCAATGTGAGAATCGCCGTCGAAAGAACCAATGGTACTCACATGCGCTACCAACGACAGTGGTAGTAGTTGGCCATTCATGCACCATTCACGCACCGGAGACACGCCCCACGTAATCCCTCCATCATGTGTCAGTTACGACGCATTAAAGGGTGTAACAGTTTTGGTGAGTAACAAGCCTGGTTTGCAGAAGGAGTGGGATGGTCTGTTCATCCTCTTCAGGTTTGGTTTAGATTGGTTTCCACTTCCCACCATTCTCAGGTGTTCTCTTTCCTTTTTCTCTCAGTTTTCTACGAATTTTGCTCGCGTTACTCTGCTTGTCAGGTAGCTATTATACACCTAACTAATTAAAGTTAAGTTAAAATGAAAAATCATTTGATTGCTCAAGACTACTGCAACTTGTATGGGTTTACAACAAAAAGATAATGTGCTTAAGTCACCAATTATTGATTATCATAATTATGAGGTCATGATTATGATTTATTGGTTATTTAATTTTGGGTTAATTACTCATGACATTTATTATTTAGCATAAAGTAAATTAAATGTGATTAAGTCACCAATTATGGACTCCAAATCATCTATCACACTCTCTGTCACATTCCATGTCCCATTGAATCACGACCGTACATTTTCCTTGTTATTTTAGTCAGTTTTCTTTTTATAAGGAAACGTGTAGGGATGAATTCAATTCGCATTATGGCATGCAATATATATGATATTATGATGAGCATTCATGTCATATATAAATTGCATTAAATACATCATATGTACCTTGAATTATTAACTTAATTGACATTGTGCACACGATAACATGGTTTATTTGCTTATGAATCAAAATAATGATATCACGTCATTTTTTGGTCGTGTTGTGTAGAAACGTGATTACTTTCTTGCTCGCATAAGTTAAATGCGCAAAACAAACCCTAATTTTATTAAATGGAAAAATATGCTTGATTTGCAAATGATGCACATAAGGCGTCACGTATGAAGTCTATGTCAACAGAGCCTAGGCTTTCCCCAACAGCTCTACCGCGCTCGAGCACACTACGAGCCTTAACAAGTAATAACTACTCGGAGATCTGAGCGACCAGAATAAACATACTATATGTCGGCATCTGCCCGACAGCCAACAGTACGGATTAGTGATTCTTTTCAACTTCAAGATAAACACTCGCATTCGAGAAGTGGGGGCTACACCAAGGAAGATTAAGCATGATACGCTCCTTCTCGGGAGCTACTCTGTACTTTACGCCCAAGCACGCTATTATTGTGCCGAGCCACACTATCAGATTTTTCTATGTGCACGCATGCGCTTTCGACTTGTCGCTCAGTTGCTATCTCGATTATTCTCTTTTTCACGAATAAGAGATATCTCTGTTCGTGAAAAAAGGTTGGTGTTTGAGCATGTTATCTCGATTATTCTATTTTTCACGAGTAAGAGGTATCTCTGCTCATGAAAAAGGGTTGGTGTTAGAGCTTGTTATCTCGATTATTCTCTTTTTCACGAATAAGAGGTATCTCTGCTCGTAAAAAGGGTTGGTGTTCGAGTATGTTATATCGATTACTCTCTTTTGAGTAAGAGGTATCTCTGCTCGTGAAAAAGGGTTGGTGTTCGAGCCTGTTATCTTGATTATACTCTTTTTCACGAGTAAGAGGTATTTCTGCTCGTGAAAGAGGGTTAGTGTTCGAGTGGTTCTTAGATTATACCTAAGACCAGGTGTTCATCTTTCTGACGAACGTGATGTGTCTCTGCTCGCCAAAAGGCTCTCGCTCGAGTTTACTCGTTGTTGTGTTGTACACCGCGCCTACCTGCGCTTCTGTTCGCTAGCTTTTTAAAGATAGTTCTGCTCATATAGTCTAGTACTGGGACTTGACCTTGGCCCAAGTGGCACTTTGCACGCTATATAAAGGACTTAAACAATCAAGTTATAAAGCGTACTGGTTAATTAAAATATATAATGGCGGTCAAAAGCGACTAAAGTCGCGACTCATCCCAACACTTCTGTTATCTTGTCGGCCAAGATGAAAGTGATTAAGCCTCGGCCATCCCGAGAAATTAAAGAAGATTACGAGCGAATAGTATTCCTTACCCTCGAGATGAATCTCAAAGAATAATGAGTAGGGGCTACTGATGTGCATATTTTGGATCCGCCTCAATGGCGTGTAGGCCTAATCTAATGGCTGGGCAGATAATCTACGAAGCTAGGTTCATTCCATCCAGGTATAAATAACCCCACTAGTCCATAGTGAAAGTGGGCTCTTTCTTCTTCTGATTGAGAATCACACACGCACCTGGGGGCTACACACCTCACTCTTTCATACGTGTGTAGATAAACACGCCGGAGGGTTTTAGGCGGGGGCCCTCCCCACTGACTCACAGTGTTTATTTTACAGAGAATATAGCCAGATATCCACCACTGACGACAATATGACCGTTGGATGGCAACTCCGACAACCCACGTCCACCGCTACCTTCGGCACCCCGGTATGATGCTTTTTTGGATACATCAAATACTATTATGGATTATTAATAAGCTTATAATGATTTGAAAATATAATTGAATGAAATTAAATCTGAACTTATATATATATATATATATATATATACTTCCTAGATAGTAAAGTCTACGCACCAGACCAAATACTATGCAATCAGTTTGATAAGAAAATCACATGTTAGTGCCAAAGGGCACAATATTAGGCTAGAAGGGGCGGGGGGTTGAATAGCCTATTAATACTTAAAAACTTTTTAGAAGATTTCCTTAAAAGTGAATACCAACAGCTATAAGCAGAGCTATATCAGCGAAAATATCTCAGGAAGTATAGACTAAGTCTGCTGGTAAGCACTAACAGTAGACTTGACAGATCTTCTAAGTTTAATGCTTGAAGGTTAAGATATGAAAAGATAAACAGATAATAAAGTAATCAAGCATAATTAAAGTACTCGGAGATTTTGAGATGATTAGTATTATAAAGAGTACTACATCCACCATCAAAGCAGCCAACCTTGGATTTGAAAGTGCACTACGTTTTCCACTAGTTCTATTACATAAATATCTAATGTATCCTATACAAAATATTTGACTAGTGTTTACTGGTTTGAAGTGAATATTTGGAAAACATAATATTCACTTGTGCTAGAAAACAATTAATGAAAACAACAATTAAGAAGGTAATGAATCTAAATGATTGTGCAACCTTTTGTTGTAGTTGAGGACTCTTTTGATCTGTTAAGGATCTCTTGAATGCACTGAGAGTAATGACTTCTAAGTTTTTGAGTAGTTTCAGAACATTAAGTTCTTCGTCTTCAATGGAAACATTTATATGAGAGAATCCTTGAGACCGTTGTGGAAGAAAAAGAGAGTAACAACTCTATTTGGAAGCATTTAATGCTAAGAGCTGTTGGACTGAATCTCTATCACAACTGGGTCTTATCAAGCATAGGAGACTGAGCAAGTATTGCAGAGAATAGCTGGAAGCCGAAAGCAGTTCTGACCTACAAAAGTTGGTACAGTCTGTCATTTCCTCACAGAGTGATGTGTCAGACTGTCCATCCACTCTGTCTCACTGTTTCACAATCATCAAAGAGGAAAGCCTTCTACTTTTCCATAAAGCACAAAAGAGAAGCTCCTTCATGAAATCAACTTGTAGGATATATTTCAAACAGATATTCAAATGAATATCTGAAGTAATAAATCTTTTAAATATGCTGAGCTGAACATCTTGATCTCCTTTTAGACTTTAGATATGAACTTAGCAGCGTCACAAGCAGATGAGGTCTGTTGTTAAAGTCTCTTGGCAAAGCGTTAAATGTTTATCTTGAAGTTTATGATGATGCTTGCTGAAACTCGAAGTCTAACTAAATTGTTCTAAAGGCTAAGTTTTATACAAAGCTATCACGCTAACTAGTACGCAACCCACTTAGCCACTAAGTATAAATCTTAAGTAATGAATGAGCATGTGCAAATTTAAATACAATAAGAATCAACAATCTTCTCCTATTTGCATATGGTCATCATTACTACAACTGATGGGTATGAACACTTATGGATAGATAATAATATGTTAGAAAAGAGTGAAGATTTTCATAACAACAGACGAACCTCTATCCTTAAGTAGCCTTACGTTGTAACTAATCTAAGTGCTTACAACAGAAGAAAACTATAAAAACAAGCACAAGTAGATTAGAAGGGATAGTTTAAATATCAATTTAAACCAGTGGTTTAAATTCCAAGCAGATATAACTAAGGAAGATACCAATCATGCATGAATTTAAACAAAATTCTTTCCAAAATAACTTTCTGTATTTCAAACAAGTAGTTTAAAATTATAGAAGTTCGAAAGATAGAGAGACAAAGAAGAAAGGATAAGAGATTACATAGATCCTGAATTTTTTTCTTTTCCTTTGCTCTTGGCAGCATCTTCCTGTTCTCTACGCATGCGCTCATACTCAACTACTCTTCTGCCATACTCTTCTACTGCATTCTTGCTTATGATAGAACAAGAACGATAATCTAGTTGTTCTCGAAACTGTCTCTCCTCCGTGATGGCCATATCACGTGCCCGCTCGGCATCATTGCATTGGTGAATAGTAATGCACAATTGAGCAATGGTTTCCATAATTTTGACACGCCTATTGCCAAGTCGTTCAAAGACATCATGGAAGAGCCGGTAGAAGAGGTCATGGACATTGCTCTGAATCTCACGTCGTTGAGTGTCCATGACAAGTTTGAGATCAGTAGAATCATGTTTGAGCTTTCCAAACCGAGTCCACACATCTTCTTAACATTAGTGAAGAATAGTGTCTTGTCGAGCAACATCATTGGATGACTCAGCAACAGTCTCAAGAAAGGTAGAGATGCTGGTGAGTTCGCCAAGTCTAGTATAGATGACATCCAACCTGTTAAGAATATCTTAATTTTCCAAGTTTGCAGATGGTGGGAACAGAGTAGAGATCAACTGAGATGGTCTCTGGGGCAGTTGGAGCAGAGGCAATATTAGCAGGAATTGACAATGGAGGCTGCTATGGAGGGGGAGATCCTGAATAGGAGGAGGAGGAGGAAGATCCGGTGGCGGAGGCATTAGAATAGGCTGCAGGAGGTGGAATCGGAGCTCGGGGTGGAGACGAATGAGGGGTAATGGGAATTTCAATGTTAGTGTCCGAATGATCATTGACATTGTTTGGGGGAGGAAGAAAGGGTAGAGGGAGTAGCCGACCAAAATTGGGGCAAAGGAAGGCTAGGGTGAAGTGGTATGGGAGGTTTGGCTACTGGTGTGGGAGGTGAAGGTTGGAGATACAAGTCCTCTATGGAAGAGAGGCCAAAAATGAACCTCTTTGTCTTAGCAGAGATTGTGGGAGGACCTGCAGCGATTATGGTTGAGGATATGGGGGTGTGTTGAAGAAATGGCTTCTGGTGAGGGTGAATAGGAAGGGAAAGGTTGAGATAGGTTTGGCTGTTGTTCGTCCGCAATAATGCTCAAATAGGCTAGAGGGGGGGGGGTGAATAGCTTATGATGCCAATTTAAAACTTTTCTTTTTAGGCTCCTATGTCCTCCCATTTATAAGGGCAAGGCTGGTTGTCCCCCTTAAGTTTGTACTTTTCCCTTTATTTAATAAAACTCTGCCGGGTGGCGTTAATATTTTCGCTGCTTTCAGCATCAAACAAAGGTACAAGTGTCTTCTTCAATTCCTCCAATCCGACCATGATCAATAAAATAACACTATGATACTATACCATTGTGCCGTTACAATATTTTTTACTGAAAACAGGCTCCCAATTTTACTATAAATCACAGGACAAGGTTAAAAACAGGCTCCCAGTTATTATGAGGAAGCAATTGAAATAAACTTGAATCATTTTTTGAGTAATGTAACTGAGGGTGATGAATGAGGAATTTGAATGCCTCATTGGTAACATCAAAACAAACTATCATAGAGTCTATGTTTTCATAATCCACAAAACAAGGATCAACCTTAGTTACTATGTTATCATAATCTTTAGTTCCGCTCTGTGCTTTGAACTTTACAGCCCTCATTTGAATGTCAATGCACTCCATCATTTTCATCGTAGGTTTACTAGTCTATGAATCTACCTCTGTTTCTGTTATATTCTGATTACGTTTTTAGCCATAGTAAAGCTATGGATTACAACATGTTTAATTAGGGTTACAGCCAAGTGTCAAAACCTTCTGAACATGATCAGTAATCTAAACTACTTTAAGCCTGGGTCTCTGGTTTTTCTGGAGGACTGAATTGGTTGTTAGATGCTACTGTATTATGCATCTCTTTGGTAAAAGTTTCTGTTTTGAATGTATACAACTAGGAATGATTATTGCTTCTTTGATGTTCATGGTTTTCAATGTATATAACTAGGAATCATTATTGCTTCTTTGATTTTCATGGTTCTGATTAGAAGAGTTAGTGCCAAAACTGTTACACTGATGGTTAATTGCTTACTGGACAGTTGAGAGGGCTGGAACCATTCTGTCATGACACATATGTTTGTTTTGGTTACAGTATCAATGACCGGAACTAAATAAGGCGCATCAAATTGAGATGCTAAACCAGGAGCAATGCTGTCCCAAACCTGGTAAAAAATGTAATGTTAGAATTTAGAAAATGTAATCCAACTTTTAATCTGCATGAAATGAAGAGAAACCTCATCTTGTCACCCACTTCCTGAATAGGGCTACAGAATGAATGAACCTAGCTAAATTAACTTGTTTTTTGCTCCATAATTTGTTTAAGATTGATTAGTGAGGTAACCAATCTAAATTCACTCAATTAAGAGTTTTTGTTTGGCTCATTTCCAGCAAAATGGCTGATTAACTTGTTTTGGACATTCTTCCTTTTCCATATTCTTCTTTCTTCTGTCTAACTTGATTATGTTATTCAAATTGTAAGGCGATTAGTTGGTACTTGTTTGGACCTGAAAAGCCTTGTTTGGACCTGAAAAGCCTTCTCCCTTTCCTTTCTCGCGCATATATGTTTCGATGTCACAACTTGGGTTGATGCATCCGGTAGTGCTGCAAAGAATCGTTTGTATGGTTTTGGTTCGTTGGTTCTTGCATCAAAGATCTTGAGTAGCAGTAGCAACGCAAGTTATTCCTTATACGGAAGTGTGAATGAAGATTTCACACAAACCCAACAATTTGAAGATAAGATTGTGAAAAGTAAAGAAAATGAGGGAGGAAATTCAAAAACAAGTACAAGTTGACAATGCTGCGAAAATGGAGCAAATCAAAGCTGATTTCAAGCTAATGCAAGAGGAAATTCGGTCACTTAGAACCCAACATCATCCACCAACGTCTATGTAGTTTGACAGTTAGATAATTTCTTTTGTTGGTCACTTGGAGACTCTCAACAACCTCCACACTTCCATGTAATCTGACACTTTGACCATGACTTCTGAATGAAATGTTTGAACTTGGTTTGTTTTAATTGTTTTATTTCATATTTAATTTTTTTTGTAAAATGTGAAATGTTCAATTAGGTACAATACATAAAAAAAATTATAAAATTTCAATATTTCACGATATAAATTTGCAACAGAATCTTCTGTTGCAATAATAATTTTTTAAAATTTCAATTATAAACTAGCAACAGAAATACATAAACATTGTAACAAAACAGTCTGTCGCAAGAATGAAACGGAAAAGTTTGTTGCAAGAATGAAACGGAAAAGTCTGTTGCAAGAATGCAACGACAAAATCTGTTGCAAAAATGGAACGTAAAAGCTTGTTGCAAGAATGCAACGAAAAATTTTATTGCAAAAATGAAACGGAAAAAATTAGTTGTTACTTGCAACGAACGTCAAATGCCCTTGGGAAGCACCTTTGCAACAGAAATATATGAAATTGCAACGCGCAGTTTTTGTTGTAATATAGTGCAACAAAATAAATACAGTTGCAAAAAATTTGCTACGAGGGTTTTCATAACCGAATTTGCAACGAACTTTTTCTATTTCAATCGTTTAATTGTAACGGATTTTCATTTTTTGCAACAGAATTTTCCGTTTCAATTGTTCTGTGTTCTTGTAGTGAACTGCTACAGCCCACGGTTTTCTCTGCTCACAGACCCTACACACTCACTGCTCACTCTCTGAATCCCCTTGCAAAATGACGGAAGGGAAGCAAAATTATATATATACTAGTCTTTGTGCCGGTGCCTATGGCACGACGCGAGTAGGGGAGGATGTCAGTAGTGGAAGGTGTCAATATTTAAATAAATCAATATTTGTTTTAATCATGTTTCAAAAAAGTCTAAAATAACAAATTGAAAATGAAGACCTCTCGATAATCAATTAAAACATTTTGATCATTCAACGGTGGAGAAAAAAAATTAAAACTTTTATTTGTAATTTTATTTAAGAAAACAGTGGCGATACCTTTTTAAATTTTATTAATAGAAATAAAATTACAAATTTGAAGAGGACAACCAGCTTTGCCCTTATACAATTAATAATCTTTCGTTAAAATATAAACTTTTTTTAACACATACACCAAGGGTATTAATTTTTTAACTTTTTTTTAACCGGGTAACCTGTTTTATATTATAGATTTACTGTGGAAGATAGACACTAAACAAATAATATTTCTTTTTTATATTTTATACATATTATTAACAACGTAAAAAAATCAGAAGAATTCCAAATTAGTAATTATACATATTATTACTTATTCTATTTTTTAAAAAATAAAATAAAAATAATTTATCTTTTAGAGTGGTCTTAATAACATAAAAAATTGAAAGCCAAAAAACGGTTACAAAGGATAAAGGATAAAGTGGGTATGAGCTGTCACAAATCCACTAATTCAAAAAATCACCAAAGGGCTGAACCAAGCAAGGGACGGGCTTCCAGGAGTTAGGCCAAGACAACCAGTGGGCTTAGGGAGATTAATTTAGAAGGCTGCCACTATTAACTGATTTGGGCCTCCACAATTTCTAACAGACAATTTAGGCAAAAGTTCCCCCCTCACTGTAAGGCTTTGCATTTATCAACTTGGCATTTCTATGTTTCTGTTTGTGATAGGCAATAGAGCAGAACCGATAGGCCCAATAAATCCCCTGGATATCAAATTATCAACCCCAAGTATTAGATTGTCCTCAATTATTTATAATTTATAAGCTGAATTACTAGCATTCCAACAAGTTGTACATCATAAAGTTTTATATATTGCGAGCCTTACACCAATCACAAATAATATGGATATAGGAGTCTTCCTCCATATATCATCTTGTATAAATACAAGTGCAGCACATTTGTTACTTAGTCGTTTGACTGTAATTAGACATCAATTCGTCTCTTATTAGTAACCAAAAAAAAAATCCCTCTATTTTTAAATAATTGTTCTCCTTTCATTCTTTGTCCATTCCACAATAATTGTCATCTTTTATAATTTTCTTTTAAAAAAATATTTTTATCACTTTATCCTTACTTTTTCTATTTACTTTAATTATGATGACATGCTTAAGGGCATTAAAATAAATCACACATTATATCAATATTTATAATATAATCAATTATTTTTTAAAAAACAATATATCAGGTCAAAGATGGCGATTATTTAAAAACGTTCGGAGTAAAATTTTAGCACAGATTTTCAGCTTCCACAGCCAGTTCCAATACTGATTAGAGTTCGGAAAGGGCTAGTTAGTAAAGCAAAGACACTTTTATATCGTAGTTGTCATTGATCTCCAGACCCCATGAGGGATAGTCTATGATGAATAGGCATTTTAACCCACTTTCATGATCTTTTTCATGTCATTTGTCAACCCATTACTCGGGGCCTCCAGGGACCAATATTTACTTTTAATAATACTATTGACATTAACAACACATGAGAACACTTTATTGGTTGCAATACTAATCTTGATTTGGCTTGTATTTGTTTTGTGTGTGTGTGTGTGTGTTTGTGTTTGATGGGTGATGATGATAGGCAACTCTTGGGGAGAGCACTCGGGCGTCCACGATGGGCTACTTTTGGGACGAGTACCCAGGTACCCACTATTGTAATTATTACAAAAACAATCACATGAAAATAAATTAAATAGAAGTATAGAAAGGAAGATCGAAGATGAAGCAAGGTATGTTGTAAAAAATCTCCTTAAGACAAATTTCGCTTCCGTAAAAGTGCAAACGGAATAACAGACGAATGTTCCAAGATAAAACACTTCTTACCAAAATTGGACTTGCACTAGTACCAACTTGTCGAACCGGAAATTTGAATGCTCTTCTTGTAGGAATCTGGGAAACGAAGAATGTAGATGAAAAAAAAAAGAGTACAATTTTGAATTATTACTTAATGTGTCAAAACTGAAATCAGGATGGTCAATATATAGTGTCTATTTGAATATGTTAGTTAACAACTGAATCTCTTGGTTTGGTTTATCTGAGCCTTGTAATGTCAACTGAATTGATCAAAAGCTTCAGATTAAATCTTAACTGCCTAAATGTTAGTGTATGTTGACCGGACGTATAGGTAACCAGTCACACCCACTGTTAAGCAATGCACTGAACCACGAGTTCAAGCCATGCACATACTAAGCCATATAAAAACATGGGTTAAATGCACCACTAGTCCATGTGCTTTCCAAAAGTCTACTAACAGTCCTTGTACAAAGTAAATACACGTCATAGACCAAAGATTACAAATTTTGCACATCGGTATTCTTTGGCCCTAATTCCGTTAACCGAAGAGTTTAAGTGAACATGTGCATATCGCATGCTCAATTTTTAAGGATAAAATTGGAAATAATGATTAATTTGTCTTTTAAATCTCAAATGAGGGAAAGAGTTACAAATTTTCAAACTTAACATTTCACATTTTTGGTTCATTAGCATCGTCTTCTCCAATGTTACTCTAATAGTTTTCTCCAACGACCAAAAATGGTGGCAATATCGCTGCACAGATGAAACCTACACAGAGTTCCCGATGTTCCCCGCCAATGGCTAATGCCAACATCTAAAATCTCTCTCAAGAATTTCAAAATCCTCCTCGACAGTCGATCTAGAGCCCTCTCTCGCTTCCGCTCCTCCACCGCTATCGCCACCACCTCTAACCCTAACCCTAGTTTGAAGCAAGACTAAGGAGCAACGACACACGGAGATAATCCCAACCGAGAACTTCAATTGGATTTATCGAAGGTCGTGAATCATGATGAGATCAAAGATGAAGTGTTGAAAGTAGTTGACCAGTTGGAGAAACTACGCGATGTAGATCGGTTAAGGATCGGGGATTCGAGGGCGATGATTGTACGGTGAACCCAGCTGATGAATTGGAAGACGATTAATTCACAACATCGAGAAAAACAAATGCCATCAAACCGAGATCTGAGTATCAACTGCAAACCCAGATCTGAATTTTATTGAGGTTGTGAAGTCTGGGGTTGATGCGAGGGGGAACTCACGAAGGATTTTCAAGACTTTGGAGGATTTGGTGGAAACTGGTTGCTAAGTTCTCCATAGATCATCCTGAAACAGATGGGAATTCCTGTTCAAAAACCTTTCCAAATGCAATGTCCGGCGATTAACCTGGTTTTGATTTAACGATGCCACCTCCTTTCTATATCTTCAATAAGTGAAATTATAGACTCAAAACCCGAGAAACTCGCTTAGCCAATACTGCAAATTGGTCGAAAATGTGAGCCTTGAAAATGTGAGACTTGATTGAAGAGTTTATTCGAGATTCTCGATTTTTCAAGCATGTAAAAGAAGAGCCTTGAAAAGTTTGAATCAGAGTAATATTCGAAGAAGAAGACTAAACCAAAAATGTGAAATGTTTAGTTACCACCCTAAAGTTTGAAAATTTATAACTCTTTCCCTCATTAAAATTTAAAAGACAAATTAATAATTATTTCCATTTTTACCCTTACAAATTGAGCATGTGATAAACACATGCTTATTTAACGGCACTTCAATTAACGAAATTAGGGTTAGGGACTGCCGATGTACAAAATTTGTAATATTTAGTCTATGGCGTACATTTATTTTCTATAAGGACTGCTAGTGGACTTTTGTAAACTATAGGGACCAGTGGTGCATTTAACCCTAAAAACATAAAGGCTCGTAATTGCTCCTTTGCGACGATTCACACGTGCAAAGTGCGCTTCAAAAGCACCCAATGTATGATTTACGATGTGCGCAAGCGTGGGCATGGGTGTGGTACGAAGCACTACTCTAGTAGAGGCTAGCTGTGCTAGCCTTAGGCTACCCATGGGTAGATAAAGTATATATTAAATAATAATTACCATAACATCCTTATTCATCAATATGAATGTTTTCTAGTAAGTTGCCAATGGATTCCAAACAAGACACTTAGTTTAAAAAGACTTGGTGGTGACTTTTCTAATTCATTACAATACTTGACCCCCCCCCCCTCCAAATTCCAACCCCCGCAGTGGGCAAATTTGGTTCATAAGGTTAGAAATTCAAGTGTCTGAGACCACGTGGTTGGAATCTTGTTTGGATGTCCTAATGACTTTCTCGTCAATGGACTTGGTATTCTGACTTGTCAATCCATGGACTTGCTCTCGCGGCTACTTGATGGGCATTAAAGAGGGTACGAGTAGCCGGGTAGGGGTTAATTTGGTATGAGCACCTTGGTCCCCCTACATTGGTAAGGTTTCGTAGTTGCCCTTAGTTTAGTTATTGAGAGCAACTATAGTATGGTAGCTAAAGGGGTCAAATTTATGAAAAGTGGTTTTGAGTGGCAAACTAAGCTCCTTTAATGGTGTATATCAAACAAACAACTTCGAAGAAAAATTGATCAAAATAACACTGTTTTATATCAATAATTAGCCAAACAACATTGTTTCACACCCAAAGAATTGCAAGAAATCCAAGGCTACCGACATGGAGCTTGACATGCCTTTTCACGTGTCACTTTTGGTTCCTTACAACAAATTCCTATTTATCTATGATTTTTGGTCTTTTTTGCTTCAATTTAAAAAAAAAAATGCACAATTTATCTATAGATAGAGGGTATGATGGCCTCATGTGGATACCAAACAAAGTTTTTACAAATTAATGGGGATAAAGATAATGTGGTATGTAAAGTTATTGGATTTTGTGTACCACTAGTGATGGTCCTATGGGTGTGCTCAGATAGGCTAGAGGGGGTGAATAGCCTATGTTGCCACTTTAGGAATTATCTCACCATTCATTTCGAATATGGATGAAACATTTCTAAAGGTAAACAATCTGGAGATGAGACAGGTCAGCTGTTGAACTGGGTAGCAGACTTGTTCATAGCTGAGTAATAAACTCTGCTGACAGATTATAGATAAACTGTTAGCATATAAAAATAGTTTGGCAGCGGAAAGGTTTTGACATATCAGATTTATCGTAGAAGGTTTAAACAGTTGTAGACAAATATATGTTCAAAACAACAGCATACTTAACACTTCTTCATATGCAAGACATGGGTTCCAGAATATATAACTTTATTGAATTAAAACAATTTAAGTACTGGAAAGAGGAATCAAGGCTGAGTTTGATAAATGTATCTAATAGACGTATTTTATATGTCTATATCGAGTACTTTTATGACTTAGAAATAACAATTTCACGAGGCTTTTGGCTACTAATATGTGTTTTTGAGCTATATTGTGAGTTTCAGGGTTTTAGGTGAACTTATGGGATTTATAGAGCTTTTATTGAAGAATTTGAGGAAGGGTGCAAAGTGCAACATTTGAAAAAATGCAAAAGAGTCAAACTGGACACCTTGCGGCCGCAAGCCTAAAAGGCCTTGCCCTCGCAAGGTAGGTAAAAAGAAGCATTGCCCGTTCAAGACCCTTACGGACGCAAGGTATAAACACCATGCGGCCGCAAGGTCCCCAAAAACTAACTTACGGGGTCTTTCACCTGGATTGAACTTCCTATTCTCCTACAACACCTTGGATATAAATAGAGGACGGTAGCCAAAGCCTAAGTACGTCTAGAAATTGTTAGGAAACAGTTCCAGCATAGATTTTACTTTGTATTACATAATTTAGTCATTGTAATTATAGTTTTGAAGATCGATTCATTTATTCCTTCATTCCGTTGTGTGGTTCATCGTCAAGGATGAACTAACCATCCATTAATCTAGGAATTGGGAGGTAACCTGTATCGAATCTATTGTTTAATATATTTTTATTCATTCAATTCTTGTTGATCATGATGTTTATCAACCCCTTTATTGTCTAGCTTTGACCAAATGAATGGAATCGCAAGTAATAAAGGCCTAGAGGTGCGGATAGTTGCACGACCAAATGCATATGTCGTAGCCTTGCTCACCATCATGATAAATTGAACCTATCGATGCACGAGAGTGATAAGTTAGGGTCAGGTTCATATATATGACCTAAGTGACATATAGGATCCATATGTTCTTGTTCTTAGGATATAGAGTGGATGAATTATTTGGGATGAAGACTGAACTATAATTTGACAATCTATATCTATCTTTCGTGAACGAACCCAAGTTATTGAATGATACTTTATTTAAACAAGCAATAGAGTAGATGCAAGTGAAACATCAATCCTAGATTTCCCTCCTCCATACAGATCTTTATAACTATGATTGCTACTTAGTTAATTAGATTTATTGTTTTAGTAGAATAAATTAGTTTTAATAAAACAAATAAACCCCCCCTTAGTTTAAATTGCTACCGATATTCTTGCCATTAGTATTCTTTTTGTCTCTGTGGTTCGACCCTTGCTTCCCAAGCTATTCTGCAATAGTCTTGTGCACTTGCAAAGAATTAATTAAAATAAGACACGATCAAGTTTTTGGCGCTGTTGCCGGGGACAAGCTAGTTTGATTAGTTAGTTTGTTGGTAGCGTTGTTTTTAAATTCAGTTTTTATAAAAATAAAAATACAAAAAGATATTTATTTCTAGTTTTTAGTTTTAATTGTTTTTATTTGTTATAGTTAATTTATGCACAGTCATAGATCTCTAAATCCCAAGCTGGTAGAATTAAACCAAAATATAAATAATCTTGGTAAGAATCAGGAAGACCCTGATAATTTGGAAAACCAGCCCGTTAATCAAGAACATTTGAATAAAGAGGATCCTCTGGTTGATCCTCCAATGGACAACAACAATAATCAAAATCCTGAAAATACGGTTCTTCCAGTAAATATGAATCAAAGAAGAGAAGAACCTGCTAATAGAAATATGGAAGTAGTAATCAATCAAAGAACTATAAATGATTATGGTCGACTCATGCTAAATGCAACACCATCATGTTTAGTTTTACCAGAAGCGGTAAGAAACTTTGAACTTAAAGGTCATTTTTATAACATGTTGCCTTCATTCCATGGATTGCCATCTGAAGATCCAGTAAGTTTTGTTAAAGAATATGGTTTTATGATAGATAATTTTCCGTTAGGAGGTTTGACAGAAGATCAGATAAAAATGAGATATTTTCAATGTGCATTAAAAGATGCGGCAAGAAAATGGTTTATAAATCTAGCACCTAGAAGTGTTTATACATGGGCTCAATTATATGATTTGTTTATGGGTAAATTCTATCAACATGCATCCCTTTTAGAATATAGGAAACAAATTATGTCTTTTCAAACTGAACCGGGAGAAACATTCCATGAAGCATGGGATAGATTTAAAAACTTACTTATCATGTGTCCCCATCATAATCTATCTCAAGATGTGTTTGTGACTCAGTTTTATCATGCTCTTTCGCCTGCCTTGCAAACTATGGTTGATAGTGCAGCCGGTGGTTCTATTAATAGAATGACACCAGCTGAATTAGAAAACTTGCTTGAGATGTTAAGTGCAAATTCCCAATAGAAAAGTATAAGAGGTAAAAGTAGAAGTTTGTTTCAAGTCCAAGAAAGTTTAGATACTCAAACTCAAATTTCTCAATTAGCTCAAATTGAACTTTTGCAATCACAAATTCAAGAAGCATGTTCTATTTGTGGATTAAATTCTCATGCTACTAACTTGTGTCCATCTAGTGCTGTGTATCCTGAACAGGTTAATGCGATGAACATGTACCCTCAAAGGCAAAGGAATGATCCTTTTCCAACACATATAATCCAGGTTGGAGGAATCACCCTAACTTTTCATGGGGAGGAAATAAGCCATTACATCCTCAACAATTTCCTAAGCAATGACAGTTGCAGATTGAAAAAGCTCCAAAGTCAGAAGGATCAAACAGTGGACAAACTGCCCTTAATAAATATTTGCTAGAAACTGTGGAAAGATTGCAAAAAGATCTTGCAAAATATCAAGAAAGAGAAGAAGGGAAGTTCTCTAGTCAAACAGAACAAGCAAAATCTATCACTACTCTGCGAAGTGGTAGAATCATTGGAGAAGATATAAGTAACCCTACTCAATCTACTGATATGCCTGACAATATAGATAACTCTGACAAAGAAGTTGAAATAGATAAAAATGAAAATATTCAAGCAAAAGACAAAGAGGTAGAAAAAGAAATTTCAGACAAATAAAAAGTCACTCAAGAAAAAGAGCAATAGAACCTCTTGAGGAACCATATGTTGCTCCCCACCATATGTTCCTCCAATACCATTCCCTAGTAGACTCATGAAAAACAAGATTGATAAGCAATTTACGGAAATTTATAATATGTTATCCAAAGTGAATATTAATCTCCATTTGCTTAATGTTATTAAAAATATTCCGTCCTATGCCAAGTTTTTTAAAGATCTCCACTCAAGGAAACACAAATTTGAAAAGAATGAGAAAATAATTGTTTCTAAAAACGTTAGTGCAATATTACAACCTGAACTTCCTCCTAAATTAAAAGATCCAAGTAGTTTTAATATCCAAGTCTCCTTGGGTAGTTCTAAAGAGATGAAAGCTATGCTAGATTTAGGAGCGAGTATCAATTTAATGTCTTTCGCTGTCTATAAACAATTAGGACTAGGTGAATTAAAACCCACTACTATGTCTTTACAGTTAGCCGATTGCTCGGTCAAACATCCTTTGGGAATAGTAGAGGACATTCTAGTACAAGTTGATAAGTTGATCATTCCAATTGATTTTGTGGTTCTAGAGATGGAAAGAAAAATATGCACTAATAATGAAGTCCATATTCTGTTAGGAAGACCTTTCATAGCCACTGTTAATACCATGATTAATGTGAAGAATGGTAAACTTTCAGTGTCAGTTATGGGAGAAACTATAAAAATTTCAGTTTTCGATGCTTTAGATAGACAGAGTGACATAAATGCATGTTTCTCAATTGATGAAATTGAAAATCTTACAGCCCAAAGCTTTGAAGCAAATTTAAATAATGATGAGTTAGAGAAGGATACGTATGTAGAAGATGATGATAGAACTTCTCCCATAAAAGAACCGACATAGAAGAGTTAGAAAGAAAACTCCAAGAGACCGATGCTAGGAAAGAGAAGGAAAGATTAGAAGCTCGCAAGAATGAAAGTGAAAATAAAGAAGGAATAGAAAATCCCAAATCAGAAATTAGTTCTGATAAAATAGAAATTGGTGAAGTAGAAGAAGAAATTCTTAAGGATGATAAAGAAGAAAAAGTGAAACCGGAAATTCCCAAATTTATTTCATCTGTTAAATCCCCTCCTGAAATAGAATTAAAGCCATTACCATCTCATTTAAAATATGCATTTTTAGGGGAAGGTAAAACTTTACCAGTTATAATTGATGCAGATTTAACAGAAGAACAAGAATCAAGCCTGTTAAAAGTTTTATGGACTCATAGAGAAGCTATAGTATGGTCCTTAGCAGACTTGAAGGGTATCAGTCCATCTATGTGTATGCATAGAATTCATTTAGAAGAAGGTAGTGTAGACACCCCAATTTTGTACCCCTGGTATGTGACTGACATAAAATATCAAGAACTGTTAAAACTTAACAAATGTCAAGTTACAGGAGCCAAAAATGCGAAAGGAAAAGCAGGATGCGCGAAACAGTGAACTGCAGGGGGTGAAAGTACAAAAAAATGAAAGTTGAAAAGTTGGCTGGTGCCGCACCAAGGGTCCCCTTGGTGGCACCAAGCCTTTCACTATAGCACTCTCTCAGAATTAAAATGTACAAGCTTCGAAGCGCAAGGTACACGTGGCTGATGCAGAGGAAAAAATCAAAGAATTCCCAGCGTGTCCTGCTCGATCACTATAAATAGAAGCCTCCGGCTTCTCATTTCAGTTGCTCATTTTCCTCAGCGATTTTAATCGCAGCGAAGCTCTGTTATTCTGCCGATACTATTAGTACGAGATGTGCGAGATAGGTGAGTGAAGCCTCTAGAATCTCCAAACCCCGTCCAAACTCCGCCAAAATAAAAACTCATAGGTTATAAGTGATCCCTAGCCTAGTTGTTAGGTATCCACCTTACTTCCCGGCCCAAAAATCCCAAAGTAAGCCGTTACTCTGCCCGAGTAACGAGCTAAAAAGTCAAAAAACTAAGCAGTGGTTCCGCCCAATCAAAAAGGCCAAAACCTACCCAAATAAGCTGTCACTCTGCCCAAGTTGACAAGCCCAAACCCTCATAAATAAGCAGTCATTCTGCCCAAATCAAAACAACAACCACACAACAAACAACAAAAGACTCCCTCTCCCTGAAGGACAGAGCGAGCACACCGTCGCTCTAAAAGGTAAAACCTTTAAGGGCACTATTTATTGTATTTATTTACTTTTTGTCTTTTTATTATTTTTTTAAAGTTGTTATTTAAATCCGGCACAATGTAGCCAATATAAGCCGTTGTGCTTCCCGGATTAGAATAAGAAATATTATGTAAAAGAGCCGTTATAATGGCCAAATATTTTTAAATACATTTGTAATTATTGTAAGGAAATGGCTGCAAGTCTGTAAATAATGTAGCCACGGATGTATTTGTTTTACTTTCCTGTCTTTTAATGCTTTATTTATCTGCTAAATAAATATAACAATAAGCATACTTCAGCCAAAAACCATTTTGAGACCGAAAGGGCGAGTTGGGTGCCTAGCACCTTCCCAACTCGTAACTTAGCCTCCGAACCCGCTTTTTATCTCTGGTTTTCTTTTTCTGGTTTTTCTTTATTTTTGCCTTAAAATGAAGATGGCGACTCTAAAACTTTCAGATTCAGTGGGGCCTCGCAACACTCCTTCTTTGCACTTTTCCGTTTTCCCCTAAAAAATGGAGAATGGGAATGGAAGGGTGATGTATTCCCATATCCTAGTATCCTCTAAAAAAGGGATAACTTGATGCGGGAAACCCAAAGCTCCCATAGTAATCTGAAACGGGCCATAAGACTATTTTTAATAAAATCCATAGTGGGGGCGTCGCAATATCCTTTTTTGCACTTTTCCGTTTTCCCCTAAAAAAAGGAAAATGGGAATGAAAGGGTAATGCATTCTCATATCCCGGTATCCCCTAAAAAAGGGATAACTTGATGCAGGAAACCATAAGTTCCCATATTGGATACAAAATCCACTAAAGGCAACCGAGGCACATTCCAACGTGCTAACATAGACAGCACTCCTCTCGCACTTTTGATTTCGTCTTCCCCTAAACAAGGGAGGGTGGAACGAGAGCAGTGGTGTCCCGCATCCGCACGTACGCGCACCCCTAACCAAGGGCGCGCGGGGGCACACCCCGGGAACCTCACAGGTAGTAAACCTTCTCGAGAACGTCAAAGGAGACTTAACCCTCATATGGAAGAAGCAGTTAGAAAAGAAGTGCTTAAACTTCTTGATGCATGTACAATTTACCCGATATCTGATAGTAAATGGGTTAGTCCAGTCCTAGTAGTTCCAAAGAAATCAGGGATTACTGTTGTTAAGAATGATAAAGATGAATTAGTTCCCACACGAACTATTACTGGCTATAGGATGTGCATTGATTTGAGGAAACTAAATGCGGTAACAAGGAAATATCATTTTCCCTTGCCTTATATTGACCGAATTCTTGAAAGATTAGCTTGTCATGAATATTATTGTTTTTTTAATAGCTTTTTCTGGTTACAATCAAATTTCAGTGGCACCGGAAAATCAAGAGAAAACCACATTTACATGTCCCTTTGATACTTTTGCATTTAGGAGAATGCCCTTTGGACTATGTAATGCCCCAGCTAATTTTCAAAGATGTATGATTTCTATATTTTCTGATCTAGTTGAAAGATGTGGAGAAGTATTTATGGATGATTTCTCAGTATTCGGAAATTCTTTTGATCATTGCCTAGAAAATCTGACGTCAGTTCTAAAAAGATGTTGCGAAACTAATTTGACCCTAAGTTGGGAGAAAAGTCATTTCATGGTTAAACATGGGATAGTTTTGGGTCGCGTTGTGTCTAACAAAGGAATTTAAGTTGATAAAGCCAAAATTGAAGTTATATCACAATTACCTCCCCCAACTTTAGCCAAGGGTGTTAGAAGTTTTTTAGGGTGTTAGAAGTTTTTACAGAAGATTTATAAAAGATTTTTCCAAAATCGGTAAACCTTTATGTAATCTTTTAGCAAAAGATACCGAATTTATTTTTGACCAAGAATGCTTAAACGCATTTAATTTGTTAAAAGAACAATTAACATCATCTCCTATTTTAACCAGCCCTGATTGGTCTCTCCCTTTCAAGATCATGTGCGATGCATCAGATTTCGCAATTTGAGCCGTGTGAGGACAAAGGATAGACAAGAAACCTCATGTGATTCATTATGCGAGTAGGACGTTGAATGATGCACAACTCAATTATACAACCACTGAAAATGAATTTTTAGCAATTGTGTATGCACTAGAAAAATTTAGGTCCTATTTGTGAGGTTCAAAAGTTATAATATTTTCTGATCCAGCCCTAAAATATCTTTTGAGTAAAAAAGAGGCAAAACCTAGACTCATTAGATGGATGTTATTATTGTAAGAATTTGACATTACTAATAAATATAAAAAGGGAACAGAAAACGTTGTAGCCGACCATTTGTCTAGGTTTGAATTTTTACCCTTGATTGAACGTCAATTTCTTGATAATAAAATTCCTATGAATGAAGATTTCTCTAATGAACAATTGTTAGCAGTTAAAATTGTTTAACCTTGGTATGTTGATTTTGTTAATTACCATGTAGCTGATATCATCAATCCTGATTTTGATTTTTACCAAAGAAAGAAATTTTTAACTGATGCAAAACAATATTTTTGGGAAGAACCACATTTATTCTAAATATATTCAGACTCCATAATTAGAAGATGTATTCCAGAACAAGAACAACAAAGTATTATGGCATTCTGTCATAAATACTCTTGTGGTGATCATTTTAGTGGTAGCAAAATTGCTAGGAAAATCATGCAATCTGGTCTATATTGGCCTACGGTTTTTAGAGACTCTGAAATATTTTGCAAAACATGTGATAAATGTCAAAGGACTGGTGGAATTAGTAAAAGGAATGAGATACCCTTGCATAATAATTTAGTTGTTGAAATTTTTGATGTTTGGGGTGTTGATTTTATGGGTCCTTTTCCAGTCTCTAATGGTTGTGAATATATTTTAGCTGCTGTTGATTATGTGTCCAAATGGATAGAAGTCATTGCGACTCGAAATAATGATGGCCAAATTGTTGTCAAGTTTTTGGACGATATATTCTCTCAGTATGGAGTACCGAAGGCAGTAATTAGTGATCAAGGAACATATTTCATCAATCGGTTATTAAATGTGAACCTTAGGAAACATGGTGTGACTCACAAGCTAGCTACACCATATCATCCTCAGACTTCTGGCCAAGTAGAAGTTAGCAATAGACATATAAAAGCAGTCTTGGAAAAGACTGTTAGACCAAATCGTAAGGATTGGGAACCAAAACTGAAAGATGCTTTTGGGCATATCGAACATCGTATAAAACCCCAATAGGAATGAGTCCTTATCGGATGGTATATGGTAAAGCATGTCATTTATCAGTAGAAATTGAACACAAAGCTTATTGGGCCATTAAAGCTCTTAATTTTGATCTAGCTTTAGCTGGTGAAGAAAGACTTTTTCAGTTAAATGAGTTAGAAGAGCATAGGTTAAATTCGTATAAAAATGCAAAAATCTATAAAGAAAAGACCAAAAGATACCATGATATGGGGATTTCTAAAAAGATATTACGTCCAGGATTGAAAGTGCTTCTTTTTAATTCTAGACTTTAATAATTCTCAGGTAAATTAAAATCAAAATGGTCTGGTCCTTTCATTATAGTACGAATTTACCCACATGGAGCAGTCGATATTAAGAATCCAAAGACTGATGAAGTATTTAAGGTTAATGCTCACCGACTCAAACCATACTTTGAACCTATGTCAGTAGAGAGAACAATCGAACTCATTCGTCTCTCTGACACCGAACCCCCAAGAGAATAGGTTTGCGGTTGGGTCGAGCCAAAGACGTTAAACAAGTGCACTAGGTGGGAGGCAACCCACTATGATGAAATTTTACTTGCTTTCGTAGTGTAATTTAAATATGTTGTTCTCCATCTTATTTGATTATGTGCATTTAATTTAAATGTTTTTTAGTATTGGCATAATTCAAGTTTGGGGGAGAAAAGCATCTTAGTATTGTATTTATATGTTTCTAATATTTTAGTTTAAAAGTTTGTGTAGAATTTTCAGAGTACAGGAAAGAAATGGACTTAACGGAACGTAACGAAAGGACTAAAACGAAAACTGCCAAAAATCTGTAAAGCAGCTCCCAATGTGAAGAATCTGTGGACCTTGCGGCCACCAAGTATAGGCCTTGCGACCGCAAGGCCTTATTAATGACAAAACGTGTGACTCATGCGGTGGCAAGCCCAAAAGACCATGCCTTCACAAGCCATCATCAACTTTCGGGCCCTTTGCTAGGAACCTTGCGAACGCAAGGCATAAACACCTTGCGGTCGCAAGGCCCTCTTTATAATGACCCCTAAGCGTAGAAACACCAGCCCGTCCTCGTCCCGCTCCGAAGAGGAGGAGCAACATTATTACCCCACTATGTTCGTATCCTACGAGGCATCAAAAAGCTACACTAGGAAGCTCTCCAAAAGCATAATCCCTGAAAGGGGATTTAAGACCAAGGACTTTGATATCCCTGCCCACTTCGCCCGTCGAAGGTGGGACAACCTTTGTGCGACCCCGGGCGTGGCCATCGTGGCCTTAGTCCGTGAATTCTACGCCAACGGGCGTATTTCTATATCTGGTGAAATGATTGACCGTACAGCTGTTAGGGGTAGGGATGTCGATTTTTCGCTCCAAAGCATTAACCATTATTTCGGCACTCCTAACTTTGCAAGTGGTACTGACCAGTACAGTATCCATATTGCCAACCATGTCCCTCTCCCGGTGTTAAATGCAGAAATCGCAACACCTGACATGGTTTGGAACTTCTATCAAGGTCATGCATTTGGCCCCGCACCATGGACGATACCCATCTCACGAACACGGCCAAGGTCGTGTTCAAATTTATTGTGCACGCCTCATGCCTTCCAGCCACCAGCACACGGTGTCTTGGCATAAGGCCGTTTTGATCTTCACTATCTTGACCGGTGGGTCTGTTGATGTTGGGCGTCTAATCAACGCCCAAATTCAGACCCTTATTAGAGGTACGACAAACTCGAGATTCGTGTTCCCGAGTTTGATTACCGGACTGTGTAGTGGGGCTGGAGTCATTTGGACTCCAGATTCAGAGAGAGTTCGGGCAGTCCCCGACATCACTAGGGCGCTTCTGTTTGTGCACCCTCACCAGCCACGTGAGGAGCCTCAAGAGGAGGAGGACCCCTTGGAGGGGATCTCCAATAGGCAGGAGGAGATTATGTTACAGAATGAGATGATGAGTCAGCAGTTGGCGCAAATGCGCGCCGACCAGACTAGTTTCTTTGGCTTGGTCAACCAGGTGGGGCACAATGTCTCCACACTTTATGGGATGCCACCTGGCACGATCCCCGAGTTTCGTCCTCCTTCATTATTTCCTCCTGACTCACCATGAGTCGAAGCCCAAGTTTCTTCCTCTTTCGTTAGGCGGGCCACCTATTTCCTTTTGATATTTCTCCTCCATCAACCCTCTCATAGGATATTCCTCAATTTTGGGGACAAAATAAAATTTAAGTTTGGGGGGAGGGAGAATTCTAAGCCTAAGGCCTTTACAGGTCCCAATCTAAGGAAGAGTGGAATTGGGCTACGTTTTATAGGGTGAGGGAAAAATTTTGTCCCTTTATCGTGTCTCCTCCTCACTCTATTTTCTTGCTTTTTATATTTTCTTATTTTTTGAGATGTTTCCTTGACCAGAATACACTAATATTTAGTTCCTTCAGGGACCCATCAAAAGAGTCATTGTCATCGCCCATCCCCAATTTCTTTTTATAAAAATTTTAAAAAATGAAAAAAATAAAAAATGTTTTGATTCAAAATTTTCAATCTCGAGTCCTGGTGTGGTCATTTCGGTCGATTGAGGAGTTAATGCAATGAACCACATAACTTTTCCATAGATCATTCTGGAATTTACTTGATTCTGCAAAATTCTTGATTTCCTCCAAATCTCTGTGCACTTATACCAGTCATAATTATGGATTGATTTGAACATTTTTACTAAGTTGATAGCACACATTTCATTCTAACAACGAGATATGCACAAGAATATGATGAATAGCCGTTCTAATATGATTGTTGCATTAAATTGTAACTTAGTTAGATCCCTTGGATTTTTCTTGCTAATATATCTCAAGCACACTTTTGAACCATGTCTGCATGTTAGTTTTGATTGCCCCTACCATCTGTTCTAGTGAATGCTTATGTGAAATCCAGTGATGCTAAATCTTCAATTCCATAACTTTCATAATGGATATGATATTTTATGTGTTTTACTTTCTTAAAAATTGCATGAGTATTTTGGCATTAAGATATGATATAGGCCATCTTTGGATCGTTTGAGACTAAATATTTCCCGACCTTACTAAAAAAAAATCCCTAGTGTCCCCCTTTGAGCTTTATTAAAAAGAATAGAGTGTGCTAAGCACACATTGAACCCTCATTCGACTTCGTTTCTTTAACCCACATTAACTTAACCCTAAAGCCTATACACTTTAGCCTACCCTTTGAGAGAGTAGGATGTGGGTGGGGAATTAATTTTATGGGACCAATTTTCAGTTAGAAAAGTTTTCCAAAGGCTTCTTCTTCCCCGTCGAAAAAAAAAAAGAAAAAAAAAAAAAAAGAAAAAAGAAAAAGAAATAATTCGATGAAAAAAAAATGAAACGGAAGAAGAAGAGTGCAAAAAGATTCAAATGAAAGCATAGCTTTCAAAAGAAAAATATGATAGAAAAGTTCTTCTGAAAATAGAACACTAGATATTTTTAGCTTAATATATTGTACAAAATAAGTTTGGGGGAAAAGTCCCCACTTGTAGTCTTTGCAGGTCCTAGCATAATTGGGAAAAACTTCCTTTTGCTTGGAAGTAGTTGGGATTAAGGGTAGTCTTGCTCTCTCACTTTGTATTCTATTCTCTTTCCATCATATCCCCCAACACCTTGGCCTTACATTACAAGCTTATTAAAGACCTATTGATCTTCTTGCCAATGCTTGTGTTTGTTGATTTGATGGTAATGCATGTAAATTGATCCCCACTTCATATATTCATATTATTCACAAGCTCACTGTGTTAGCATAATATTAGCTATTGCAAGTAATTGGGACATGAAAGCATTGTATGTCATACATAGGAAGTGCATGGGATGGATGTATAAGTATTTGAAATCATTGGTGTTCTCTTTTTCTGTGATAGACCGGGTTTGGATGGTAGATCTCATACTCTATGTTGCATTGGTTTTATTGAAAATTATGATTTTTAGAATGAATGTGGTGTTTTGCTAAGTGAAAATGTTTAAGTTAAGATATTCTCTATGACTGGTTGTCACACACACACGGAGGAATTAAGACCGGTAGCAGCTTGAGTATTAGTCAGTTTGTTCTGTGAATTGGTCTGCACATATGTGGTGAGCATCTTACTGAGGCAACTATGTTATGCCATGCCTTTGTGACTTGAGGTTGAAACCAAAAAGATTTTTGTTTTGCTTTATTGTGTATTTGTTGTTTTTAGAGTAATTTTTACTTGCTTTTGTATTTATTAGTTTTTGTATTTATCTGCATAGTTGAGTCGCTCGTTAGAGTCTCCTTGAGTTTGTGGGTTTCTAGAAGAGTGTAAATAGTGTCACCCTCCAAAAAGATTTTATTATTTTTGTACTTTTAAGTGCTTTTGTATTTATAGGTATTGTTTACTCGTGGACGAGCAAAGTCTAAGTTTTGAGGTATTTGATAGACGTATTTTATACGTCCATACCAAGTACTTTTATGACTTAGAAATAGCAATTCCACGAGGCTTTTGGCTACTAATATGTGTTTTTGAGCTATATTGTGAGTTTCAGGGTTTTAGGTGAACTTATGGGATTTATAGAGCTTTTATTGAATAATTTGAGGAAGGGTGCAAAGCGCAACCTTTGAAAAGATGCAAAAGAGTCAAACTGGACACCTTGCGACCACAAGCCTAAAAGGCCTTGCCCTCGCAAGGTAGGCAGAAAGAAGCATTGCCCGTTCAAGACCGTTGCGGACGCAAGGTATAAACACCATGCGATCGCAAAGTCCCCAGAAACCGACTTACGAGGTCTTTCACCTGGATTGAACTTCCTATTCTCCTACAACACCTTGAATATAAATAGAGGATGGTAGCCAAAGCCTAAGTACGTCTAGAAATTGTTAGGAAACTGTTCCAGCATAGATTTTAGTTTGTATTCCATAATTTAGTCATTGTAATTATAGTTTTCAAGATCGATTCATGTACTCCTTCATTCCACTGTGTGGTTCATTGTCAAGGATGAACTAACCATCCATTAATCTAGGAATTGGGAGGTAACTTGTATCGAATCTATTGTTTAATATATTTTTATTCATTCAATTCTTGTTGATCATGATGTTTATCAAACCCTTTATTGTCTAGCTTTGACCAAATGAATGGAATCGTAAGTAATAAAGGCCTAGAGGTGCGGATAGCTGCACGGCCAAATGTATATGTCGTACACTAGCTCACCATCATGATAAATTGAATCTATCGATGCACGAGAGTGATAAGTTTGGGTCAGGTTCATATATATGACCTAAGTGACAAATATGATCCATATGTTCTTGTTCTTAGGATATAGAGTGGATGAATTATTTGGGATGGAGACTGAACTATAATTTGACAATCTATATCTATCTTTCGTGAACGAACCCAAGTTATTGAATGATACTTTATTTAAACAAACAATAGAGTAGATGCAAGTGAAACCTCAATCCTAGATTTCCCTCCTCTATACAGATCTTTATAACTGTGATTGATGCTTAGTTAATTAGATTTACTGCTTTAGTAGAATAAATTAGTTTTAATAAAACAAATAAAAACCCCCCTTTAGTTTAAATTGCTACCGATATTCTTGCCATTAATATTCTTCTTGTCTCTGTGGTTCGACCCTTGTTTCCCAAGCTATTCTGCAATAGCTTTGTGCACTTGCAAGGAATTAATTAAAATAAGACACGATCAGTATCTTATATAACAAATCAGCAGAGGTTTACTCAAAGGCAAACATGCATAATACATCAACCTAGACTCTCTATCCTAGCTATCTACTTTTTTCCCCTGTTTTCCTTTCCTATTCAGAAACTTTTTCTCAGAGTTTCATGAACATGTTAAGAACATATGGAATTAAGGAGATTAGATGTAAGAAGACAATTTTATGAGTTGCTCAGATAAGAAATATCTTAGCAACGGAGTGCAAAACACTCAACTCCCTATGATGACCTATTGTTGCACAACCGACAACCCTTACAATGGAATACAAGTCGCCAGATGAATGCAGTCGCCTCTTCATCTTCCTTGGATCTTCCTTGGAATCTTGGAGATCTATCTTCAACGATTTTCCTCTACCAAAGATCAAGAGGAGATCAAAGAGCTGAAGGAGATCAAAGAGCTCAAAATCAAGAAAAGAGATTTTTGATCAAGAGACTGTTCTCTATTTTGTAGCTTTTCAGATCACTCTATCTTCCTTCTTTTTCTTTTTCTTTGCAATCTACATAATGTGTTTTGCAAAGATCTAGGCTTTTCCACAATGATCTTTGTAAGTTCTCTCACACTTGTAAGAAGGGAGAAGAAGTTTCTTTTATAGACATGAAGCTTTAGATCCGTTGAGATTTTCTTTGAATAATCTTTAGCCGTTGCAGTGGTCGATAAGAGTGAATCTTATGGACTGTTGGATAAAGATATCCTTGAAGATCTCTTGTTGAAAAAGTTGTCCAAAAGTCAGACCAAGTTGATGTGTCTCTGTGATGCTAGTCTTATGGAATAGTACACTGATATTTGGTTTTCCAATAAAGTAGATTCATTTGAACTAATGGACCAAATCTAGAGGGGAATATCTGTTGAATAATATCCAACTAGATCTTGCAAGTTTGTGAGCTATCAGGACTTTTCGCAAGTTGACTTTTGCAAAGCTTGAGCCTTTTGTCGTTTCTAAACATCTGTGATGATTCCACTTGTCGCACGTGCAACCTAAGAAGCTTTGAAGGTCTGTTGGTTTGATATCCTTGAATAAGAGATTATCAACCCGTAGAAAGGTCTATTGGTTGATATTCTTGAAGAAGAGATTATCAACCTATAGATAAGGTCTGCTGGTGCTTGTGTATTGGAAGAACTGGTCTGCTGAGGTCATCGCGTAAGATTAGGACTGAAACAAGGACTCTTTTAGTCTAAGACCTATGTAGTGTTAAACAAGCTGCCACACTAACCAGTACGCAGCCCTTTTAGTCACTTGTTGGAACATGCAGTAATGGGAACAAACAAATCTTGTTATTCAGAATATAAAAATGTATAATTCATAATTCAACAGGTATATTCCCAACAACTGGAAGAGTTTTTTGTTTGGGTAGGTTATGGGTATCAAATGAACTTTTTTATTCATTTTTAACGAGTTGAATATCAAATGGGGAGTGAACTCATGAGTGGTTGGAGATTGTCGATTATATAATTCATTTAAATTAATTGGTTATTAGTTGGGTTAACTACACTCTACTACCCTATATGTAATATACCCAAATTCCTAAAAGAAAATTTTGTTATTATTTAGTTAGACTTTATTTTCTAAACATTTGGGCTTGCTTAAATAATTGGGCTTAGTATGCTTAAAATAAAAAGGGCTTAGTGTGTATTATCTTGCCTATTATGAGTTTGGGTTTGACCCTTCAATTTGGGGTTTCTTTTATTATAATAATAGTTATTAATATAAGATAACAATAATTATAATAATAGTAATAATAATAACAAAATAAAGAAGGGAAAAATAGAGGATCCACTGTTTCTAAAAGGAATGGGAGAAAGAATTCATTTAAACGGAAGTTCCAACTGAACTCGGGAAGAGTGAAAGACGAACAAAAAGGAGGAAGATTCATTTGACGGAGAAGGCGAAGCAATGTGATGGGTGTATAAGAAGGGATCGGACACTTGGATGTTCTCATCAAGAAAATTCAGAAAAATCTTGAGTTAAGAGGAAGAGCAGGAGAGTACAACAGAAGGGGAAGGGGTCCGGCACTGTCGGGAAGGACTTGAACAAGAGATCTGTAAAATAGCCAATCGAGGTGAGTTAATATCTTCTCCTTGCTTCTAATTTGGATTTCTCCTTTTATGATGAATTAAAAAGTATGTATGGAGATGGATAAGAAGAACTGGTGTTAAGGAAAAAAAAAAGAATTTAGGCAAGGATGAGAGAAATGTTAAAAGGTGTGGGGTGTGGGTTTAAGCATCTTACTGTGAATGCGTATGTGTGTTCTATTGTGTAGAACTAAGAGAGAATCGAAGGATTAATCATAAGAACTAGGCTATCTATATAGTTTGCAGAAGAAATGTAAAAGAATAAATAAATAATTGAAGGTAAGTGAGTATGTAAGTTGAGAGAAGTGGAGAAGCTAAATGATAGAAATTCTTTAGCTCAGTTGACTTATGAAATTGTTTAGTGCACAGAATGGTGAAAATAGGAAGTACTGGGATGCATACCACTTAAATGGGCATTAAGGAAAGTAGAATGCAATAGTAGGATTTATTTTATTTTTTTATTTTTTTTTATTATGCTAAAGTAGCATTACTTGAGAATAATAAGTATAGTAAACAGTAGTATCTAAGTTGGTTTTGATCCAAATTTGTAAGGCGATAATATTATTAAGATTGGGTTAAATTACTAGATTACAACGATATAAATAATTTGCTAAATTAATATTATGCCTTGAATTTTAGATTTGGACAAGAGAGGTTAGCTTTCTTCCGGAGTTGGTGATATTTATTTCGTTGTACACTCGCTAACAGGTAATGGATTATACATATTTTAGATATTTGAATTCTTTATTCCAAATTGACAGGCTTCCGCTAAATTTTTGACATTTACCGTTCTTTGAAATGTGTACCAACTTTGAGTTGGAATTTGAATTTGAATACTGTTGTACCCGTTCTTTTGTTATTCTAAATTGTAAATCTCATTACATATATCTCACTAATATTTAAATTTCATTGAGATATTTTTGTGAAACCAAGTTTTCGTTGGAATATTATTTTTGAAATCTTACTATGATCACTAAGTTGAACAACCCGGCTACTGGGGTAAAGTAGTATTTTGAATTTGATATTTGATTATGAATTATGCCACCTGGCCCGTGGCTTGATTATCTGGATATACCATTATGAACTGTTACTATTAGTACATTGTGAATCCTTGTTTAAAAGAGGTCTTGTGCCGCTTATGTGATCATGGTATCCGCGGGTTGGTCGTCGTCTCCAACAGGTATGGGACAGTTGTCGACGATTAGATCTCTCGCAAATGTCTTTGTATCTCTATCTTTTACATCGAATTCTTTTGTGACATTATGAAATATGAAATTTATCATCTCATTGTGTTATTCCCGATTATGAACCATTTGAATATTAATCCCTTTTTGAATGCTTTATTGTCAATAGACCCTTCCCTAGATTTTGGAGGGTGTATATGATCTTACTGGGCATTGTCCGCTCATTCCTTCCAAATCTTTTTCCTTCCAGGTTTTAAGTAAATTGGATACCGTCAAGGATGACCTGAAGATTCATTTTTCAAATTAGCTTGTTTTATATTATTTGGACAAGTATTTGGTTTAGCCGTTTTGGAACTACATAATTTTTTAATTATACTTTCGAAGTGTAATAAGTACTCTATGGCTCTCTTTAATTATTAGTTCTTAAGAGATGATTTTGGAATTATTGTGATTTAGTATTTGTAATAGTGACGCGTCCAAGATTTTGGGATTTTAAATTGGTATGAAATTTTGGGGCGTTACACTATATTTAGCTCACTCGTCGCACTTGCAAGTCTATGGTTTTAAACTCTACACATTGAGATTAAAGGTTGTACTTTTGTTGCAATTGAGGGTTAAAATGGTGTTTTTGTTAGATTTTTTTATGGAAAGTGGTCATGTGTCTCGCACATGCATTTTTGTGGAATTGTTTTTATTTTTTTAACACTTGATATTATTAAGGGTATTTTCATTAACATGTCAAGTACGTAAATTTAAAAGAACATGTCAAGTAAAAAAATAACCCCCACAAACATGTACGTAGATGACACATGACGCCTTTCCATCTAAAAATTAACAAATCCCCCCTTTTGACGCCCCAATTGTAGCAAAAATGCAACCTTAGACCGTAGTATGAAAAATTTGTAATTTTAGATCATCAAGTGTGACATGAGCAAACACAAGGTAATAAAATACATTTTAGTCCTTGTTGATATTGAAGAACCATATTCCAAACATTACCCCTCAATCGCTATCACATGCATGAATACAAGTAGTAGAGTTGTTAATGGAATGGATCAGGCTAGTCCCGCACCAATCCCACCATGCCAAACGTTGAAATCGAACCGGGCTAATCGACCCAAATTTTTCTGGGTTGCCAAAACTAAAGCTCAAGCCTACACCAAACACCAGGTCGACTGGGCTAGCCCATGGGCCTACCTATTAGACTAACCAAGTTTGCCTATTTTTTTGGCCCATGGCGAATCCCATCGGGCCAATCATTGAAGTCAAGTCCGGACAAACTTTCACAGGATCGGCCGAAATTTTACCGGGCCTATTAAACCTAAAGCCCAGCCCGACATAATATCAAGTAGGCTGGACCGGCTGATATGTGTAGATTTGTGTGGTATTATTAGTCAGTTTTTGTGCTTAATTATTTAGTAAATATTACACTTTGGTTGTTTTGTGGTTATTTGATGATTGTAGGGTGTTGGGGGAGCTGACTAAGGGAAATGAAGGAAAAGAGTTGTGTTGAAGACAAAATGACTTCAATAGTCGTTGCGTGGCCATGTGCTAGCTGAACTAAGCAATGTTGTAGCTGAAGGCAAACGTCGAATTGGCACGTGCTAGCTAATTTGCGAATGTGATACTGACTTCCAAGACTCAAAGATTTTAGACACAAGTTATTTTGGGGAATTTAAAGAATTGTTTATGCCCTGAAATGGAGCCACTTTCCTCTATTATTGTATTTTCTCCATTTGTTTTGTAAATAAAAATGCTAAAGTAGTTTTTAGGTAGTTTTAGGAAGTTGAAGGCAGTTCTCTTTTGTAAAAACTGCCTGAGTAGTGGACTAAGTGGGAGAAAAGGGGGATGAAATAGAGTAGCAATGATGGAGAAAAAAGGGTCACACGGGAAGTCAAGAATCACACATATTTTAGAGAAAAAATTAAATAGAGAGTTTGGGAAGCAACTTCTCTTCTCTATTAACACACTACTGGAACAATTATTCTTTTGGTAATTTTAAATTCTTTTAAGTATGTTTAGCAGCTAATTATTTTCCTCCAATCAATGAACAATTAAGTATCAAATATTTTGTATGTTTATTGTGTTTAATTGATGTTTGTAGCCAGAATATTAATTAACATAATAATTTATTGCTAGTTAGAACTATTGATCTGTAATTGTCCTCGGTTTTAACAAAGTGACAAGTACACACATTTTAGGCATCACGAGCATAATTGGACCGTGTTACAGGAACGAATAATCTGAGTTAAATGATATTACTTCAATATGCACTGCTTAGAATCGGGTCTCTCTCTACGTTAGACAATCGAGTTTACTAAATCCTGAGCTTCTCGAGGGTTGTATTTCGACAAGACGATAGTTAATGAGCTTCTTTTAATTATCAACATAGTAAGAAGAGATCTGGAGTTACGCATTTATCGACAACTATAACCAGTTTATTTGTCACTAAGTGAGACATTTTTGCATCAATGATTGGTGGTAGAATGCGAGATGGAAATTGGTTAATTTACTGAATTTTATCAAGTACAAATCCGTTTAGTTTAATTATTTTTTGAATTTTCAGCTTCAATTAATATGTTAGTTAGCTCTTAGTTTAGTTTAAAAAATCTCAAGGGCAAAATTTGGGCCGGTCCACTTTATAAAATTTCTAATCGCTAAAGTACTCCTTTTTTTTTAATTGGAAAAGTTGCTTTTGGATGCGAAAAAACTGCGATACCCTTAATGAGAAAGAGACGTGCTACGGTAAGTCTATATATCGTGGTGCAAAGTTTATAAAGTGCAAGTTTATATATCGGGGTGCAAAGTTTCCTTTATCAATTAATTTTACATATTTTTGCACCACGGTTCACAAATATATTATCCGCGATTCAATAAATCATTTTTAAATATTTTTAAGGCAAGTTTATATATCATAGTGCAAAGTTTATAAAATACAAATATATATATATATATATATATATATATATATATATATATATATATATATATATATATATATATATATATATATATATATATATATATATATCACAGTGCAAAGTTTCCTTTATCAATTAATTTTACATATTTTTGCACCGCGGTTCATAAATATATTCACTGCGATTCAAAGATCTTGAAAGATATATCACGATGCACATATGTTGTTAACCAATGTTCATAGCAATACATTCATTAGTTTTTACATTATTTAAGCTTTAATAGAAAATTTGAAGTAAATAGATATTTGTATCGAGGTGCAGTTTTTTATATATAGTGGTTCATAGTTTTTATATATCGCGGTACAAATTAAATTTGAAATATAGATTTTGCACCGCAATATATAAAAAACTATACACCGCGATACAAAAATAGTAATTCACTCAGTATTTGTATAGAGAAATGTAAGTAAACATGTATTTATATCGCGGTACAACATTATTATATATAGCGTTACAAATTAAATTTGAAGTATAGGGTTTACGCTGCGGTATATACAATTATGAACCACGATTCAGAGGCTAGTCATCCGTTAAACGCATCTCGTGCTCATTAAGGCTAAGGTAGTATTTTCCCGTCCAAACGTGACTTTTTGTGGTTGAAAATTAAAAAAGGGTCATTTAGCAAATAAAAACTTGGAAAATGGGACCGGCCAACAATTTTTTTCAAATCTCGAATCAATGGGACATGCCTGTTTTTGACAGCTCTAACAAGTAGGCCGAAAACCATTCCAGTCATCTTTACATAAGAATCTAAACTAGGCCTAATAATCCCAAAAATAACTAAAAACACGAATCTCATATTAGACCCAAAATCATTCAAACTTTTTTCATTACGGTGAAATTTTGGATCAATCCACTTTGGAAAGTTTTTAGCCGATACATTTTTTTAAATCGAAAAGAGATACTTTTAGGGGCAAAAAACTACGATACCCTTAATGAATTGAAAACACGTGCATGCGGAACGACAATCTGACAAAGTCATGCATCATCATACCCATATCATATTTCGCGATGCACAAAATCATGTATCGTGATTCAAAATCATTCATCGCAATTAAAATTTGTGCATCCCAATTACATTTGTAAACGAGTAATATATTATCTTCCATATTTTGTTGTGACTAGGTTCATTGAATTTATGTAGTCAAAGTTTCTTTATTTTGTTTGATATTGTAATTAAGATAGGAATCAAGTAGAATGAGTATTGATTGATTGATTGATTTAAGTAAATATCTCATTCAAACGTAATCTGATGTAGTCAAAGTTTTCTTATTTTATTTGATATTGTAATTAATGTAGGAATCAAATAGATTGAATATAGATAGATAGATTGGTTTTCGTAAATATCTTCTTCAAATTGAACTTAATTATGATTTCCCTAACTATATCCTTCTTTTAAAGCATTGTGATGCAACGCGACTGATATTCTATGCATTTTGTCTGAGTGACACTCATCGCGATTCATAAATTGATGCACCGCAATGCACTAAGCAAGTGATCATTTGATGTACGGTTTATTAACGACATCGTAATCTTTTCGCCCTCATAATTGCCTTTTTCCAATTGAAAAATGGACGAATTACCCAAATCGTCCATGTACTTTACCACTTTTTAACTTCTTCCTTGTAAAAAAATCAAACCTTATTGGTCCTTGTACAAAAAGTTTTGACAAAAATGATCCTTCCGTCCACTTTCATTATTATTTTTCGTTAAGTCAACGTACGTGTATCTCACGTGCAATGACTCTGAGTAAAATAATCATTTTATCCACACTCTTAAAAAAGAACAGGGACTAAACAAATTAATTTGAATTTTGGGTAAAGAGAGCAGGGGGTACAATTGCAAATTGCAATTCATCACTTCTTCTTCTCCGACCTTCTTTTTCTCCAAACAATGGCAATCAACAACCCTCACTTTGCTCAATTAACACACACACACACACACACACACATGCTTCATTTGGGTTGTTGGGTTATGGGGCCATCTGGGTTCTCTCTTTCTCTCCCCCTCTTACACACACACAAACACAAACCCAAATCTAGAAATGCATCAAGAGCCCGCGCTTAAATAGAAGAAAAGGAGACATCTAAAAGTCAGTCATTTCATTTCATCTGGTCTCCTCACCCACACATAGAATCGAATAAATTGGATTCCTTCTTTCTCCCCTAATTTTTTATCCAAGTGGTTGAAACTGGCTTTCTCCGATCAAAGAGTCCCTTGGAATCCATCGATGCCTGCAGCTTCATCTGGGAGAATAAGAAAAGATATGCCAATCATTAGAAGGAAGAACCACCATAAAAAATCTTCCTCGTGTATCATCTTTTGTCGGCGGTGGGTTATATGGGTGGCAGCTATGGAATAGAATGGAAGGAATTGGGAAGGGGAAGAAAGGGGTATAAAAATTATCATTTTGTTAATTACATTGGTACCCTCGTATTTAGTTTTTTAAAACAAAAAATAATTATGGGCATATTTGTCTATTCAAAAGAAAAAATGAATAGACAGTTTTACCCCTGACCAATATTTCGTACGACACACGAGCGTTGACCTAATGGGAAAAAAGTAATAAAATTAGACGGAAGGGCCAATTGCGCGTTGACCTAACGGGAAAAAAGTAACAAAATTGGACATAAGGACCAATTGCGTCACAAGCTTTAGTAAAGGGACGATTTTTAGGAATTTATGACGAATTTGAAAAAGAGTTACGATATAGCCCCCCCAACCTATAAGTTGACCCCCCCCCAAAATATAAACTTCCTAAATTACCTTTCCCTTCATCCAAACTTACCCCCCTTCCCACCCCCTCACCGTCTCTTCCCTTCCCCCTTCACAGCCTCCTCCCTTCCCACCCCTCATCACCGCCTCCTTCCACCCCCTCACAGCCTCCTCCTTTCCCCCCACTCATCGCCTCCTCCCTCCCCCAATCCAATGTTTCTTCATTCCCCTTCCATCACCACCTCAGTATACTCCTTTCATCACCAACACCACCAAGCGAGTTCCTAGCTCCGAGCATCTTCCTTCTTACATGTCTCTTCCTTTAAAAAAAATCAATTCAAGGGTTGTTTGGCCCTGATCGACTGAACAGCCCTCATCTGCTCGGCCATAGGCTACCGAACAACTCTCATCTGTTCGACCATATGTGACCGAACAACATAAGGTTGTTCAGCTACTTGGAGGTATGAGCTAGGTACTCAGTTGGTGGTGTTGGAAAAAAAAATGAAAAATAAGAGTTTTGTTTGGATAGGAGGGAGGAAAGAGGAAGAATGAAAGACAATGGAAGGGAGAGATGGAGGACGGTAGGAAGAAAGAGGCGGTGGATGGTGGGGGGAAGGGAAAATGCAGTGGCTGGTGGGTGGGGGAAGGGAGAACAGAGTGGTTGAGGGGGGAATGGAGGAGGCGGTGTGGGGTTGGGGAAGGGAGGAGGCGGTGAGGATTTGATTCAAGCTGGGTTTTTAGGGGGGGGGGGATCAACTTATGAAGGGAAGGGTAATTAAAGAAGTTTAGATTTTAGGGGGGTCAACTTAAAGGTTTGGGGGGGGGACTATATAGCGCAACTCTTTGAAAAAAGGACTAAAGTACAAAGATGACTTGAGTAATTCACCCTTGAAAATATAGGAGACTTATGCAGTAATAAACTTTCCAAAGGGAACCGACCTGCAATTTTTCCTTTTTTACTTCAAGGTTAAACCAACATAATAATGTATCCATTTTATTCCAACCAAAATGTTTACATTTTAGTTCAAGATAAAAAAATGTATAATGCCTAAGAAATATATTAGTGAAGTTGGTTATAATTGACAAGACACAAGATGCTTATATCACATGTAAGTAGTAGTGTTGAAAGATTATAATATATCGAATTGTTTTCTATAATGAATTCTTTAAATGAAAATTTCTGAAATTTAATATTAAACTCTTTGCTTGAAAGGTGGGAATATTATTAGTTATTGAGCCTCACAAATCTCTCTCTCTCTCTCTCTCTCTCTCACTTTATATATATATATATATATATATATATATATATATATATATATATATATATATATATATATATATATATAGTTGGTGAGGAGCACTATGGTTGTGTTACCGCACCACATTTTTATTAATTTTCATCGTAAAGCATCCATGTGGGGGTTTTAAAAACGTTTGGTTTTCTAGCCATTAACTAATAATAATAATAATAATAATAATAATAATAATAATAATAATAATAATAATAATAATAATAATAATAATCAATATGATAAGAGGTATTAGTATTATTATATGTAACTTATTCTATTGTCAATAGCAGAAGGTTTATATTTAAAAAATTTTACAACTAATATTACTTCTAATCAATGTGGGATAAAACTCTTTAAGGTGAGACATTACTTCTAATAACTCACTACTAACACCATACTTTAAGCCTTGATATCCTATTCATCCAAAACTTGATTTGGACAAATAAATATATCATTTCGATACTCTTGTCGAGTAGAACACATTTACACAATTACTTTTACCAACAAACAAATGACACGTAAAGAAATTTGTGCCTTAAGTTATACAATTTCTTTAACTAAAAACACTAATTTTTTTTAACAAGTATTATACTTTAAGTCTTGATATGTTATTCATCCAAAACTCGATTTGGACAAATAAATATAACATTTCGATGCTCTTACCGAGTAGAACACATTTGTGCAATTACCTTCGCTAACAAACAAATGACACATAAAGAAATTCATGCCTCAAGTTACACAATTTCTTTCACTAAAAACACTAATTTTTCAACAATAGAAGAGATGTATCTCACATTGGTTAGAAATTGATGTTGGTTTTAAAAATACTATTATTAAGTACTAATAGAGAAGATGTATCATACATTGGTTGGAAAGTGATGTTGGTTTTCAAAATCATTTGATAAAAGACTTCTGCCATTATTACCAATAGAAGATGTATATCTCATATTGGTTAGAAAATGATGTTGATTTTAAATTATTTTATATTATTACCAATAAAAGAAATGTATAACACATTGTTTAAAAAAAATGTTAGATTTTAAAGTTTTTAGACTAAAGACTTTCATTTTTACAAGAGATGCATCTCACATTGGTTACAAAATATTATATTATTATTACCAATTGAAGAGATGTATCATTTATTGGTTAGAAAGTGAAGTTGATTTTCAAAGTCTTTTGATAAAAGACTTCTACCATTATTACCAATAGAAGATGTATATCTCACATTGAAATGATGTTGAATTTTAATTATTTTAGATTATATAAGACTTTTACTATTATTAGCAATAGAAAATATATATCACACATTTGTTATAAATTGATGTTTTTTTTAATTACTATTATTACCAATAAAAGAGATAAATCTTACATTGGTTAAAAAGTGACGTTGACTTTAAAAGTCTTTAAATAAAAAAACTTCTACTTTTATTATCAATAAAAGAGAAGAGATGTATCCCTTTATATAGAAAGAGATGTTGGTTTTAGATTTTTTTAGAAAAAAAAAACTTATACTACTATTACCAAATGATGAGATGTATTCCACATTAGTTAGAGAGTGATGTAGGTATTAAAATTCTTTTTATAAAATACTTAATACCAATAGAAAAAATATGTATTTCACATTGGTTAGGAAAGTGATATTGGTTTAAAATATTTTTAGATAAAGTATCACACGTTGTTTAGAAAGAGATGTTGGTTTCAAAACTATTTAGATAAAATATTACTACTATTATTATTTTTACGTTATAACCAATAGAAGAGATGTATCTCACATTATTTATAAAGAGATGTTGATTTCAAAAGTTTTTATATAAAAGACTATTATTATTACTATAGAAGAATGTAGATCACATTTGTTAGAAATTAGTGTTGGTTTTAAAAATATTATTATTACCAATAGAAAATATATATACCACATGGTTAGAAAGAGATGTTTGTTTCAAAAGTCTTTACATAAAAGAGTTAAAATTTTATTACCAATAGAAATAGAAAAAAAAGTATCTCATATTGTTAGAATATGAATAATGATTTTAAAAGTTTCAAAATAAATATTTTAATACCATAAAGTCCAAAGTTTAAGGTGTCTACTAACGCATATATGTTAAAAAAAACTTTTTGTTTGGACAAAAATTTATTTTTTCTTTTCATTTATGACAATGATGAAAAAAATTGTACAATATTATTTTTATTATTACTATTACTATTGCTATTTTTTTATAACAATAATACTATTATTATTCTCAAGCATTCATGTGTAACTCATTGTTTCTCAACCATTACCTATTAATAATAGGTATTAATAAGTAATACAATTATATATATATATATATATATATATATATATATATATATATATATATCTGTGTGTGTGTGTGCGCGCGCGCGCGTGCGCGCGCGTGTGTGTGTGTATATATATAAATAATTTACAACCAACATTATTTTCAAACCAATGTGGGATACAACTCTTCTATTAGTAATAAAATGTTAGATTTTTAATCTAATGACTTTTGAAACCAAAATCAATGTATAACAAATATGAAATATATATCTACTAATATTACCAATAGAAAATATGTATCTTACATTGGTTATAAATTGATGTTAGTTTTGAAAGTATTTTGATAAAAGATTTCTATTTTTATCACCATATAATAAATGTATATTACGTTTGAAAGGATTAAACCGAGGAAATGATCATCGGCACAATAATGGGCCCCACTTAGAAAACCGCTAGTAACGAAATCATAGAAACATAGGTTCCTGAGATAACGCGAGTTTGATTGTTGCCGAGTAATAAACAACCCACGGCCTCCAACAGCTTTGGCCTCGGCTAGCCAGAGGGACTTCTAATGCCTTCGGCCCCAGACACTAGAGTGGTTTCCACCACCCTCGGCCTCGCCACTGAATCGGTCCCCAGTGCCCTCGGCCTCGGCAGTAATAAACACCTCATCACAAGACCGCTCGGCCTCGGCGTTAGATCAATTATCACCCGGCCTGACAAAGCAGCTTCCCCAGGCCCGGTAAAACCGCTACACGCAAATACCAACTCCCTGACAAACGCACTGCCCACTCATTTCTGACAAAGACCATCAACGCATTTAATAAACGCCGCAATGTGTTCCCCAATGATCGGCCGCGAAACCACCGGTTTCGCTTGGTGGGCGGGGAATGCCCGGCTTATCAATTTATCCGGTAAACTACTAGGGGCTCATGTAGCCCATGCCGGATTAATTGTATTCTGGGCCGGAGCAATGAACCTATTTGAAGTGGCCCATTTCGTACCAGAGAAGCCTATGTATGAACAAGGATTGAATCGTCTTCCAAAAAGAGATGCGGCTATTTTAAAAAGACAATTATCTCACTTGCAAAGATATCTTGACGGGATTAAATATATGGTCGAGTTGCCCGATATTGTAATCATCGTTGATCAGCACAAAGGATATACGGCCCTTCGGGAATGTCTGTCAACAGAAAGATCAGGTATAAATAGAGGACACACATTTATTGTAGAGGTAAGTAATTCCTGAGATATCTAAACTCCTTTATCACAACCCCTTATCAAACAAATATCATGGCACATTTATTATCCATTTTTCCCACCGGAAATCTTACTCTCACACCGGAGGGTTCTAGTCGGGCCGCCCCGACTCTTTAACGATGTTTGTTGTTTACTTTGTCCAGGTAACCAAGGAAGACGAACGAGTGGACGCCACCTCATCCTTGCCTCATACGTGGACAACAAGACAAGGTCACCACCAAATTAGCGTGATCAGTTTGGTTCCATTGCCGGGAAACGACTTTCTCAGTCAGTGTCCACAAACGAGAAAGGATGGTGAAATCAAAAAAGCAAGCCTCTAAAAACGTCACCCCCGCTGCATCCACCCGCCCAGAAAAAGAACCAACCGAGCACAACTAAGGAAGGGACGCGAGGGGCCCTGATCTCTCAACAAGACAGGACTCCGGCGCCTCGGTACTCGAAGTATCGGCGAGGGCCCAACGAAGACTCGCACTGGCCAAACGGCTCTCTAACAACAAGTATAGGGAGACCGATGCCGACCCCCGAGATGGACGATTTACCGAAATCGAGTCTTCCAGAGCCAACGAGGAGGAACGACCTCAAGACAAAACGAATAAATCTACGGCTCAGGAACAGGTGGACCAGGAATACGCGTATTGGGAGCACCAAAAAACCCTATACACAAAAATACAGGAGGCCGAGATCAAAATGCACGAGCTACGGCAAAAAGCTCGGATCCTAGAGCCCGAGCCCATAATCAACATGCAAAGCACCCCTGTGCGTTCCAACTCAATCTGGCAAAGGGTGGGAGCTGAGAAACCCAAAAGAACGAAGTTTACCACAAATGTCAAGTCAAGGCTCGACAAAAGGATGGTCGGCGAGGGATCTAGGACGAGTGTTTATTCTCGTCTAAGGTTCCCCCTCGATACAGATAACCGTCGGGCTCACAGCGAAGAAGGAGAGTCCCAACCCTACGCCCAGTCTTCAACTAACAAAGCTCTCTCCAGATCACGACATCCGTCTCGCCAACTTGCAAAAGAGGCTCGCCTGGGGTCCCCAATAAGAAACACAAACGAGGAAGAGGTCGAGGCACCTCAGTGCATGGAGCCAATGGCATCCCACACAAAGCCGTAGGCTCGGCACAGGGTGATAGACCAATGACGGATGCCGAGATAAGGGCATGGATGGAGAAACTAGAAGCTCGGCAGAGCTCAGGAACTAACACGGCCATCAAGAAAATAGGAGGGTCGTTCATTAAACAGATAAGAGAAGTGGAGGTGCCCTCGAAAGTGAAGATTCCATACTTCAAAGACTACACCGGTAACACCTCGACCACGACGTGGTTTGAATTAAAATGATCATAGTGACTGAGACTTGACGATATATGGTGCTTAGTATTGCGGGAACTCGAAGAAGCGAGGCCCAACAAAGGTGGTACAATGGGTTAGCCCATGACTCTATCACCCGTTGGGATGACTTGCGGGGCCTACGAAAAAGTTCGCCTCGGCAGTGCCTTCCCAAAAGTGAGGCAGCATGCGGCGTGAAACAAGAAAGTGGAGAGACTGTGCTATGACCCGCTTCAAAGAGGTCCTGGACCAAATCCCTGATATTCCTGACACCTTCGTAAGAATGTGCTTCGGAGCAGGCCTAATGCGAGGGAACTGCCGAACCGAGCTCCTCATGAGACCGAGGGACACGATTGGTGAGATGTTCCTAACAGCCCAAAGGGTGGCTCTGCTGGACGGCGAGCAACGCTTCATCAGAGCAAGCTTCGCGAGCCACATCCCCTGTGCACGGCTAGTGTTGCCGACCAGATCCTCACCACGGACAAAAACTACAAAGGAAAAGACGGGAGGGCTCGGCAAGATGACGCCCACCCGGCAAAGAGGAGAGAGGAGGAAAAGAGCGCCAAATTCACCGGCGAAATTAGGGGCCCAAGACGAGACAACGAGTTGGAGGACTTCACCCCCCCTCAATGCATCGAGGGAGCACATCATGGACGTCTTCTTAACAGAGAACAAGATACGACCCCCCCTTTCCCATGAAGTCACCCAATACCCGAAACCCCAGAAAAAGATGCAACTTCCATAACGAGATCGGCCACGTCACAGAAGAATGCATACAGCTCAAAAGAGACTCAAAGTAGACCAAGGGCTCCGGGGGGCGACAACAGGCAGCCCGACACTAGGCCAGTGGTGAACACCATTCGAGAATAGACTCAAAGTATCACACAGTTGAAAATGCAATCAACTGTTTGAACAACTCTGCCGACAGCGTCATGGAAGGGATGGTCGAGCATGAAATGGTTTTTAGAGACACCGAGATGGCCGTTAACTCATATGCTCGGCAAAACCCGCTGACCCTACAAGTTGGTATACACAACAACCTCGTCAAACGGGTCCTAATAGATACGAGCGCTGGAAGGGATGTGATGTACTACAAATGCTTTCTGGCATTAGGGCTCGGCGATGCCCACCTTGCTCCAAGCCGAGTCCAACTGGAAGGGTTCACAGGCCACAAGGTCATGGCAAAGGGAACCGTGGCCCTCAAAGTCGACCTCGGAGAAGGAGATACCGCCAGGAGCGAGGAAATCACTTTCCTAGTCCTCGATTTCCCCTCTCCATACAATGCCATCCTCGGCGCACCGTCTCAGGCCAAATTCCGGATGATCGCATCAATGGCCCACCAAAGGGTCAAGTACATGACCTCGTGTGGGGTAGGAGTCCTCAAAATGACGCCACACCACCACCTCATACGAGAGGAGAGAGGCGTAGGAAGAGACGAAAAGGCCGAGAGGAGGGAAAGAGGACGAGCAAGTTGCCAAACGAGCCCGAGGGCTCGACGGAGAAAGCTCTACCCCATAGCAATCAAAGCAGGCCGAGCTAGCTGCTAGAGGTATTTCTTAAGCTCGGCTATTGATAAAGAAAAGATAATGATGCTAGAACAGGCCACGGAGTGTTGGATCGATGACATCAAAAAGTACATCGACCAGGGGATACTGCCCAGCGACAAGAGCAAGGATGGGCAATGGCAAGAAGGTCGGCCAGATACACCGTAATCGGGGATGTACTATACAGGCAATCTTTCATGAAGCCTCTCCTAAGGTGTGTCCGACCAGAAATCACACAAGGACTACTGGCCGAGGTGCACGGAGGGGTATGTGGAAGCCATCCAGGGGCTCGAACTTTGGCCGACAGGATCATTTTTCATGGATACTACTGGCCGACGTTAAGAAAGGATGCCGAGGTATATGCCCGAAAATGCGACAAATGTCAAAAATTCGCTAACATCCTAAGACTGCCCTCGGCACCTCAAACCCCGGTAATCGCAACATGGCCTTTCGAAATGTGGGGACTTGACCTGATCGGGCCATTCCCTCTCGCTAAAGGCAAGAACAAATTTGTGATAGTTGCGGTGGACTACTTCACAAAATGGATCGAGGCCAGACCCCTAGCAAGCATCATTGAACAAAGGGCCATCGACTTCATTCGAGACAATGTCCTCTGCAGATATGGATTACCAAGGGCCACTGTGTCAGATCACGGCACACAGTTTTTCAACAGATTCACGGCCAGCTGCGAGGAAAGAGGAATTCGCCATTGGAAGTCTTCGGTAGCGCACCACCAAGGAAACGGCCAAGCGGAGGCTGGAAACAAACAAATCCTTCATGCCTTAAAAAGAAGGTTGGACGAGAAGAAAGGCGCTTGGCTCGAGGAGCTTCCGGTCGTCTTATGGGCTATCCGAACATCTCGCCGAGGTTCAACCGAGGAAACGCCCTTCTCCTTGACTTATGGAACTGAGGCCATGGCCCCAGTAGAAATGACTCTCCCCACTGCAAGAGTCATCTATTTCAACGAAGAGGCAAACACTGAAACAAGGACACTTGACCTCGATTACCTGGAGGAAAGAAGGCTTGAAGCCAGGATGAAGGCCATCAATTATAAAAAGCTACCCAAGGCCCACCATGACAAAAGACTGAATCCTCGCACATTCTCGGTCGGCGACCTGGTATTAAGGAAAATCGAGGTGACTGGAAACAAGCTGGGAAGAAACAAGCTTTCTCCCAACTGGGAAGGACCGTACAAAATCACAGACACCATTCGAGCAGGAACCTACAGGCTCGCAAAACCAGATGGAACCCCACTAAGGAACCCCTGGCATTCAGACCACTTGAAAATGTATTATCAATGATCTGTTATCTTGTTATAAAGAAAAATCTCGATGAAACACTTCTCTTTAAACCATGTATTCAAGACCGCTCAGTCTTGCCATCAAAACCTCCTCGCTAGCCGAGGCCGTGCTCTAATGCCTTCAAAACCTCCTCGCCCAGCCGAGGAGAGGCCAGGCTCTAATGCTTTCAAAACCTCCTCTACTAGCCGAGGAGAGGCCAGGCTCTAATGCCTTCTAAACGTTCTCGCTCAGTCATAAAAGAAACCAGATTCCAACACTTAGAAAAAATAAAGAGCGGTAAAAAAAGTAACAACATGAAAAGCCAACAAGAATAAGAAAGAGGAAAATACTTGCATTGTACACCACAAATAAAATTACAAATAACCAAAATAAGAAACCAGTTTTAAAGTGTTTATAGACCTACTCTAAACCCTCTTCCCTCTCACGGGCTTCTTCCTCGCGGGCCGCCACCTGCTCAGAGACATATTGGTCCTTGGACAACTCCTCCCTGCTTATCTTTTGGCCCTCGAGCTCCGCCATCAGCTGATCACCAACATATTGGGCCTGTGGAGGGGAAGCATGCCTCAGCACCGTATAGCGACGGTAACTCTCTTTCACCCACACATTCTCCTGGGCCAACAGGGCGAAAAGATTGCTCGCCTCAGCAGGAGGAGGTAGCCACTCGGGGGCCTGAGCTGCAGCATCGGCATCCTTAATCTGGCCCAGCTCGGCATCATCAAAAGGCACGAGCGAGGCAACATCTCGGCACTCCGAACCGAGAGAGGCAAGACTCGCCATCTTCACCACCTCCGGCATCGGCACACCAATCGCCACCGCCGCCCGGAAAGCTTGGACCCGGCTGATCTCCATATAGTCCAGAGCCTCCACCCCGTAGGCCAAAGAGTCCCGATACCTTTTTAAAACCTCCTCCTCACTGGGCTTCGCAGACAGCTCGGCCCGCAGATGGTCGTTCTCACCAATCAGCCCTTTCAGCTTGGCCTCGAGCTCGGCCACCTTTCGATCCTTCTCACTGGCCTTGTCCTTCAACAACTGCTCCCTCGCAAGCCAGGCAATCTTCTCAGCACCAAGCTGGGAAATCTCATCAGTCTTTAACTGTAATCTCCTTCCAGGGACTTCATCTTTTCAGCGGAAGATGAGATCTCCCCCTTTGCCCTCAACAGATCCCTCTCCAGTCCTCTCACGGACTCAACAGCCTATTCAGCTTGGCGTGATAAGTCGCGATGCCGACGCCGAGCTGCAGAAGCAAAAACAGTATGAGCAACCAAGATAAATCAACGAAAAAAGAAACAACAAAATCGACCTACCTCGCTCAAGGCCAACCCACACAAATCATGCAGCTAGAATTGTTTGGCAGGAAGCAGCGTCTCCACAGACTCTACCGGCACGCCCTCGCCAAATAACCTCTGCCCATAACCAAGGAAATGGGCAGGAAAGTTGTTTATTGTCTTACAGATGTGCCAGATAATATGCTCATTATCGGACACCTCCTCGCTTGCCGGAGAGGGAGACGGGGCCAAGGTCACCTGGAGTTCGGCAGGAGTTGAAGAAGGCGGAGGCCGGCTTTGAGTTTTCTGCCTCTTTGCCCTCGGGGTCTCAGTAACTGGTTGTTTGCCCTTGCCTTGGGAGCAGGGGCAGCAGAGGAGGGGGCCACCTTTGTGGGGTTTTCTGAAACGCCGACCGTGGGTAGCACTCCCGCACTTCCATCGGCAGCCGCCGAAGCCTTGAGATCGGCCTCCCTCCGCTCCTCCTCAGCCTTCAGCCGGGCCAGGACAGCATCTCGCGACAAAGCCATTTCTACAGGACACATAAAGCTCGCATCAGAAATCAGAAGGTAAACGAAACAAAAGTGACGGAAAAATAAACAGCAGAAATGAACAAAATTAACCTGGTGTCGAGCACTCAGACCCATCTATACCCTGACACCTCGGACACGCTGAGCCGAACACCCAGCCCTGGTGCAGGGCCCAACCCCCTCGACCCGCATACTCAAAATTAGAAAAAGCCCTCTTGACCCCCTTGACACTGGCTGCCAAGACCCAGAACCTTGAAAGGAGGCCCTCATCCTCAACTATGGCCTTCCAATTATAAGACCATACATGCACCCCTTCGTTCTCAAGCAAGGGGGCCTCAATGGCAATCTTCACGGCTTCATCAGAGGCGCCCAGTCTCTCCGTCCTCGTCAGGCCATGAGGTTTCCCTTCAGGAACCTCAAAGTTCCACCCTTGGCTAGACTCCACCAGCAGAACCTTCTTGGACCACCTATGATCTTTATTTCTGAAGCTGGCCAGAAGAGGGAATCCCCGAGGATGCTTAAGAACAGTCAGCCAATTCATGGAGATGTTGACTTTATAGTAGTAGCAAAAAAAGGATAGTGTAGGCTCGAAACCCTTCGCTCGAGTACAGACGATAAAGCTCACCAAAGCTCAGTCGGGTTAGGCGAGATCAGCGAGGCCCGAGCTCGTCTGGGTCAGGAACTCACAAATAAAAGGGTCAAGAGGCAAACGCAGCCCCGAAGACTCGAAAAGGCTGGAATAGAAGCCCACATGACTACGAAGACCCAGCAGCTCGGAGATACCCAACCTCGACTCCGGAACTGAACCTCGGAAAGAGTCGAAGCCATATGCTCGTGACCATGCCTCCACATCCGCCAGGCCTATCTTATTCTCAAAGGGCCTCAAGTAGCAAGGCACCCTCTCACCCTCATCTCCATCTCTTCCAGAAACAGAAGCCTCAGCTCCACTTGTCATTCTATCAAGTTGCCGACGCCGCAAGCCTCTTTCGATCTGCCGAAAATGAAAGACTCTCTCCCTGGTAAAAAATTGAGCGATCAGACTTAACGCAATACGATCTCGACTGAAAAACACCCTCGTAGGGTGTCGAGACGGATAGTCAGGGCGAAAAACACTGCGTCGCCGAACTTCTAATGTGGGCTAACCTTCACTCCAAAGCTCGCAAGGAGAAACCTCGCTTGCCGAGGAGTAACCGCTACCCATCTACCCTCGCATTGTCTATACATGGGACCCCCACGAGAGACTTCAGCCCGACTCAAGGAATGGGCCCTCGTCATCCAAATCTACTGAGGAAATCGAGCACGACGAAGAACTCTCCGAGCTCCGAGGGCCCACGGTCGTCTCCATATGAATGGTGGTGTCTACCACAATCTCCTCGGCCAAACAAACTCTCACCTCAACACCCCTCCAAGTAGGGCCGCGAGGTACAGACTCAACTTCGTCATCACTTAAGTCACCGCCCTCAAACCCGGCGAGGTCAGCGTCCTCAGCATCAGGATTGGCCGAAACATCGGTGGTAACCTCGGTAAAAGGGCGGACCACACCCTGAAAAGGTACTAGGGCACGAGAAAGATCCTCGGCCCTAGGAGACTCATCCGGAATATTCTCGGCCGAAGTTGAAGCCTCGGCCACGTTACTAGGAAGGGGAAGAAGGGGACTCCTAACTGGCACGGGTATTCGAATTACCCTATTCCAGTAATCTATCAACTCCATGGAGGAACTACTAGAAGAAGAAGAAGAAGAAGAAGAAGAAGAAGAAGAAGAAGAAGAAGAAGAAGAAGAAGAAGAAGAAATGGGAAAGGGGATTCTACGAGACATACCCTAAAAAACAAAGGAAATGAAGAAAGAAAAATCGTACCAAAAAGAGTTAGCCGAAAAGAACGCCGGAGAAATCAACAGGGAAGTAGAAACACGCCTGAAAAAACCAAAAGAAGCCAGAAAAATTAACCAGACAGAAGAAACAGACCCGGACATGGTAACGAGCCAAAAAAATACGAAACGGTGACCATAAAAACCACCGAAAAAAAAACGTGGAAAAGGGAAAGAAGAAATTCACTTACGGGCTCCAGAAAAGATAGGACTCAACGGGGGAACAGCCGAAAAGATCGCCGGAAATCGCCTAGAAGCTCAAGTGAAAAGGAACAGTAAGGGAAAAAGGAAAACGATGAAAGTGAAAAGAAAAGAAAAACACTCTTATACCCCCCTGCAACGACGTCGCATTTAGCCGGGGCCCCTAAATGCACCGGGTCGACCCGCGTGTTTTTTACCTAAGCAAAACCCCAAAACGACACTGTGAGACATTCCTTCCTCTGGAATCGGGAAGAAAGGGCGGCATTAAAAGCATTTCGAAATTCGAAAAGCCACCCCAAGCGAAAATCAAGAAGCCGCCAAAACCTGCATTTAGTGATGTGATAGCCCGAAAAGACGTATCGTCCTGATTGGACGGATACTCAAAAACGCCCCATAAACTTCCATCAACCTCGACTTGAATCTCGGAGTCATCCTCGGCAAAAAGCTCGGCATCAACCTCTCGCCGCCAAGCAAAGAGAATACTTCTTGGCCTTACGGCGTCGATCAGCCAAGAAGTAGGGGGCCACTGAAAGGATTAAACCGAGGAAATGATCCTCGGCACAATAATGGGCCCCACTTAGAAAACCGCTAGTAATGAAGTCATAGAAACATAGGTCCCTGAGATAACGCGAGTTTGATTGTTGCCGAGTAATAGATAACCTACGGCCTCCAACAGCTTTGGCCTCGGCTAGCCAGAGGGACTTCTAATGCCTTCGGCCCCAGACACTAGAGTGGTTTCTACCACCCTCGGCCTCGCCACTGAATCGGTCCCCAGTGCCCTCGGTCTCGGCAGTAATAAACACCTCATCACAAGACCGCTCAGCCTCGGCGTTAGATCAATTATCACCCGGCCTGACAAAGCAGCTTCCCCAGGCCCGGTAAAACCGCTACACGCAAATACCAACTCCCTGACAAACGCACATCCTACTTATTTCTGACAAAGACCATCAACGCATTTAATAAGCGCCGCAATGTGTTCCCCAATGACCGGCCGCCACGTCAACAGAAAGATCAGGTATAAATAGAGGACACACATTTATTGTAGAGGTAAGTAATTCCTGAGATATCTAAACTCCCTTGTCACAACCCCTTATCAAACAAATTTCACGACACATTTATTATCCATTTTTCCCACCGGAAATCTTACTCTCACACCGGAGGGTTCTAGTCGAGTCGCCCCGACTCCTTAACGGTGTTTGTTGTTTACTTTGTCCAGGTAACCAAGGAAGACGAACGAGTGGTCACCACCTCATCCTTGCCTCATACGTGGACAACAAGACAAGGTCACCACCAAATTAGCGTGATCAACTTTGTTTAGAAAAAGATGTTAGTTTTAAAAGTCTTATATTAAAGAATTTTACTCTTATTACCAATAAAAGATATGTATCTCATATTGTTTAAAAATAAATGTTAGTTTAAAAAGTTTTTAGATTAAGGACTTTTTTGTTACAAATAGAATATATGCATGTATCTCACATTGGTTATAAAGTATTCTACTATTATTATCAATAGAAGAGATGTATCACACATTGATTAGAAATTAATGTTGGTTTTAAAAATATTATTATTACCAATAGAATAGATGTATCATACATTTGGTAGAGGGTAATGTTGGTTTTCAAAGTCTTTAGATATAAGACTTCTAACATTATTACTAATAGAATATGTATGTCTTACATTGGTTAGAAAGTGATGTTGATTTTAATTTTAGAAAAAAGACCTTTACTATTATTACTAATAGAAAAGATATCATATATTGGTTAAAAAATGATGTTAGTTTTAAAAGTCTTTAGATAAAAGACTTTTGTTTTTATCATCAATAGAATATAAGAGATGTATCCCAAATTATTTAGGAAGAGATGTTGGTTATAACATTTTTGAGATAAAAAACTTCTACTATTATTACTAAATGAAGATATGTATCTCACATTGGTTAGAGAGTGATGCTGATTGTAAAAGTCTACCATTATTAATTAACAATAGAAGAGAAGTATTTCACATTGGTTAGAAAAATGATATTGGTTTAAAAAGTTTTTAGAGGATGTATCTCACATTGGTTACAAAGAAATGTACCTCACATTATTTTAAAATAAGTATTGGTTATAAAAGTCATTAAATAAAGACATTTTTATGTTATTAGCAATAAAAAATATATATCCCACATTGTTTAGAAATTGATGTTGGTTAATAAGTTTTTTATTTACAACTATTATTACTAATAGAAAATATGTAAACCATATAGTTAGAATGTAGTGTTGGTTTTAAAAGTTTTTAGATAAAAGACTTAAACTTTTATTACCAATAAAAATAAAAAATAAGTATCTCACATTGTTTAAAAATAAATTATGATTTTAAAAGTTTTTAACAAAAAGACTTCTAATATTATTATCAAGTTAGATGTTAATTTTAAAAGTCTTTAGATCAAAGATTTTTACCATTATTACTAATACAAAATATGTATCTCACGTTAGTTAGAAACTTATGTTAATTTTTAAAGTATTTAGGTAAAAAAAATTGTTTAATATTAGTAACAATAGAAAAAAATTATTATAACTATAGAAGAGATTAACAATCTAATTATAATGTTCAAAAATTATATTATTATTATTACAAAAATATACATATCTCACATTGTACCCGTGCGGAGTACGGGCTAAATAACTAGTAAATGATTAGAGAGTGGTTTTTATTTTTCTTAAATTTTGATTGTGGTTGTTGCAGAAGGTTTGAGAATGGTTGATTGCATTATGAGTTTACATTAGTAATTATCAATATTCGGAAAATGATTTCCTAACTAAATCATTAGGTTAACAAACAGGCCTTTAGTCCAAGCATGAATATAACATGACCTAAAATTGTTCTAGATCATCTTTAGCTATGAATCCAAACTATCTTAAAGAGTCTGATGAACCACCTCAAAACCAATTAGCGTATAAGAGGTGTGGTTTTAATAATTGTCAGCTAGGCATAATTGTACCCAATATGGGTTTAGTATCTTAACACACCAATCACACCTCTCACAAGCCAATTGGTTTTGAAATAAACCCCACACTTTATCAGAGTAGACTCTTTACATTGCAGATCCACAACCCACATTTTGCTCCGCACCACCCAAACTAATGAGTCTACATCATAAGCCTCAAGCTCGACTACACGTGAGGGGACGAGTTGAGACACTATACCCCTAAGAGGGTGGCTCAGTGGTAGAGATGAGCCTTCACAAGGTGTGAGGTCTCAGATTTGATCTCTTCCCGCGTCATCCTTAGGAGGAAGAAAAAAAAAGTTGAGACACTATACCTTTATCATGTGTAATCAAGTCTAGCTAATAATTAATACAGATTATGTGACCACACATCTCATAAGCAAATTGGTTTAGAGATAAATCTCCAGACTTTAATAAAACTAGCTCCGGACCGGCGGGGGCACGTGAAATAGTACCGACATATCATAAACTTATGCTAGACCCAAAATCTTTCCAATTTTTTTGGCTTCATGGTAAAAACGACGTTAACAATATAATGCTTGGTAATTAAGCATCAAGGGGAGTAAGTGGTTATAGATTTGTGCATTACATAATGAGTTTAATTAGTTATCAATATTCGGAATATGGATTCCTAGCCTAGCCACTTGGTCCTCGTGTGAAGGAATAATTGTGGGTCATACCTTTTGAGAAAAATTCAACTGCTCAAGCACCCTTTTAAAAAAAATCGTAAAAGTCCACTTTCATTATTTTTTCCAAAAATGCGCACCGCACGTCCGCACCCATCACCGTCCTCTCTCTCTCTCTCTCTTTTAACGAAGAAGGGATACTGACATTGACAATTCTCAATTCTCTCTCTCTCTCTCTCTCTCTCTCTCTCTCTGTTGTTGGGTCTGATTCATTGAACCCACAAAAACCCAACTGCTTTATCCTTTCTTTTACTTCACAGAGTCAAAGGTAAACCAAATCTCATTCACCCATTTTTTTTTTCACAATTGAAGTTTGTTGTCGTGATTTCTCCTTCATGAGTTTCATCAATAGCCTTTGACCAAAGAGTGCCACTAATCTTTGTTGGCCAAGCTGCAAGGCTTCTTTTCCTCCGCTACTTGTGAATCCTCATTTATGAAGCCATCGAATTGACGTACAGCTACAAATGTTGGTCCCCATTTATGGACATCGAGGCCTCTAGCTGGAGGTGGATTAGCTTGGTTATCCTTTGGGACATAAAAGCTCACAACAAAGGATGATTTGCAGAATGGTCCGTCATTCGGTGAGATTTGGGTAAGCATGAGAAATGTCATTTCTATCTTCTCCAATGACTTCAAATATGCACAGGTACTTTCTGTATTCTGTCACATTTCAATGCTTGTAATTTAGACATCGTAAGTTCTGACGATGCCCGCAATTTAGGCATCATAAGTTCCGATGCCCCATAATTTAGGCATCGTAAGTTCCAACAACGCCCACAAGTTAGGCCTCGTAAGTTCCGACCGGAATGTGCAATGTGAGCATTGGAATAGATTATTGAGATTTTCATTTTTCTTCTCTTTTCCTGGAAGTAGGATTGTGTGAGTTGGAATGGAAGGCATATGAATCATTTTTACCCTTTATTCTCTTCGTGCAAGAAAGAAGTTAGTTTGGTGATCTTTTACGTACGAGACCTTTGGTCCTATAATTTCTCTGCGCAGTGACATGAGCCAACTCTTAAAAATATCTTACTTAATGAGAGTTCTTGTGCATGATTTATCTTGAGTGAATTATAGAAGCACAAGAATGATTTGGTTTTACATAATGAGACAACTGAAAATCTTAATATGTTGGGAAGAAAGAGTCTTCAAGAAAGTAAGCCCCAATCTTCTTTATCCTTCTTCAATGCCCAATTTTTGCATTTCGATGCTCTCCTTCTCCTTCTTCAATGCCCAATGCCCAATTTTTGCATTGTGATGCCCAAAATTGGGTGAGGATTTTTGCATTGCGATACCTAAAGTTGGACAAACTTCAATCGTGCATTGCGATGCTCAAATATGGGCAAGGCTTTGTCATTGTGCATTTTCTACATTGAGAGTATCTTCGATATTTTACCCCTAAAAGTGTATTTTGCCGGTTGAATAAAAATAAAGTGACTAGAGAAGTTATAATATCATCACAGAGACCCGGCCATCATCCTAGTTTGAATACAACTAGGCCCACTATTATTCGAGCTTAGCACAAAATGATTCCAATATTATATTTTTCGTAACATGTCCCTAATAATGTAGGGGTGAATTCGGGTCGATCCATTTTCAAACCTTTTCAACAGCTCTGATCTACCATTCTTTTTTTAACTGAAAAAGACACTTTTGGGGTGAAAAGTCAACAATACCATTAATGAACCGAACAGACGCGCGCAAAGTATCAGTCAATACATCGATTTTGCATCGCGATGCATTAATTGAATCCAATTTATGCATCATGTTTCATCAATTTATGCATCGTGATGCATCAATTTAAATGACCTAATCCAAGTTAAGCAACCATTTGAGGCATAACACTGCAAAATATTGATGCAATGCTATGCACACAATCATGCATCATGATTCCAAATTTATGCATCATGATCCAAATCGATGCATCGCGATTGAAATTCGAGTACATCGCAATACAAACTAGCTTCGATTATACCTCATCCGCCCTCTCTGTCATCAACCATCTGCTTCATCCCCTGCTTTCGTCCATATCGAAAAATCCTCTAACCCAACTCATTTTCGAACCCCAAATTGTTGGTCGGAGTTGTAGAAGGAGAAAATTCTGTGAATTTTCGGAACAATTTTATAAAAGTGACCTTTTCGGTTGAAAAAAAACAAGGGACTGGAGTGATTGAACGTTTGGGAAAGTGGACTAGCCCACAATTTCTCCAATAATATATATAGTTTAGTTATCGGGTTCAATTAATAAGTGATTGGAGTTGGAGATTGGTGATCCTATCATTAGTTTGCACTAATTAGTTATCAATGTTCAAAAAATGGATTCATGGACGTAAGCCACTTAATCACGAGTCTAAGTACGGATACAACTAAGCTCAAAATCATTCCATTCAACCCATCTTTTACATAAAAATCCAAACCAGACCTAAAACTGTTGATAATAACTAGGGTAAAAATCATATTGGTCATTTCCAAGCATTTTTTTAACCGTTAAAGACCCTAATATTTTTTTGGATAAATTGCGGGCCGGTCCCTTTCATAAGTTTTTAATCGCTTAAATCCCCAATTTTTTGTAACCAGAAAAAGACACTTTTGAGGGTGTGAAAAGATGACTATGTCATTAATGAGCCGGAGACGCACTATGAATCACTTACTCAGTGCATCGCGATGCATCAATGTGAATCACGATGCACAAATTTGATTTGTGATGTAGAAAATCCTGATTAAGATATTGGATTCCTGATTCAGAAAATCCCGATGCACAAATTGTATTCACGATGCACAAATTAGATTCGATTTGTGCATTGCGATGCATAAACTTATACTTTGCGCGAGTGTGTTCGGTTCATTAAGTCTTTTCGCCCCTAAATATGCATTTTTTCTAGTTAAAAAAAATTTATAGGGTGCTGAAGCGGTTGAAATTTGTTGAAATGGGACTGGTCCGAATTTCACCCATACTTTTTCTTAACACGTAGGGCTGTCAAATAGGGTAAAAGCCCGTGGGCATGCCCGCCCGCCACCTATTAGGGGCGGGTTGGGCTAGTATATTCAATACCCGTTAAGATACGGGCTTTTCGCTTTGCCCGCGCAGGCCGAGGGTAGCCCGCATATTCCTGACTTGTAAGTTACTAAGTTATAACTTATATCATCATACATCAATAATCAATTTTTTGCGGGCTTTGCCCATAAAGCTTCACTAAGAATTGAAAACAACTATAGTTAATATCCCCAATCTGATAGAACTTCAAACAACTTGCTGCCGGCTTGAAAGAAAGTCCTCTCCATAAACCAAGAGGTTCAGATTGGAAGCCTCAATTTATGATTCAACGCAAATTCCCAAAGACTAAAGAGGGTTTACTGTAGGTGTCTGATTGAACATGCATGACACTAGTCTGTTTCCATACTTAATTGTAAACTGAAATTTTAAAAAGTTAGTTACCAGATATATTGTCTGATGTAATGTTAAGAAGGGGTTTCCGTCTCTTTGTCCATCTCCGTGTTCAACTTTCTTTCTACCTCTAAGAAAGTAGAACAAGGCGAGTGCCAAAGGGCTAATCTTGCCATCAGAGTTACAAAGAATAGCGCAATTATCAATTTATCGTCATCACTATTGTCGGATGGTGGACTTCGTGGTGGGCATAACCTCTTGTGGACGCCAGACAAGAGTGAAGGTGGAGGTGAGCGCATTGTGAACTTTCGGGGAAGAAGGGGCCATTTCTCGAGCTTTGACAGAGGATTTGTACTTGGAGATGGCGAGCCTCGTGCACTGATCACCGTGGACGCATACACTTGCCTTGCCAAACATCTCGCCACCGCCACTTGCCTTGCACGCATGCACTCCTCTCCCTACCGCCTCGCATACATGCTTTGCATAAGTGTCGCTTGGTTGCTACCTTTGTTGCTTTGCGCTGCAATGTCCACATGCTGGACTGAGCCTTGCTTCAAGCCCTGGACACTCAATTACTGTCCTGCCCATTAGTGCCAATGTTGTCAAGAGTCAAGTTGATAAACATCCTATAAAATTACTTTCCCATGCTATATCAACCGTGTGTTGATGTACACAACGACACATGGCAGACTTTCATTCCCCCACAAAACTCCCACCATAGGGATTAGAATAAATAAAAAAAAATATTTAAAAAACTCATTTTTGCAGGGCTTTGCTTTCGTTTGCCAGTCGGCCTCTACGCGGGCGGGTCAGCTGCGGATTCTAGGACCGCCATGTTCACGGCTTTCGCCCCGAGTTTCATAGCGGGCTTCAGACTGCGGCAAACCCGCAGCCCAGCCTGCTTTGACAACTCTAAATATACCCTTAATGAACCAAGACGCACTAACAATCAGTAACTCAAGGCATCGCAAATCACAATTTAAGCATCACAATGTATGATTTTGTGAATCACGATGCATGATGTGTACATCGTGATACCTGATTTTGAATCGCGATGCATGATTCCAATTCGTGTAACTGTCATTTCCATTTCATAACAATGCATTGCGATCCAAAATTGAATTGTGATGCATGATTTCAAATCGTGATGCATGATTCCAGATTGTGTAATTGTCATTTCTATTTTACAATGATGCATCACGATTCCAAATCGTTGCATTGCAATTCAAAGTTGAGGCATCGTGATTCTAAAAGACGTCCAAAAACCAACAAGTTTCCTATTTAGGCAATTTATCGAACAGTTACATGCATATCAACTTTTCATTACTTGAAATATGTGTCTTAATAATTCTAATCATTACATCGCGATTTTTAAGAAATTTAGATACGATAATGAAACATGGAAGATTAAGAAATAAATCATGTTTGTGGGGAAGGCAAAGTTTTCAGTAAACATTAACGTAGAAACTAGTTTGATGGGCGAGAGCGCATTGTATGAACAATTTTATGAAAGTACTTTTTAGTGATTAAAAAAAAAGGATATGAAACAGGTTGAAAACTTATCAAATGGGACCAACCCCCAATTTTTCCTAATAACTACGAACCATAATACTTGTATTAGGTCCAAATTATTCCAGCTTTTTTGGCTTTCTAGTAACAGGACAATAAGTCAATAATCATATTATAGTTATTGAGTCCCATGTGTTTTTTTTGGAGATTAGTCGATTTCATCATGAGTTTACATTAATTAGTTGTCAATATTACAAAATTGGATTCCCAAAATTTAAGTAGGCTACTAAATCACTTTTTCCCTATGAAGAGATGAATGGTCTTTTACAAGCGCTGAAGAATGACCCGTTTGCTAATAAGTGCAAAAGAATGACATGTCTCTAATAAGTGCTAAAGAATGACCCTCAGTGTCACTTAACTAAAAGTGATCAAAACTAGGTTTGAGACCCCCACCCTATAAATCTACTATCCATAAACCTCATATTAGGCCGAAGCGTTGTAGTATACATTAAGAGATGACGACAAGGTCTATAACAATTACGATGTCACTGTGTGCAAGAAGGTGTTACTCAGGTGGCCCCATTCATTTGGGTTCCTATCTTTTGTTCTTTCTCGAAGGCATAGTATGAAACCAACAGTTGAGTTGCCAAATACTTATATGTAGTATCCTAAGAGTATCTCTAAGGGCATTTGTAGTGGATAGAAGAAAACGTTTTTAAAAGTTGGATAAACCTTTTGAAAAGGTTGGTATCCATAAAATCGGTTGGTGAAAATGTTTATAATTTTCTACCAGTTGGTGAAAAGGTTTTTGACAATTTGTAAAGGTTTATACCAATAAAGTGGAGGGGTAAAAGATTTATATTTAATTGTGGGTCTATGCTATAAAGTTTTTTAAAGGTTTATGTGTGAGTGTAGAATATATATTTAAAATGAAAAGGTTTAAAGCTGATAACGTGACATTATGGATAAACCTTTTAAAAGATGTATGTGTGGATGCTCTAAGAGCAGGGTAAGAAAGTGTTATGTTAAGAATGAAGTCTCTCTATATATATAAAGGCGGAAGTGAATATCACAGCTATTATAGGCAATTTCCCACCTAAAACACATTTCCAAAAATAGAACATCATTAAACAAATCTCGTTTAATGCAATATTAAATTAGAGATTAAATATATAAACAAATTGACTTGGAATACATCAACATTAACTATTTTTTATAACATTTATTTACTTTGTAATCGATTAATCTTCTACCTGTTGAAACATGCATGTTTAGAATTATTTACACCCATTAATTAGACCTAAAACATAAAACAACAATTAATAATCAGTAAGGATTCATAGAAACTCACCTACTGAATTTAGATCACTCTAAAAGATATATCTATATGAAATTCAATAGGTTGAGATATATTAAAAGGCTTGCATGTTTAGAACATTAGTTCGTTGTTAACTAAAATCAAAATGATTAGACTTTAACAAGTCTAAAGCTCTTCCTGCTGAAGCTCAACAGGTAAACTTACAACTAATGTTTTGCCACTTTAAGCAAAATAAAATAAATTTAGACTAAGATAGGCAACTTTCATAAGTCTTATTCATCTATCTGCCGTGACTTAGTTATCAGCAGCTAGCTAACTGCTGATCCCCTTATCTAATAGTTACAGTTTCCTAAAAATAGTTTCTTACACCTACTGTTAGTTAAAATTCAGTTTTCAGCCGCTATACTTTTCTCTATCTAAATCTCTATCTACTGAAAACTGTACTCTGTTGAAACAATACGCTTCAATCTAATTACGAAATTATTGCTTTCAAAATTGCCTAATACAATATTTTCGAAAATGCGTGGACTTCACTTTCTTTTAAACACTTAGTTAGAAATCAGTCTTTCGTTAAAAGATAAACTCTTCTGCTGTAAGCTAAAGTAATCAGCAGATAGCATCTGTTGATAATCAGTGTAAGTCACTGCTTTAAAAGTTACTTTATCTACTTACACTCTTTTGATTTAAATACTTAAACAATTTCTCTTATATATATATATATATATATATATATATATATTCTTTCAAATGTTTTTGAAAAACAATTTCGGCCACTCTCACGGATTTAATTCTTGACCATTTAATTTCAAACGTTAAATTGTTCAAAAAGATATTTTTTAAAAAAATTCATTAAATTACTCAATATTTTATCATTGCATTAAATGTTCAACAGTGTATCATATTTTCTAGCTAAACAACTTCTTTATTACTTACATGCTAGAGATATCTACTTTCTTTATTTTATGCAAAAAGATATCTAACCTCTATTTATAAATTTATGATCTTATAATAGGTGATATCTTCTGTATCTGAAATCATCTTCAAGATCTCAAAGCTTTAAAAGATAGATCTTATCATCTCTCTCCAAAAAATCATCTATGCTTTATCAAAACAACTATATTTCAAGGATCTCTATATAAAGCAGTTGGGAGCAAGGATTGAAGAGAGAGAGAGAGAGAGAGAGAGAGAGAGAGAGAGAGAGAGAGAGAGAGAGAGAGAGAGGAACTGGATCAACACATTTCACTTATCCCTTCAAGCAATTCCTTCTGGAAATGTTCCAGCTCTCTTGGTAGAAGATATAAGAGGATAGAAGGGTTGAAAAAATCATTTGTCACTCAATGATATTCCTTCTTTGATTTGCTTCAATCCAGGGCTGGACACTCAACTGATTCCTTCAAGCAATTCTTCCCTTGATGTGTTTCAATCCTTAAACAATTATTAGATATTCTTTCACCTCTTATTCCTTTCTAGTTCTTGTTTTAACAATCATTGTATTCTTCTATACTTCTTTATAATCTTAAAAGAATACTCGGTTGTTGCACGTGTATGATTGTTGCTCAATCATACTCTTCAAACATTGGTTTTTGTTGTACACGGATCCGTTAGTAATTACTTAGAATTTCAATATATTTAATGCACTTCAAAATCCAAGTTTGACCAACTTGGTAATGGACGTAGTATTTTTAACACTGTGAACCACTTCAAATACTATGTTCTTCTATCTGCTGTTTTCACTGTTCATACACTTAAGCAGCTTCTATCTACTTAAGTGTTTAACAGTTACATTCTGAATTATTTACATAGTTGATTTTATATATTGTACTTCAATTCAGTCTATATACTTAAGTGATCAAAAGAAAACCTAATCAAACTGTTTTACATTCAGCAGCTGCTACCAAAACTGTTTTACGTTCAGCAGATGCAACCTGCTGAAAAACTTATCTTTTCTGCTGCAACTTTTAAAAGTTTTCAAAATAATCCTTAAAGTTTTTAAAAGACTATTCACCCCCCTCTAGCCTTATTCCGTTGCCAACTGGACTTACACTATCAATGTCTAAATTCTAAAACTTTTTGAATTCTGTCACTTTGGATTTCCTACATCTTGAATAAATATTCTCAGATTTTTTTCAAACATCAACTTTGCAAAGCCAAAAAATATGACTTTTGTACCATCACTGTTACATATCAAATTCATGAAATCCATAAATGAAGGTCAGATTAGATTTGATTCTAAAGGTTCCAGACGTAAGGAAATAGTTTGTTCCATCCGACAATCATTTGAACTTGCCACCAACTATGAAATTAGTCATTGTTGATGCCGAGGTAACAAAATTAATATTTATTAATACTGATTATACATTTTATTTATTCTTCAGCCTTCAAATAAAATGTAGTTCAATTGTTGTATTTGAAAAGTTATTATAACTATTTTTACCTCTTGCGGGTGACCAAATACAAGCTTCAATTAAGAAAACGTTGATTAAAAAATTGAAAAAAAATATTTAGGAAGGTGGATTATACTACAAATCAAATGTTTATGTCCTTAATAACCACAAAAAATACAAAATCACAACAAGCAATTACATGATACAATTTATGGCAGCAATTGATGTTATTGATGTTGGTGACAAAAAACTTTACAAGAAACATATTTAAAATTAGGAGTTTTGATGAAATACTTTCAATTCTCAATGTTCGACACGTTGGATTAATAGGTGCATCAGATCATTCCTACCTCACTATGTTAAATTTCTTGGCTTGAAGATATTTATGATAAATCATATTTACAACTGCACATTGAAAATCTGTACTTTTATGATTATGGATCTAAACAATAGATATACAAAATCCATGTCTATACTTTAAAATATATATATATATATATTTAAAATAGTGGACACAAGGATCCTTATCTCCACCCAAAAACCTTCATCACTGCAAAAAAATAACCATGAGCTATCTAAAACCCACATCTAAATTTCTTAAAAAACTAAGTCTAAAAATAAAAAAAATATTTATATTCAAAGTATACATATCTAATGTAGTTTACTAAAAAAATTAAACAATTTCAAATTCACACATAGATTTGTATTTTAAATGCGTAAATACATCTAAAAATTATAAATTTGTACTTTTAAGTTTAGATAATAAACATTAGATATTGAACATCCATGTCTATAGAGAAATGACAAATCTGTATTTTACGTGTACAAGTCAACACTGAGATGGTTAGGATGCTTAAGTTGTTGTGTCAATAGAATAGAGAAAACAATAAATGAGTGTTACTACAAGTTGTCCCAGGAAAGCATAGGTAAGAACCATATATCCAAGTATAAGCCACTGAATGTTAAGCCTAATTGCTTGAATAAAATGCAAGAACATATTTAAAGTTTCACTTATTCTTAATGCCTACCTCTCTTCGTCCAAGTATTGGAGTATCAGCAGTAAGAATAATAGCCTTGAACCCATTTATTTCGGCTCTTTATACCATCAGAGCCGTAAGGTCATGTCTTCTGTAAACCTATCAACAGATGAATAATATACCACAAATTCAACTCTCGATGTTGAGAACGCTAAAACAAAATCGAAATGACAAAAAAAAATTGGTAAAAAAGAAATACGTGTATTTGAATGAAGCGTAAAGCTTTGCAATGGAAGCAACCTCCGGTTGCAAAACAAAGTTGTTAGATGACCAACAAGAACTAAAGGAACGAGAAATAGGGGGACGAATACGATGTGATCAAGACAGAACTCGCCATCACACCTCGGCTGTGACGACCCGACCCGAATTCCAATGCGGAATCCCAAGGTCGTGCCGCCAAGACAAGCTAAAAGACGAACAAGCACCCGCTGAGCGTAATAGTGCGAGTCCAAAGTTGAACCAACAAACTAAAATCTGCGGAAGCAAATCATAAATGGGACCAAAACCTATAGTTTTAAACTAAGGAATACAAGGCGAGGCGACTATCTCTCAACAAATCTACGACTTCGCGTGGCCTTAACATTGCGCCGTACAACAAACCATCGGCAACCTAAGGCCGGCGAAGCAACAAGAACCCAACCTGATAAACGACAACTCTACGGCTATAACATGCCGGAGGAATAAATCAACTAAAAGAACAAGATATTCAATTCCTAACAATTAACCCAAGTCCCACGACTAACGTCGTCGGAGATGACAATACCAACAATACTAGAGCGAGTGAGCTAAAGCATGCTCGGAATAATAAAAGGGAACAATTTCTAAAAAGATACAACAGCTCGACTAACGAGTCGGCTACCAAAATAATACAATAACATAATACTAACATAGTCTACCCAAGTAAAGTCTACATAACTTTACATTCGTGTCTCACAAATACAGAATAACATAATAATAATAATAATTCCAAGCTTAGAGCCCGGAAGACCACCTTCTAGGAATCACTATCCTGAAAGCTGCCGCCGCATCTTAACGGATCGCTGCAAAACTAAGGAAAACAAACACACGAAATGAGTCATAATGACCCAGTAAGTTACTAAATGCAATGTATGGCATAACATGTCGTGGCATGGCATAATGCACAAGCATGTATAAAATCATGGCATCCTAATCGTATACCAACAAATAAACTGTATTAAGTCATCAAGCATCATGAACTTCATGAATCACATATCACGTTATCTTTCATGTAAGTGCTCTTAGTAAGCCACATAAGGGTTAGAAGATACCCAAAACGCGCTCCGTTGTGTTGCTCTGCAATACACAATATATCGGTTCGTGCCATCGATGGTATGTGAATTCATCGGCGTCGTCCGAGGGCTACTCGATCTCAATAGCAAGCCAATGCGCGCACTTAGCCGATCACGGCAAAGGGCTACTTCCCACCGGCCAGCAAGGTGGAGGTGTGTGTGGAGTCGTGCGGCGATCCATAGCGAGCACGAATCCCATAATTCGTGAAGGCGTGCATCGTCCCACCCTGACTTGAATAATAAACCAATTAATGCCAGCTGGACTCAATGCAATGCACAAGTAGATAATTACTCTCATGCTCAAACAAGAACCAAGACCGCTCATTGCGGGCATACCAAATCAAGTAGGACATAAAGCTCTACACACCAATTTCAACAATGCACATAATTTGCACATACTTAATAAATTCAACCAACTTACAAGTTTAGTCAAAGAACCACATAATGAGGTACTCATTCAAATAATCATTTCTTAAGGTAATACGAGATCATAAGTTGATCTCTAATGCTCCGTGCTCTACGAGCACGCTCTAATTAAATCCCCAATAAGCTTCTATGTCGTGGGTGTCACAAATGGGACACAATTCGAGATGCTCGGGTACTCACAATCAAAACAACCAAACCCGAACATCGTAGGATTCCAACCTAAGGCTCACTAACATCTTATTGAAACTAAAATGACTCCATTGAGTCTTAATATCGCATTTCATTAAATACGCATTTCATACCACCCAAACTTAGCACATCATCAAGTTTATAATAATTCTCCCAAAATAATCCGGGCTTGTTTCCCAAGCCTAAAAGTCAAGAATTCATCATATTCATAATCAATCAAAACCCAATATATCGTAGGGATTCAGCGAGTTCATTAACACTCTAGTGAACTTATTTCGACTCGGTTGAGTCTAAATACTAAGTTTCATCTTTAGACCTTTCATCCATGACAACAACAATACCCACTTTATTTAACAACAATATATCCGATAATTAGGGCTTAAGTCCCCAAATACTAAAATTCACAACAAAATCCCAATCATAAATCAAAACCCATTTCATAAATATCATAATCCCACTTAAATGTTCTTACTCATGATATCACGTGAGTTCATACATCTAAAGCCCCAATGTAGGCATAATTCCACAATAAACCCAAATAGCATAAAGGCATGATTTCTAGCATGCTCAAGCCTAGGAACACAAAATGAAGAGTAATCATATACATCATAAGCATAGGAGTCATCTCTGAAATACCCAACAACAAGTTCATACTTCAAAAATCCCCAAAATTGGCAAACATAGCATACAAGTTGTTCATTGCCCACAATTAGCATACAAGTTGTTTTCCTTAGGGCCAATGAACCAAAATCAAAAGAGGTAACTTACCTAGCTTGAGTGAAAACTTCGAGAGAATCCAAATCTAAACGGTGAAGTCGTTCCTTTCGTTGCCCTCGTCGAGAATCCAGAAGTTTGGCGGCGATCTAGCAGTGGAATCCTTGGGGATCGGAGGAAGAAGGTGGAGCTAGGGCTCGAAACTCAAGCTCCCAACTCTCTCTCTCTAACTTGAAGAAGTAGGATGAATAAATGAATGGTTTCTGAGAAAATTTGGTCAAGATTGGAGTATTTATACCTCCAATAAAGAGAAGAAGTACAAAGGGGATTTCTCAAGTGCAATTAGTGAATGTTAGGGAGTAATCAAACACTTAATCAAACTAAATTGACTTCTAATTAGTGTTAGGACTTGATTAGGTCTAAGTATGGGTAGTTAGGAAGGGTTTAGAGGGGTTTAAGGAGGGTAGAATAGGTAAAACACGTCCTGACTCAAAGCAGGGGAAGAAAATCCGTAACAGCACTTGGGACTGGGGTTGAGGCGGGCGCCTCGGCAGCTACTCCCATGCGACGCCTCACCTCTTACGCACATTAGGGTGCTCTCGGTATCGAGGCGGGCGCCTCGCTCCAATCATGCGGCCGCACCTTTCGCTCTGAACCTCAAAACTTGGTCTAAACTTGATCTAAATGATTCCAAACTTATGGGCAACCATTAGGTCTAACCCAACTCAAAACAAGTCTAAAACACACCCGAACAACTCCGAGAAACAACTCGGCGAAACCGGGAAGGGGTGCGACAACGTCTGGCCAGGACGACGAGCGAACTTCGAATCAAGCGATGAAAGGGAGACTTTTTAAGGCAAGTCTAAGGGCTAATGAAGAAGCTTAAATACTTCTAGGAAGTTGAATAACAACTTAGGGAAATAAGAATCCCAAAGAGGCGATTCAGCGACTCGATTCCCGAACTCTGTGATAGAGGCGACGAGCAGCTATTTCCAAAACTTCCAAATCTTCGATAGACTTAAGGAACACCTCCAACTTGAAGTCTAACACATCTAAACATGTTAATAAATCATCTTAAAGAGACCTAGGACCCAAGCCAGGGTCACGAACACAAAAAGCGAGTAAAGCCACAATCGCATCGCATTCGACTATCGTCGGTCTGTCACGCTGTGACTTTAGCAAGTCAACAGACTATATGGAGTCTCTTAATAATGTTTTGAGATCTTAATATGGTCTCTCAAACATATCTAGACCCTCTCATGACCCAAACATACACGTCGACGACAAGGGAAGAAGTGCAATATAGCAAAGCCAAAGGGAGAACGAAGGAGGGGGCGTCACACCTCTCCCACCTTAAAAGAATTGGTCCGAATTCTAAATCATGATACAAACCAACATTAGGTCCACACTCAACCACAATAAACACGAGGGTTAAACTCTAATAATCCAAATTCGAAAGTCTAAGAATTCCCGATAGACACTGACAACATCAAGACTTACGGTTGAAAACAACATGACTCATACTTGAGTCGCGAATACATATGAACACATTCGCCAACCACGTAGGCAAAATCCCAAACTTCAATATAAGAACACGTTCAACTACCGAAACTATTTGTTTCGGGGCACGTCATGAAATTCAAGCACAAAGATTCTAAGTTTACAAGAATTAATAATTGCTTATGGAGCAATTTACAAACAAATCAAAGATAACCAAATTGGCATTTCAACTATGCAAATCATACTCGCGATTTCTCTCAGCGGGTAAGAACACACAAAGACACACACAATGCCATGTTTGAAAATTCTTTTCATCTATGTCCGTCCATGCAGTGCGGGTATAGTCAATGTTTAACCTCTTCATTACTGATCCTAGTCCACCAACGAACCTCTTTTGATCACCAATTTAGAATGCAGAGCTAAATTGGATTTCAAAACTTTTAGATTGCAAGGATGCGAGCTCATGATTAAAAGGTTCTAAGCATCCTTTAATAGTCTCATGCTAAGGAAATGAATGAACATGATATTATGAGGTGAAAAGTTAATATACTACTATGTAAATGCATCAAGTAGGTGTTTCCTACAACTAATGCACATAACTTGAATAAAAATCAAAGTAACAAGGCCTATTACCTTGACAATCAACAATCATAGCTATCCTGACACTCGTGTACCTAGTACACTTCAGCAAGATGGCTTCTAGTAATGTCAGCGAATCGCGAAGACTCTTAATGCAGCGTCTATACTCAAAGCTATCCTTTCTTAGGCTCTAGACCAAGTCTACAACCAATGCATACCTAAGCATCCCTAGGCGTGCGTCTCAATACTCGCGGTGAAGCTTGATCTCTCGTATGCTTAGTGATTATCCTCTAAATCGCAACCTTGACCTTCCTTAAGTTGAATGTATA
>CM028377.1:147408444-147451463 GCA_013146195.2 Codonopsis lanceolata
AAAGAAAATCTCTTTATGGTCTTAAGCAAGCTCGAGAGCATGGTATGGAAACCACATCCAAATTCACTTATGGAAAAAGGATTTCCAAAAGAGGTAAAATCGATACTACTCTTTTGAAGCACAAAGGTAATATTTTACTAGTTCAAATTTATGTTGATGATATTATTTTTTGATCTACTAATGAAATTTTGTGCAAGAGATTTGAGCATCTTATGAAAGGAAAATTTAAGATGAGTATGATGGGAGAACTAACTTACTTCTTAGGTTTGCAAATCAAGCAAATTGAGGAAGGAATTTTTATCCATCAATCTAAATACACTAGATAGTCGATCAAGAAATACAATCTTCAAGAAGCCAATTAAGCAAACACTCCAATGGGAGTTGAATGTCATCTAGTCAGCGATGAAAAGGGTAAGCAGTTAATACAAGCTGAATAGAGAGGTATAGTTGGATCCCTTCTTTATTTACTTGCTAGCAGACCAGATATCATGTTTGATGTGTGTATATGTGCTCGTTTTCAAGCTAATCCTAAGGAATCTCATATGATTGCAGCAAAAAGAATCATTAGATATTTGATTGATACTGAAAAATTTGGCATTTGGTATCCCAGAGACTCTTCTTTTAATTTGGTTGGATATTCGAGATCTTGACCTTGCGGACTGCGAGTCAACGAAAAAGTACCGATGGAACATGTTAGTTCCTTGAAGCAGATCGATATCATGGGCATAAAAAGCAAGCTTCGGTTTCCACTTCAACTACTAAAGCTGAATATATTCTTCTTGGAAGGCATTTGTTGTTCTCGATTCTTTGGATGAAACAACAACTATTGGATTATGAAATGCCTATGGGAACTTGTCCTATTTATTGTGATAATACCTCTGCTATATCAGTTTCTAAAAATCCTATCATGCATTCTAAAACCAAACATATAGACATCAGATATCATTTTTTGAAAGATCATGTTGAAAAAGGCAATAATGTTCGGCTAGAATATGTTCCTCTTGAATTTCAACTAGCTGACATTTTTACAAAAGCCTTAAAATTTGACAGATTTGAATTCTTAAGAGGAGAATTAGGAATGCTCATTATGTCATAGAAAGATATATTTGGCTTGTCTAATCTTTGCAGGGTATACTTCAGTTTGTTAGTCAATATGTATCAAGCTGACAAACTATTTCAGTTGATAGTATTGTCACCAAGATGCATACGAATCTTAAGATTTGTCACTAAGGCGACACATGAAGCTCTTAAGCAACAAACTTTACAATGACCTCAACCTTCGGTGACAAAAATTCTCTTTATTCCTGGTTAAATCATACTATAAAATAATGTCAGCTAGTAGCTGACAAACTTTCACAACTGACACTTATTAGCTGAAAATTGTTCAGCTGACATATCTATATTTCTCACCGGTGATAACACGTGATTAACGATCCTTGTCCGGTAGTCTGAGCCTTAAGTCAAAGCGTCGTATCTCGGCTAAGACTTAATCTATAATTTATTGAAAATTCTTCATTTATTTCCCGCCATTTATTTTTCCTTGGAACTCGCAAAGCTTTCTTGAAAAGCCAAAATGACCTTTCCACTATCCCACCAACTCTGGCGGTTGAAATGACATGTTTTCACAAAAACGGCTCATCATTGTGATAACGACTCTTTGTCATAAATTGATATTTTTATCACAAAAACCAAAATTCTATGTACTTTATCACTACACTCCATATCTTCACTTTTAAAACCCACTATCTCTTATAAGTGTCCGTAATCGTACCTATCTGATTCTATTTAAAACACACTCACTCTCACTTTTACTTACATTTCTCTCTCTAAAAACGCGTTTCTCTCTCTCAAATAACTCTTCTTCTTCAAGTTCTTTCTACTTTCAAAACCTACCTAACCCTTTTTTGATTTTTTGGTACTCACTATTCTTACTCTTTCTTTTTCTTTTTCATCTGCTTTCTTTTAACATTCTTTTATTTCATCTTTGTTAAATGGCTTCAACACAACCGGCTTGATGTCACAACGGTTGGATAGACTTCTAGTTTCTCCGTTTCTCGTAACCTTTAGAGAACTTTAGGGCTCGATTTCATCTTGTCACTTGCTATGCTAATGGGTTAATGCCTCTACTCTCATTCAACATTCGAACCTACATCTGCCAACTAACCGAAGAATTCTTCATGGGAATGGAGGAAAACCCAGCCGATCCTTTCTCTCTCATCGGCAATATCAGAGGCGTTCCTGTTGTGTTTGACTCAGAAACCATCTCTGCAGCCTTCCCTGATCTTTATGATGATGGTTCAACCACCTATACCATCCACGTGAAACTCAACGGCGGTATACCATCCCCGATGAAACTCAACGAGGGGTGCCGGATACGGTAGAGCTGAGGGGTGAAGTACCAAGAGCTTGCGGCGAGCACAAGCATCGCTTGCTCCATTGCTCCACTCACTATGCTCTAGCCACGGTGTTGGACAAGTGCCTCATAATCAAATCCGGAGGCCATGACAAGATTACTGAAGCTCAAATGTTTCTCATGGAAGGGATTGTGGAAAACTGTGAGATGAACTGGGGAGCTATTTTGGTGGAGTGTATACAAGTTAACATTGCTAAGTACAAGGAAAACATGGCCGGAAATCCAAGGCTCACTCATCACGATCATAAACGGTTCTTCGGTCCATTCCTACTCTTCGGCAAAGATCTACTCATCAGCGTTGGTGACCTTGAACTGTTAAGGTCAAGAAGTATGTTCTTTGTTGATATCGAAAGAGCAAGTATTTCAAGCAGATTTGGTCAGGAAGCACCACCAGTTCAGTCAAGCAGGAGGCCAAGAAGGACAAGGACCCAAGCTCTTACGGCAGTCTCCTCTAGTCAGCCAGCTGATGATGGTCAGCAAGCTGAAATTGCTCAGCCAAGTGTTCAGCCAACGAGAGTTCAGCCATCAGGGTCGGTCGGTGGTCGGCTCAGAAGCCTGTCAAATTGGCCGGACTCGTGGTCACCACCCGGTGAAGATGCACCTCCAACAGCAATTGGTCAGCCAGTTGATGTGCAAGAGGCTGAAGTGCCTGAGAGGAGGCAACCTATGAGGAGGAGACTGACATTGGCACGATCTCGCAAAGAGAGCGAGAAAAGGAATCTTGAACTCAATCCAGGTACCTTTGTTCCTTTCTCACCTACTGCTACAACTGATCCTGCTCCCATCTCTCCCCCCTCCAATCCTAGGTCTCCAAACACTGCTCCTATAAAATTTTTCCCACCAATTAGGAATCCCACATTTCATCCTAGGCATTCCTACTATCAAGCTAATCCAGTACCAATTCCTCCTAACTGGGTCTTCCCTATAGACCATTTGCCTTACTTTGTTCAGTTTCTTCTCTCTTTCCATGAGGAGAAGAAAGCTGAAAAACTCCCTGTCAACCCAGTCAAGTACATTGATCACAACCTAAAAAGGAGACCCTATGTGTTGTACCCTGCCACTCCAAATCTCAGTCAAGAAGACTTAGTTGCCAACTATGACAAGTATTTTGATCTTCTCCCTTTGCTCTGGAACAGTTCTATCTCTCAAATGATAGATTTGTTCAAGATGAGCTTGTTTATTTAGTCTAGACAATGTATAACAAGGTTCATGAACTACCTTCTCTTCCCTCCAATGATCCCTTCCTGGTTGGCGGACTTGCACTGCCTGAAGATGATGACCTCAACCAGGACTGGGAACAACCCTCTGCTGAACCAGCCAAATTAGTCAGGATACAAAGAGCCGCAAATAAATATGTCCAGGATGCAGTTAACACTGCCAACCAAGCCTATATTGAACTCCACAGACGGATGGCCTCCATGCCAGGAGGAGCTTCCATGAGCACTGCCTTTCCAGATGCATTGGCAAGTCAACCTGCCCCACTGATTATTGAATCAATTCCAATTGTTCCTCATATCACTCCCTCAGCTATTCCCTTTATTGTCTCAGCCACAACCATACCAGTTTCTACCTTAGCTGAGCACACCGCTATTTCAACATCTACTTTGCAACCTATCTCTCTACCCTCTTTCAATCCAACCATTGATGCCTCTTCTTCCATACCTCCTACTACTATTCCTCTTCCTACACTACCTACATCAGTGCCAGTTCCTCAACCTTCAATCCCCCTTCCAGTTACTCTTCCACCAGTTCCAACTGTGTCAGCCACTCCCTCTTCTGCTCCAGCTATGTCAGCCATACCTCTTCCAGTCCCACTTGTGTCAGTCACACCATCCCTTCCCATTCCTCGCTTGACTGATACCATTCCTACTCCTATCCCCACTGTGTCAGTTTCCCCTGCTCCTTTAGCTGATGCCTCAGCTGCTATCCTTATCTCATCAGCTGACATTGCAACTGCTTCTCCCCCTCTTCCCACAGCTGACATACCCTCTCACCCAAATCAGGCCTCCCCTCTGTTTGTTCTGCCTGACCTCTCCCTTCACACATCTCTCACCCTTTCAGTTAGTCCCTTGTCTACCATCAAGCCTACCCAACCTGAGCTTTCCATTGAAGATGCTTCTGATTCCTTCTCTTCTGAAAAATCTGTTGGCCAAACCCCCATAGACTCATCATCTGGCTCCTCCAAGTCCACCTCTGAGGATGAGTCCCTTCTTAGCCCTTCTCAGTTGGCCTGTAGGAAAGCCAGGAAACAAAGGGAGATTGTCTCCAAAGCATTGCATCATCCTACAGGAAGCAAAATTGTCTTTCCTGAAGACATGCCTTTACCTACACCTCCACCTGAGCCTGAAGCCCAAGTTCCAGCCTATCCTATGGATGTATTCTTCCTTCCTGACCCTGAGGACGCTGATATCCATACTTATCAGCTATTCTCCAATGAGCCTGAACCCTCTCAGCCATCTGCTCCGGAACCTGCAACTCCTGGTTCTCTCTCTCTGTCAGCCAAGCTTGATCTTCTGTATGTCCATCATTTGTAAATGAAGTCAGCTTTCACCCATCACACCAACCAGCTTGCTACACTTCAACAGCAAGTAGCTTCTCTGCTTCCAAACCTTACCCAGATCATTACCACCGAGGTGCAAGCTGCCATTGCTGCTGGTGCTCCTCGTGAAGCAAACATGGATGACTGGAGGACCATCTTGTTCTACCAGCAAGAATGGGCCAACTGAACCTTCAATGCTGAGGCAACACTGCTTCAAACCATTCAGGAGGAGAAGAAGCGTAGCACGAGCCGATGCCTACAGTGGCGAAAACAAGATTCTCGGCCAAACCAGGACACCGTGAATGAAGCCGACACCGACAAAGAACGGCGAAACAAGCACGGAAGAAGCCCAAGAAGAACCTCAAGCACAACCGGTAACTGAAGAAGGAAACCAAGCTGAACAGGAACAGGATAAGGAAAATGAAGCTGAAGCAACTGACAAAGAAGCTGAAGTTGGTCCATCAGTTGAAGCAGACAAGAACAACTGAAGGATCCACATCAGCCAACTGGATATCTCATCTTTCTAAACTCTGAACATCTTTTAAAACTCATGTTTTACTTGTAGTTTACATTTGGCACTTTTTAAGTTTTCAGTTACCTTCCTTCATATAGTGTCTGCTTACTGTACTAACATCACTTTTGCAGGAACTTAAAATTTTTGGCTTTCTGTTTTCAAGTGAATGGGTTTAAGCAAATAGGAGGAGATTGTTGAATCTTGCATAATATTAGATTTGCTTAAAATCATTCCACTTGATTGTCAGCCAAGAAATTAAAGTTATATTTAGTCAGCCTGAAATCATTTTGTCAGCTATTCACTTTAGCTGACCTTAATATATTTAGTGTCAGTTTGTCTATCCTTATTTGATTGATCATATACTTGTACTGACACTTTCCTACTTTGTGTTTTTGGTAGATATTCTGCTAAATAATATCTCACAAGATCTTTTGAAATCTTGCATCTGCCAAACACATTTTCAAATTCAAAATGTGTTCCTAACGGGTTACTCTTGAAGACTATCTATAAATACCCACTGGAAGCACTCTTGGAGATACAATTTTTTACAAGAAGTCAAAAGCCGCTACACTTTCAGGAAAATTCTCTGTGATTTAGTCTTCTTTGAAAAACATTAGCTAGATATTTCTCTTTGCTTAATTCCTTCTAGTTATTGTTTAGACAAACACTGAGTGATTCTACTTCGATTTTTTTAAAAAATCAGTCAGTTTGTCTCACGAGTCTGATTGATCCTCAATTAGTCTCCACAAACACCGGTCTTTTGTTGTACACTGATCCATTAGAGATCAAATAGATTTTTAATAAAATTAGTGCACTTCAAAAATCCAAGTCTAACCAACGACTTGGTAGTGGACGTAGCAGTTTATCTGTGAACCACTTCAACTGATTTGTCAGCCGCTTCTTATACTCTTGCAAACTGACTCAACACTTAAGAAGTTTTTCAACTGATTAAGTGTCAGTCAGTTAACAACAATTGTTCTCTTAAATTGTTCAGTTAATTTGTATTCAAATATCTTCTCTATATTTAGTGATCAACTTAAAAAACAACTTCTTTTGAAAAACAGTTGTGTCAGCCAGCTGACCAACTTTCATCAGCTTGAACATTTTCAAGTGTAGTGACCAATTTTCATTGACAAAACCGTTTTCATTGCCGAATTTAAAAGATTTACAAATCAATCATCCAAGTTTTTAAAGTCTATTCACCCCCCCCTCTAGGTTTAACTATTGCCATCTGGACTTACAAAAGTAACCTTGGCTTATTATCGATTAAGTTGAATAAATATATATCTTTTGTAAACTAACTTTAATAGGTTAAAGATTTTTGCAAATATTAGACCTGAATTTTTAAAAATGTAGACCGGACAAATATACTAAAATTTTAGTTTGTTAATTTAGGTTTTTTTTTTTTTTTTGCATTTATTAGACCTTAATTTTAAGCATGTTGGCTAGACAAATATAGTAAGAATTTTATTTTTTAGCTTCAGGTTTGATTAAAATGGAGTAGAAAAAATCTCATATATGTATATATATATATATATATATATATATATATATATATATATATATATATATATATATATATATTTATTTATTTATTTATTTATCCATGTTTTGATAGGTAAGTGTGGCCCCTAGTCTTCCCATCTCTCACACCCACTGGGTCAGATATATATTTATTTTCTTATAAATTTGTCAATTATTTGTTCAATCTAACATTAGCCTATGTCCGATCTATTGATTTCAGATATAAAATTGCTTGAATTCTTATAAGTATTCGACGGTTAAACACAAAATATTAATTTGAATGACAATATGAATAGTGCATATGTTGATACTTTATACAATAATTATTTTTCTGGACTATTACCATTATGGGTGGCAAGTAAATGTTAAGAGTAAATTTATTGTAGATACTCGGTTACTAATATGTCTTTTCTATTTACTAATTTATAACAAATTATCTGTAAATTTCATAATATGTCATAATTGTGTATGCTTATATTACTGCTGTATGGAGTAAATTATTTGAAAATTTGTTATTATATAATTTATTGATATTATTGATATATAAACTTGTTATAAAATATAGAAAACAATTTTTTAGAATAATGAAAATACCTAAGCACCTCGAACAACAAACTGGTTCTAAATATCTTTAAATTTTAGAACTATAAGAATCTAAAATTTATAAGAATGAAGAAGAATTAAAATTTCATAAAACTACTCATATTACTCATAAATTAAGCTTCAAAACATCTAAACAAAATGATTTGTTTCAAAATATTTACTGCATTTAGTTTATGCACTTCATACGGTTGCAAATAATTATGGTTGACAATCATTTTATATACTTCTTGGAGAAACATTAATTTAATGCATGTGTTCTTTTACTAATTCGTCTTTGTCTATTAACAAATTTATCTAACATCCATCTTTTATTTTTATCATTACATCGATGAATAACTTTTAAATAAAGTTAGTTAAAATATTAAAGCTTTCATGAGGTAATGATAATATTCTATGGTGAATAATACATTATTTAGTAAGTCTGTTAATGTAATTCATTTTTTACTAAAAGAAAAAAAATATTATCATTATTTTGGACGTTTACTAAAAATATTTCTTTAGTAAACCATTAACTAATTCATTAGTGATGGGAAGTAACTACGTTACTTTGATTTATGGTTTTAAGCTAGTTTGAATAATACTGCATTGTAATTATTTGTTAAGACTATTATTAATAATGGTGGCAAATAATTTATATTGAATCGATTGTTTCATAATTTAATCTTATTTCTGGGAGTTTATATTACCGTGGTGAAGATTTAGAAGCCAATATACCAATTAAAAATGCAAAAAAATATTAAATTAAAAAAAGAAATGTGAAATCAGATATAGAATAAATTATTCAATATTTGATATTATTTTGATATTGTATTTCTTGTCAATTCGTAAATCATATTGAACTATATTAAATGTTATACAATTTGATTACATTAAATGCACTAAAGATATTTGTAAAGTCATTTGAATCTGAAGAATTGTTGTCAACTTCATTAATTGATTTTCATTTCTATTTTCAAAAAAAAAAAAAGACAAATGTACAAATTACAAATGTTTCTAAATTTGGAAAGTCACTTTTGGCGGGATATTTTCATTATTTGCTCCTCTCCTTTTATATATGTATAGATATAGAGACAAGATTAACATATATGTAGGATTGTAACTATATGTAGGATTAACATATATATATATATATATATATATATATATATATATATATATATATATATATATATATATATGTGTGTGTGTGTGTGTGTGTGTGTGTGTGTGTGTGTGTGTGTGTGTTTTATAAGCTACTAACTAATTATTTTTATTTGATTATTAATGTGCCCGGCCCAAACCGGGTCACGAACGAAGCACGAGCTAGCATCACGTGCCAGTCAAGAGCATAATTAATATGGGGCCCGCCAGCCTAGCGGACTAAGCAACTGAGCCACCAAGCAACGATCAAGCAACCCCTTTCTAAACCTGGTTGGGCACAGGCCTTGCCTGCCCGACCAGGGGTCATGCCCGGGGCCACCCTCACAATGGGCAAAGGATTAGACTAATCCCGTCCAAACCTGGCTGGGCATTGTTCCTGCCTGCCCGACCAAGGGCCATGCCCGGGAATTACACATCACCTGCAAATCAATCTATTACAGCCGAGCAGGGCCTTGTTCGCCCAGGCACGCATCTAGCAGGAAACCCCGAAAACTTGCCCTTCAAGACAAGTCAAAGGTTTCCATATCCGGGCAAGACACTTGACTTATCTGCTCCTACATTCGCGCGGCCAGTCGCGTATCACGCCTAAAATCAAGGAGAAATCAAGGGATTTTCTCCTTGATTGACTAGGTATCTAAGGAAATTAAATCCTAGACAGATTCAAAGACATTTGGGGCCTATAAATGCCCCTCTATAAGCCATAAACAAGGTACACACTCTTTCTTGAGCCTAGAAACTCTGTCAAATTCTCTCTTGATATTGTCACTCGATACTTACTCTCACGCCGGAGTGGTTTCGCTAGGCCAAGCCTTGCACTTCCACTAAGGTTTTATGTACTCTTAACTAGGTTCAAGGAAGCAGATTGAAGCCCAGATATCCAACCCATCACATGGACGGCCCAAGCTGTGATTTTGCCACATCAGTTTGGTTCCGTTGCCGGGAAACGAAGTTTCAACACTTTCTTCAAGTTTTTCCGGTATAAGTTTTAGAAATTTTCTTGTTGCAATGGCTGGTAAAGGTATCAAGCATCATGCCACCGTGAGCAATCACCAAGTTGGAAGACAACAAGCTGGAAACAATAATCCACCACCACTGATCGATTTGCCACCAAGGGCACCACAGGGGGTGCAAACAAGGAATCAGAAAATGGCTGCTTGGCACGCTGTTCATGGCAATGATGTACCATATGTGGAAGAACAACTATCCCAGCACGTCAGCCAAAGTCATGCTAGCCGGCGCGATGCCAGGCAAGTTATCAATGAGAAGCGTGATGCTCGCGCGTTAGATCTTAGAACGCAGTTAAATCGCCAACGAGAGAATGGCCAGGGTAGCCACGCGAGTTTTCCCAGGCAAAACCCTGACCAACAAGCAACTGCTCGCCTTGGGCTATGCCCCAGTTCCAGTTGCAGATTTGGTGTTATCCGCTCTCAGCAATCCAACACTTATTGGTGATGGCCATGCCTCCCAACATTTGCCCGCTCCGAGCAGACGGATCCCATCCGTTATTCACGTACCTTCGGAGGAGGCGGTGAAACGAGTAGATGACCAGGCGGAGAGCAAATACAGCCGTCAGAATCTCTCCCCCAGATATCATCGTCGGCAAGAGTACCATGCTTGGGAAGAAAGCCATAGCCACCGTAGGGCCCGTGAACACGCAGAAGCAGAGGCACACCGTCCAAGGCATAGAGCGCGCATTGAGCAGGAGGCTGAAGCTTCTTATGAACCAACCCTTTGCCCGCCAATGTGAAGTCAACAGTCTGATCCTGCTCATTCGTCCAGACTCATTGTGGACGCAGAAAAACGACTGTCCGAACGAATGGAGGCCATGAAGCGAGACATGTCCAAACAGATGGCTAATCTAACCGTGGCCAAGCTCGGCTATGGGGCCACTAAGCCGCTGAAGGGCAGCCCGTTCACTGTGGCGACCCGACCCGGGCCCGAGGTGGAACCGAGGGTCGGACCGCCCAAATAGGGGGGAAACAAGAGGACAATAAACATGCAAGGACTCATTTTTAGAAAACGACGTGACGCAACATTAGAGACGTAGCACGCCTCGGCCTAAAGGGCCGGTATTTTTAAAACTTTTAAAACCTGATAGAACAGTTAAACAATTAAACCAAGTCATCGACGACACTACACGCCGGAACCCAAGCTAACAATTTATGGACAGGAATTAGATAAGAGCTAATAGTATGCTCAGCGGAAGACTTATACGTAGTGAACTATAATACAAGATAACCAAAACTCGGCTTACACAATGCCGGCATAAAGAGGTTACAAGTACTACAAGAGTTAAACTACAAGTAGCTATATAAAGCATCGAGATCAAGTTCTATACAAATTCCCAAGCATAGTCTAATTGACTTGCTTTAACCCATCATCCTTGCAAAATAACAAAAGGAAAGAAGAGGACATCTAGACCACCTCTTCAAACTGCAACGGCTGACAAAAGGAGGAACAAAGCACGAACACCGCAATCCTCAACGAGAGGGACCTGTCTTGCTAGGATCTAAAGTAGTAAAGGGGAATGGGTAAGTCATAAAGACTTGTAAGCTATCAATCATGCATGTCATGGCAATATGCAACATACAAGGCAAGTTATAGTCACATAAGCATAAAGATCATATATCCAAGATGCACATTGTTTCACATAGGTGCTTGAAATTAAATCACATAGGATAAGGATATATGGAGAGTCGGCCGCAAGTAGTTCCCTGCATACAAGCGTTATCTGGAGAGTGCATGTGTCGGATGTGTGTAAGTACATCGACCTTCCGAGGAATGCCGAGGGATAGACACCAATGATGCTCGTATTGATTACGAAGGGAGCTACTTCCCCACTGTGGCCACAGTGGAGGCGTGTGTGAACAAGGACAGGATGCCAGCTGGACTCATGCAAATGTCAAGTAGTGTCTACTTAACAAATTCTCAAGTAAGGAACGAGGTCGACAAGAGCGATCTCGTTCATGGCAAGTAAATGTTCTCATCAATAATCAAGCAGGATTGAGTTCGACAAGAGCGAACTCAACATGTCAAATAGGTATTCTATTACATGACATCAAGAATCAAGCATGGTAATCAATCCAATTCAATAGTCTAGAATTATCATTCTTAGAGAAACGTGTTTAGAACGTCGTAGGGATTGATCATTGAGCCGGTATTGTTCAATGGCTCACTTAAGTTAACTCCGTTGAGTCGTCTCTAACAATTCATCCAAGAGAGTTAAGATGCTAGATGCATCCAAAACCCTTTTCTAAGTTCTCGTGTCGAGTAACTAGGCCGTTAATCCACTTAACAACCATAGTCAAGAATTATCAAGTTCAACATTTCGTAATTCAAGGGAACTTTAGAATCATAATTTCAAAAGTTATCGAAGGCCAATAGTCCAAGAACATTAGTTAATCCTAGGAAGGCATAGAACACATTTGATTCTAAGCATAGGACCCAATCAATAAGATGAACAATTCATAGCATGTGAAACCCTAGAATTCATAATTTCATAGAGTTATTAAAAGTCATTGATCCAAGAACATTAGTTGTTCCTAAGGAGGCATAGAACACATTTACTTCTAGGCATAGGACCAAAAGATCAAGATGGACATATCATTAAAAATCCTTACAAGCTCAATTCATCAAGAAGCATGGCATGGACATGGTAGGAGCATGGGGAACATGAGAAGAGGGGAACATGGCAAGACTAACATACTTCCTAAGGGGAATCAATAGCTTACCTTTCACCAAGGAAGAAGATAGGAAGAGCACAAACAAATTGGTTGAAACTGCTCAACACTTCAAGCTCTACACTTTTAATGAAGGGGGCTTGAGCAAAAGATGAGAGGATGATGGAGGACCAAGAGATCACCTTCAAGGAGCCATGGGAGACATGGGAGAAGAAGGAATTTCGTTCATGGAGAGTGGAGGTGAAGAGTGAGGGTCAACAAGCCAGATTGTGGCTTAAATTGGCTGAAAATTCTGAGTGGGACAAGTGTCACCCTCTTGTGGTGCAATAATATCTGATTTGGTTTGCTTAATGATCACTAATGGTTGGTTAATCCAATCTTAAAACATGTTAGGTAATGTTAGGACCTAAGAAAGGGTGTTAGGAAGGTTTTAGAAGAGGTTTGGAAAGAGTTTAAAGTGCCAAAGTTCGTACACAGCAAAACAGGGAAAAAAATCCCGTAACAGCTCTCAGAAGATGAGGCGGGCGCCTCACAAGAAGCCAGGCGGGCGCCTGGGAAGCTGAGGCTGGAAGCTGAAATTGAAATGCTCCCAGAAGTTGAGGCGGGCGCCTCACTAAAGTCGAGGCGGGCGCCTCACTAAAGTCGAGGCGGGCGCCTCACTAAGTTCAAGACCATTTTTTTTGAAAAGTTACTGGACAGTCAATCTTGTAAAATCGACCATAAATCGCTCACAACTCCAAATGAGATGATTTTTGATTTTTCTGAAACTAGACTCATTAAATTATTTTTTAGAATTTTAAATTACTCTATTTGGACTTATATTCATCAAGATATGGTTACCACAAAAATCAAGTACAGAAGTTGTTTTCCTGAAAACTGAATTCTGGCACAGCCGTAAGTCAAGACCTAATTAAGGTACTTAGACACCTTGGAAAATTACCAAATTTTACAGAGAGTATCCTAACATATGTAGGTAAAACATACTAAATTTTTAGAAAATTCTATTGAGTGGATTAGTACCAGAATTTTCCCGAAGTTTGCCCAAAAACATGACTGGTCTGTGAAGGAATAAATTGGTCATCTCATAACCAAATGCAACAAGTCTATGAACAATGATTGCAAGAATGATAAATACTAGTACACTTGGTCTAGAACTCAAATGAACTTCTCACAAGTTGAAAACACAAAGAATACAAGCAACGAAGGAAATCCCGAGAAACCCTAAGGCTCAAACGAAGCAATCAAATCGGTGATTCAACAAGTAAGCTTACATGATTCTAAACATGTTAAGAGCTTCATGAATGACTTAAGAATGTTTCTAAATCATATATATAGACTAGGTAAACATGCTCATAATCAACGAGAAATCATGAAGGCAAGCACACAATACACATGCAAGAATCCGGGGTGTTACATTCACTCCAGAGATTGAGAATGCTCCACCCACACAAGGGGTTACCTTCCCGCAATTCGAAAAGTACTTTGGGAAGATGCGGGTAAGCGATTGGCTCAGATCATTCGAGCTAGCACAGATTTGGATGGTCACCGATGTGGAAGCCTTGAAGATACAGGCATTTGAGGGAGCTCTTCAGGGAAAGGCATATACATGGTTGGGCAGAGTCCCCCGTGGATCAATTGGCAGCTGGGAAATGCTCCGGGAAAAGTTCTTCGAGGAGTTTGGCACTGTGGGTCCAACCCCCAAAAATCGTTTTGACCTTGCCAAAATTAAACAAGGCGACAACGAATCCTATGACAGCTACTTGAAGAGATTCGGGGAGATGCTCTATCAGGTGACTGCCACCAGTGACCCTAAGATCACGTACTGCTACCTTAACAACATGAAGGCAGGACCACTAATAACAATGCTGGCCATGAATCCGGGGGCCTCGAAAGTAGAGTTGTTGGCAAGTTCCCATCTCTTCTGCTCGACTGAGAGCGACAAGGGCGACAAGGCCAAAAACAAAGACAAGGCTCATGACAGCTCGGCCACGCCAGCAGACCAAAGCCCTGAGGGCAACAACCGCTCGCGCAGAGACAGGAAGAGAACATCTACCCCCGGACAGAGATTCAGGGAGGCACAGTTCACCGCGCTAAACACTACGCGGGAAAAGATTATGTTCCAAGTTGGAGATGCGCTGCCAGTCCCTTATCCACTTGACCCTGAGCTCGCTCATACTAGGGACAACACGAAGTATTGCGATTACCATCATGGTAACGGCCACACCACTGAGGAATGCTTTGTGTTAAAGAGGGAGATACAAAAGTTGATCAACGCGGGCAAATTGGACCGCTTCAAAAGGGATCAGGGCGTGAGAAATAATGCCAATAATGACCAACAAGGAAGACACCCAAGAGGAAGAGGCGGCCAGGCCCCTTAGATTCGAGGGGTGATCAATGTGATTTAGGAGGAGCTTCCGTCCAACACTCAGATCGAGAAGCATATATACTCTCTCTCAAAAGCCATTAAATCCCCGGCATTTCAGCGGGCAGGGGAGCCCAACATCTGTTTCACCCACAGCGAGCTAGCCAGCACACCTCTGGCCTCTGAGCAGCCACTGGTCATTTCCTGCCTAGTAAACGATTGGCAAGTTCATAGGGTGCTGCTTGACACCCGGACATGCAGGGACATCATGTATTACTCCTGCTTCAAGGGACTAGAGTTATCAGACACCTGACTCAAGCCTTACTTGGGGAAGCTTGAAGGATTCACCAACCATCAAGTGAGCGTAAAGGGCACCGTTGAGCTCAATGTTTTCATGGGGGATGGTGCACAAACCCAGACAGAAATGATCACCTGCCTGGTAATCGACTTAAAGTCTGCCTACAACTGCATCCTGGGTGCCACGACCATGGCCATGTTCCAAATGGTGACCTCCATACCTCACCAAAAGGTCAAGTTTTACACCGAGAATGGAGTGGGTATCCTCAATAGCAAGCCGCGGGCAATGTGGGTGTACGTTTGGGATTCTCAACGGAAGAAGCAGAAGTTGGTCGTGGACATTCCCGACCAGGCAGTGGCAGCTCCCGACTAAGTTGGCCAACCACTACTGATTCGGGCTCTGTCCCCATAAACAATGTCAAGCTCGGAGAGCCTTCTAAGGCAATTGACCCCATGGAAACAGAGGAACCCGAGCAAGCCCAGGCGTAAGACTAGACGCCTCGAGCCACAAGACATTGAGATGGATACTCTGCAAATTCACAACGAGCCCGACATTTAGCCAGAGGGCGAGCTGGAAGAGATCATCATCAATCCCGCCTACCCCGAGCAAAAAATCAAAATCGGGCAGGCCATGCCTCCCGAAGCTCGGGAAAGGTTGATCGAGCTGCTGAAGAACAGCCTGGATGTATTCGTATGGACTGTTGAAGACATACAGGGTATCAGCGAGAGTGTTGCACACCATGACTTGAATGTCGATCTTACTTTTCGGCCTATTCAGAAGTGGCCAAGGCAGTACTCCCCTGAGAAAAATGCAGCTATCAAAGCAGAGGTCGAAAAGCTTCTGAAAGCAGATATCATCGAAGAGATCCAGTACCCGACCTGGCTGGCAAACGTAGTAATGGTCAAGAAGGCCAATGACAAATGGCGAATGTGGGTCGACTTCATGGGCCTCAACAAAGCCTGCCCAAAAAACTGCTACCCGCTGCCCCGCATAGATGTGCTCGTAGACTCCAGAACCGGGTTTGAAATGCTAAGCTTCCTGGAAGTATACTCAGGGTACCACCAGGTCAAGATAAACGAGCAAGACAAGGCAAACCAGCTTTCCGAGCAGCTGGGGGAATTTACTGTTACAAGATGATGCCCTTCGGGCTGAAGAATGCAGGGGCCACCTATCAACGCATGATCAACAAGGTCTTTGGCCCTCAGCTCGGCAGAAACATGGAAGCTTATATTCGATGATATGGTCATTAAAACAAAAGGCCGCGACCACACTCTAGACCTAGTAGAAACATTTTTCAATCTGCGCAAACATAATATGAAGCTAAATCCGAGTAAATGCACGTTCGAGGTGCAAGAGGGAAGTTTCTCGGATTTATGGTCAACCAGCGCGGGATAGAGGCAAACTCGGAGAAGATCTAGGCCTTACTTGACATGGAGCAGCCTTACTGTATTAAGCACATCCAGCAGCTAAACGGCATAATCATCGCCCTTGGTCGCTTCATCTCCCGATCAGCGGAAAAATGCCTCCCATTCTTTAAGGTCCTGCGCGGCAATAACGGTTTCGAGTGGAATGCAGACTGTGCCAAAGCCCTCGAGCAGCTCAGGGAATATCTTGGCAAACCACCTCTCCTTAGTAGTCCCGTGGCCGGTGAGCCTTTATATGTGTATTTAGCAGCCACTGACCAGGCTGTGGCCGCTGTTTTAGTTAGGGAGGAGCTAGAAATTCAAAAACATGTGTATTATGTATCAAAGGCCCTTAGTCCTATTGAGGGTCGTTATTTTAATGTAGAAAAATTAGCTTACTCGCTTGTCATAGCGCCCGAAAATTAAGAGCTTATTTTTCTCATGCACATGTAATCATAGTATACAGACGCACCAATGCGCCAAAGTTCATCACAAGCTTGATTCTCGCGGCGGCTCAAGCGGTCAATCGAGCTCACAAATTCCACATAGACTACTTAGAGAGCGAGCAATCAAGGCTCAAGCCTTGGCCGATTTCTTGGTAGAAACAAGCTTCACTCGGAGGAGGAACACAGGCTTCAGCCGGTCGGCAAAGCAGGGCAGGCATTTGCCCGCGACCTCGGCACGCCTACCATTGGGACAGCTACGTGGATGGAACAGCGAGCAAAGTCAGGAGCGGAGCTGGCATCCTTCTCATAGCTCCCGACGAGATCACAAAATTCGAGCTAGCACTTCGGTTCAAGTTCCCCGCCTCTAATAACGTTGCCGATCTGAAGCAATGATCGCCGACCTTGAGCTCGCTTTGACATGGGCGTGGGCAGTCTGTGTGCTCGGATTCACAACTAGTAGTGAACCAAATGCGGGGGAATATATGGTGCATAACCCTTCCACTGAAAATCTTGCTGAGCTTGTCAAGGAAATCTTGAAGAATTTCAAGTTACGGGAGATCATCAAAATTGATCGCGCTGACAATATGCGAGCAGACTACTTGTCCAAGATCGCTTAAGCAAATCTAGCATTCTTGAACCATTGATTGAACATTTGGAAACTCCAGCCATTGATAGACCAGTGATAATGGACATCGAACCAACTATCAGAAGCTAGATTGACGACTACAAGGATTACATCGAACAAGGAATTATGCCCGCGGACAAAGTCAAGGTCAGCCAAGCTCGTCACTACTCTGGGGGAATCCCGCATGCTTTACTCCGAAGTGCCGACGGCGCTTTTGTCAGGTAAATTCATCGCAGCTAACCCCAAGATACTGCCAATGCGACCAAGCTTACCCCCTGCCTCCATTTCAAGCAAAACGCCATCAAATTTGTCCACGATCAAGTGTGTCAGCTGACTTCGCAGTAATCATTTCGATCATGGAACTCAATTTTAAGTTCACAGCCGAAAGCTCGTCAAGCATTATAATCATCCTCCGCTACCCTCAAGGCAACGCACTGCCAGGCCGTGAACAAGCAAGCTACATGCTCTTAAAAGAAACCTAGAAGGGCGAGCTGGAAAATGGGTAGAAGAGCTATAATCAGCCTTGTGGGCGGTCAGAACCACTATCTGAGGTCCAACCGGGGGGACTCCATTTGTGCTTACATACGGATCGAGGCGATCCCTAGAAATGGTCTTGCTCTAGCTATCGAAGTTTCCTACATACGAGCGTAATAATCACCTGCCCGCAATAGACCTTGATCTACTCAAGAAAGGAGGCCGGATGCACGACTTAGGATGGTCAACTCCAAGCAGCGAGCAAAGGCTCATCATGACAAAAGGGTTCGAGGTAAAGCATTCATGGTCGGAGGTCAAGTACTCGAAAGATTGAAGCACCGCCACCTGGCCGAATGGGGAAAGTTGTCACCTAACTGGGAAGGGCTTTTTCAAGTTACTGGCATAGTCAGAGAGGGCACTTACACACTTCGGACTCAGGAAGGAAAAGACTTGAAGCATCCATGGCATGCAAATCACTTGAAAAAGTACTATCCCTAAGTTAGTCCCCAGTACACAAACGGGCAAGACCTCAGTCCTGCTGAGGGTCACTATTGTTGATCAATAAAAGGAAAGTTTTTTCCATGTTTATTCATTCTATTACGTTGTCATTTATCAACTGCTTTCAGATTACTTGACAAAATCGCCGCTCAGCCGAAAGCGATAGGCTATGGCCTGGCCAACTCCCCGAGTATTAGTGAACTAATCCTCTCCATGAGTAAGATGGGGCCATGCCCAGTTCACGTACTAGGATCCCGCCAGGCGCTAGGGGCCCTGCCCACAAGGTAGTGGCTAACTACCTCGGATTCCTATAGTAACCGAGCAACACTGTTTGTCGTATACCTCTATACCCAGTTGATATACTAGCAATCGCTCCAATGTACAAACATCGTACAGGGGCCGTGCCCGGTTGTTGGTTGCCGCTCAGAGTAGAGCCCTGCCTGCTAGGCAATCTTCAGGATGCTCGCCCAGGGCGATAGGGGTCATGCCCATTCAAAGTCTTGGCCCGATCCAAGAACTTATACCGAGCATCTGTCCGGGTAACCTCTCAACTGAAATAATTGGTCTGCTTAGTTAGCCTTGTTATTTTTAAGTTGATAATTACAAGTTTGCATGCTCGACAATTTAGTTATTTATGCTCGACATGTTTCTGGGACACAGCGTACTTGTACTAATCGATGGCAGGAAAAATACGAGCTAGAAAACAATTATCGAGCAAAATCAAAGCAAAGTCAAAGCACAATTGAAGAATACAAGCAAAAGGAACATTCTATTCATAAGTATGGAAATAATTACAATCAAAAGTCAAAAATGGCCACGGCAGACCGAAAGGGTAATATTCTATTCTGCCTACTCGAAGGGGGAGGAAGATCCTTAGTCGCAAGCTCGATGCTTGCATCTCGCATTGTGAAGATTCAACTCTTTCCGAGCGGCCTCATCTTCAGCCGCCTTAACCGCGACCTCCGCTTCCATCTGCTCGCTTTCTTTCAAAGTTTCATCCTCAGACTCCAAAGCCTGGATCAGCGAGCAAACATTCACTTCCTCAGGAGTTGGCGGAATCCAAGGTTCTCGCCCAGCCTCAGCATCGCTCTTCGCCAAGGCTGCCAATTCCTCTTTGTTGTGAGGAACCGGCGTGGAAAGAGGCGAGCGACATCGGTATAAGGGTCAAGCGACCCCATTCGGCCATTATCTTCATCCCCACCCGCCATGGCCTGGGCGAGCATCCTCAATATATGATCGGTGCCATGGGCAAAATGTAAGGCACAATGGTCGCTGGCCCACAAAGATCCTCAAAGGTAGGGAACTCTTGAAATCCTCCACCGCCTTCTCCTTGGATGTAGACAGCTTCGCCATCAGATCCGTCACCAGTTTTCCATCCTTGATGGCCTGCATTTTGAGGGAATCTTGCTCTGCCTGCAGCAAGTCCCTTTGCTTGGTGACCGCGGCCAGAGATTCATTCCCCTTCTCCAGGTCATCCTGGTTCTTCTTCATCTGGCCCACCAACTCTTTTTTATCAGCAACCAAAGTGCTGTTTTGGGCGGCCAACTTCAAGTTACGCTTAAGCATCTCAGCTTCTTATTTTTGGCCGCTACGTCGTTGGTCTCCAGTTGGTCGGCCAGAGTGGTCGCCTGCTCTACCTTCTCCTTCAGAAGGGCCTCAAGTTCCTTGTACTCTGCCACCATCTTCTTGCGAGCATCCTTCTCCTCATTATACCGATCATAGAGATTGGTACATGTGGATGCGATCTACAGATAGAGGACAAATAGTCAGTACCGGAAATAAGGAAGTAAAAGAAAATCAAGCTACAGTCAAATAATTTACCTCGCTCAGACAGAGCCCCACGTTTCCGACCAAGACGTGGCCTACAGTATCTCGTTCCCGAGCTAGGTCATCTTGTAGGGCCCTTTCTATGATGCATTTGCCCACCAAGCCCCCCGGGCTCCCGCGGGCATGCAAATCGATACCCCCCAATAATGGGGCATCCCTAGAAATTTCTTTAACCAATGCTCGGGCAGCGTTGGTGGTGGAGGGAATCTTGAAACCGGTCTGCCTCCAAGTTGCAACCCCACCTTGAGTCGGGGCGAAAATTATAGGATCAAAGCTCGAGCCGCGTGGGCGGACATTCTGAGCAGGAGGAGGAGAAGGACTCTTCTTTCGTTTCCCTGTAGCCTTGGCATCCTTGGCAGCGGGCACCATAGAGATGTTGACAGCTGGTGGTTTGGTAGCTTTATCGATAATGACCATAGGGGCCTCTTTCTGCGCAGTAACGATGACTTTCGACGCCGTTATCTTCTTGACCAGACTCGCAGCCCTGCCTGAGGCCGTTGTTTTCTTTTGCGGGCGAACAAAATGGCACCTTAGTAAGGCCACAAAGCTCATTGGCCAGACGGGACCCGGCCGATCACCGCTTCTTCCTCATCCTCAACACCGCCAAATTCTTCATCCCTGAAACAAGGCAAGACAAAACGGGATCAGTATTGCTATGAATCGAAGGTTGATTAAAATAGAGGTGGGAACATATTCATAATTAGCAGGCAACCATCCCGGTCCTTATAAACTGGTCGGCAATCCACGCCGGGGCCCAACCGTTGACATTCTACGCATTCACGCTTGAACATCTGCCCATGACAATCACCCCAGTACGGATGAGGGCTCTCAGGAACGTGAATTAAGAGGGGATCCACCCCAGGAACTTCTCCTCGCATCACCCCGGCCAGGCACAGGTTATATGAATTGTACAACAGCTCTTTCCAATCGAGCAAGAATTGCTGACTGACCCGCTTCTCGTTCTCCTCAATAACCCTTACGGCAGCCTTCAACGCCGCTAGCTGGGCAATCTCACCCGAACTAAAGTCCTTCTTGGAGACCTTGGGGATTTTTATTTTGCTGGTCGCTGTGGGCACGAATGGCCATCCAACCTGGGATTCGATAAATAGGACTCTCCTATCCCAGGACTCCACCTTCCCGAGAACATCAGCCAGCAGCCTAAAAAAGTTGGAGTTGGCCCTCACACCAATTCTCCCGCCTGTGCTCGGGGCAAAAATAAACAACTTACGAAGTAAGTACATATTTGGCTCGAACCCTAGCAGATGGAACACAACCGTGAAGGCTGTGATTGCCCGAACAGTATTTAGCATCAAGTCACAGGGCACAGCTTTGGTCTCGTGCAGAAAGTCCACTAGGAAAGGCTCCAGTGGAAGGCGTAATCCTACACGGAAAAAGTCGGCGAAAAACAAAATTTTGTTTCCCTGCTCGCGGGAAAGCTTAACACCAGCAAGCACATCCATCTTACTCGCCTGATAGTAAGCAGAGTTGATGCCGAGGGACGTAAGCCAAGCGGTCACTTTGTCAGCCATATCCAATGTGGCCCAATGGGCAGCATACCAGTTCACATCTGTATTCACATGCCAGTTGGGCTCTTTATCTTCATCGACAATTTCATCAAGCCTGACCTCCACTTGAGAGCAGCCGGCCATTTTGAAGCAGCGAGCAAGCAGAATGTTATCGCGGTCATCTGTTTCGTCCTCAAGTGGGGATTCCACTTGAGTGTGGCCTATCTTCTTTAGGCACTAGGCAAGGGGCATGTTATCTGCCTCATCAGTCTCTGAGGCCTCTCCAGCTGCCTTTCCTTGCTCGGCCCTTACTTGATCAACCATATCTTCGATGTTGGCTACCCGCTGTTCAGGGCCCTGCCCACTAGCGTAGCCACTAGTGACACTGTCATCTCCAGAGTCCTGCCCACTGGAGGAATCAACTAGGTCAACTTTTGGGGGGGCCACGCGTCCAAGAACAGCCAGGCCCGCCACGGATCTTGCTCCCTCATCCGACTCATAGTCAGCTCGGGGAGTCTTCTCGTTGCTCAGAGAATCATTCTTCCCGCCATAGCTGAAGGCCTCACGATCGTTCTCATACATATCAAACATCTACAAGGGAGATCGAGGAAGGAAAATCAATTTTCTACCCGGACAATCAATAAAGTAAAATGGGGAAAAGTTCCTAAGTCTAGGTACACCAAAGGGCCATGCCCGCCTAGCGAGCAGGACCACGTGGTCTTTTCCTCGATCTCTACCTAAGGGCCAATTCTAATCCTAAACCCTACCAGAAATACACGAAGATGAAGAGATTAAACCCAGCAACCTTCATCAAACCAAGGAAAAACCGAAAACGAAGCAAGAAAAAGGCGAAAGAAACTCACCGTTTTGAGGGCCTGAAGCGGTTTTCTGTGAATAGCTGGTGTTGAATCAGAGCCGAGGGAAGACTTGGAACGCTGAAGGAAAATGAGCTGTTATAGTTGGGAAGTAAGGTCACCGGAATCTGGGAACACTTAGGATAGCAGCAGCGAAAACTCTCCAGAAAATATTCTCTCTAAAGCTCAGAAACGGTAAAAGAAAAAAGAGGGAGAAGGGTTCGCCTTTTATAGGCAGACTCGTCAGGTTTTGGGGGGAAAAGTGGAGGCCGAAACGACAGCTGGAAGAACCGGTAACGTCACACAGAGCACGCTCGCATTAAATGCAGCGCTTTGATAGCCACGCCCCATCAAATCATACCAACCCTTGACGGCTCACGCGCACCTTTGTCCACTCGCCCGGTACACCCTCAGCAGTAAGCTTCCTCAGTACGCTGTAGTTCTTTTCCATTGAAGCCCTAGAACCTTCCACAAGTCTGCTCTCTCAATCCTCTCTTTTTCTCAAAAGTCCACAAGTGTTGAAGCTCGTAGTCAGATCAACACCGCCCAGCATGTACGTTCCCCGCTCCGAGCATGAATACTCGCCAGACAAGGAGCTAGGGGCCAATAATATGCCCAGCCCAAACCGGGTCACAGGCGAAGCACGAGCTAGCATCACATGTCAGTCACGAGCATAATTAATATGAGGCCCACCAACCTAGCAGACAAAGCAACTGAGCTACCAAGCAACGATAGAGCAACTCCTTTCTAAACATGGCAGGGCACAGGCCTTGCCTGCCCGACCAGGGGTCATTCCCGGGGCCACCCTCACAACGGGAAAAGGATCAGACTAATCCCGTCCAAACCTGGCAGGGCACTGGTCCTGCCTGCCCGACCAGGGGTCATGCCCGGGAATTACACATCACCTGCAAATCAAACTATTACGGCTAAGCAGGGCCTTGCTCACCCAGGCACGCATCTAGCAGGAAACCCCAAAAACTTGCCCTTCAAGACAAGTCAAAGATTTCCATATCCAGGCAAGACACTTGCCTTATCTGCTCCTACATTCGCACGGCCAGCCGGGTATCACACCTAAAATCAAGGGATTCTCTCCTCGATTGACTGGGTATCTAAGGAAACTAAATCCTAGACGGATTCAAAGACATTTGGGGCCTATAAATACCCGTCCATAAGCTATAAACAAGGTACACACTCTTTCTTGAGCCTAGAAACTCTATCAAATTCTCTCTTGACATTCTCACTCGATACTTACACTCACGCTGGAGTGGTTTCGCGACGCCAAACCTTGCACTTCCACTAAGGTTTTATGTGCTCTTAACTAGGTTCAAAGAAGCAGATTCAAGCCCAGATATCCAACCCATTACACGGACGGCCCAAGCTGTGATATTGTCACATCAATTATATATTATATAAGAAAAGAAAAACAGATGTGATGAATAATTTACAAGAATTAACTCATTTTTTAGGCAAATAGGTATTGCTAGAAAAGTAAAAACTTCTCAATCAAGAAACTCAATTGTAGAGTAGATAAAACACCATGTGCGAAGTGTCCAGCTTAGCAGTAACAAATTTTCACTTGATAAAGACTTGCATTAAGCATCATTGTGGTATAATTTTCTCCGTCAGACTAAGACAATGATAGGGATAACCACGCTTTCTGTACAAAAGGAACTTGAACAACGTTTTTATCTGAGCCCCAAAGAGAGAGAGAGAGAGATTCTGCGCTCAGGTAGGAACAGAGTCAGCAAGGAAAAGTGGTCTTTAAATTATGGACCACAAATTTATTGCTTACCTACAGGAAGTTAAGGAGCTCATATATTGTAAAATTACGTAAATATTTATCTATTTCACTGCAACCTTTTATTGGTAAATCTTTTTATAAAACGGTTTTACGAATGAAGTTAATGGTATGTTTTTTGTAAAAGGATTTTATGTATTTTTATCTGTAAGATCGTTTTATATAATTTTTTACCATCCTTTAATCATAGTTTGGATTGGACCTACAACTCTTTTTTTATTAATAACAAACTATTTGGTGTTTTTATAACTAATTAAAATCTATGCATTTATTTGATTAACAATATTTTTTTTCAATCTTAACCTGTCAATAGTCAATACAGGTGGAATAAAACACTCCATTTTCTCATAATTTTTTATTTTAATTTTGTCTCATTGAACAATGATGCTTTTGCAGGTCAATTTCGTTGCCAAATTTAGGGTTCATTTATATAAATTTGATTAGGAGTAAAGTTCATGTGAAAGTTTTGGTCCAACAACAATCAAATGGCCAACTTAACTTTTAATCTAAATTCAATATTAGTTCATGTATTTTTTACTTTTAAACTAAAAGAAATGTAACAAAAAAGTCTCCATTTAGCTTTTAATAATGTGTTAATCGTGCAATAAATTAATCTCAAATAGATTGAGATGAGTCGGGTTGAATCAGGTTGAGTTATAACGGGTAACGGGTTAAAAATGATTGACCCATCATAACACTGATTTACCCTAAAATTCATACATTTATAGAGTAAAAATATCGGGTCAAAATGGGTAACTGATTCGACACATTTTGACCAAACTTGACTCAACCCGTTAATATTTTTGGGTTGAAACGAGTTACCCGTTTTAACTCAAAAATATTAACTGATTGGATTAGGTTGGATTATTTTCGGGTCGATTCGAATGGGCTAACAAGTTTTGATTGTAATTATCATGCGTACCTAAAGCCTATCATTTGAATGTGAAGGATCAAATCAGTCTGTTTTGAAGTCGAACCCTTAAATCTCAATCCTTGAACTACACAAGAATATCATGGTAATGCAAAATTGTGTTCTTAGGTTGTTCTTTATCTGCTTTAGACAACATTTGCCGGTATGGTTAAGTCGTAAAAAGGGATACACATAATGGAACTTGAATTTCAGATAATTCAGTTGTAAGTACTAGCATAATGAGTGTTCATCTCAAAGTTCAGGATAACTTCCCTGATCCCTCTCAAGTCCCGTACTTAATACTGAGTTGAAAACGAAGGCAACATAATCTAAAATACCCAATGTTCAGGTCATAAGAAATCAGTGAACTACAAAGGCAGGTCCTGGTGTTCATGAAAAGAGTGGAAACCTAGCTAGATCTATGGCTCCTGTTGGTACCTCAGGCTCAGGTGGATTTTATCTTCTCGGCCTAGACATCCATTTTCGTGCTCGGAAGTCGAGGACACGGATCGAAGAACTTTTGACTCGTGAGGAATTCGCACGTGCAAGTGTCATCCTCCTTGACAAAGTTCCATCTGCAGAAAGCTTTCCATCCATTGGTCACTCTTTTCCAGCCATCCCCCCAAGTGTTGATCCTTGAATCGAAATCCTTCCCGTCTTCACCACGGATGATTATCTCCCCAGGGATATCAAGGTTATGGTCTCTGATCACCTCCACTGGGATATACTGCATAAATATGGAGTTGAACATAGACAATCTTTTTAGTTGAATGACATGATTGATAAAACATGTTTGTTAATTAAAGAAGCTTGTAATTATGCAAATCTTACCAATTCATTCCATTTCATTTGTTTTACATGAGATATGTAGTAGGAATTTTTGGGAGGAGCAATCAGACCTGACTCGAAAATATCAACACCTCTTCTTCTATCATATTCATCTTTGGCAACAGCTTTTCCTTTACTTCTCACTAAAGTAAACCAGAAAATTCCTTCAGTTCATATTTGAGAAAACAAAAAAGTAGGTCCAAATGTGTGTGTGTGTGTGAGAAAGAGAGAGAGAGAGAGAGATGCACCGGTTTGATACAAAGAATTTAATAGACTTACGATTCATGGTTGTGCCATTTTTCTTCACTTTTACATCTTCTTCTCCTTCATCCTCAACATTGTGTACCTGTTCTTCGTTTTCTTCTTCTTCTTCATGATCAGCTTTTCCCCGCACTTCTTCTTTTTCTTTTGCGGTGAAGTTGAAGGATCCAACAATTTCTTTATCACAAGCAGTTTTGCCAAGATGTTTAAAATTGAAGAAACAATCGCCATTGAACTGAAAAACTAGCATGTCTCCTCGTTCAACGCCATTATATTCAACAAATTCAAGCCACCCATTTCCAAAGTACAAATTGTTGCCCTCCTTAATAGCCCCCACAGGCCAAATGTTCCCACAACTATCCCGAAGGAAAGCTCTATTTTTTGGCAGCTTTCCTTTCATGTAAGAAATGAAAGGTGATTGAATTCGCTACAAATTAAAGAAAGTATGGATATAAATTAATCAATAAGATTCCAAGATATAAATGCTTATCGTGAAGATGACACCTTTCATCACTGATCAACTAGAGGTGCACAACTGGAAGATAATGAAAAGAATATGCATTAATTCTTCCAAATAGCATAAAACATGCAACCAAAAGAAATTAAGGTTTTAACATGCTATAACATATCTACGACGAAAAAAGAAGAAGATAAAACCAGAAACAAAAAGGATAGATCTACAAAAGTCGAGCGAAAGAAACCAATTAAAGTAAGAATCAAAGAAATAACAGAAAAATATGGTGAGATGGTTTGAAGCACATATATACCAGTCTATGCGAGCTCATCTCAGGGTGGAAGTACTTGAAGAATGGTTGTAGGGATTTTTGGTAGGAGCGATCAGACCAGACTCGAAAATATCAACACCTCTTCTTCTATCATATTCAAATTTGGCAACATCTTTTCCTTTACTTCTCACAAAAGTAAACCAGAAAATTCCTTCAGTTAATATTTGAGAAACCAAAAAAGTAGGTCCAAATGTGTGTGTGTGTGAGAGAGAGAGAAAGAGAGAGAGATAGATATATGAATCGGTTTGATACAAAGAATTTAATAGACTTACAATTCATGCTTGTGACATTTTTCTTCACTTTTACATCTTCTTCTCCTTCATCCTCAACCTTGTGTACCTGTTCTTCGTCTTCTTCTTCTTCATGATCGGCTTCTCCCTGCACTTCTTCCTCTTCTTTTGCGGTGAAGTTGAAGGATCCAACAATTTCTTTCTCGCAAGCAGTTTGCCAAGATGTTTAAAATTGATGAAACAATCGCCATTGAACTGAAAAACTAGCATGTCTCCTCGTTCAACGCCATTATATTCAACAAATTCGAGCCATCCATTTCCAAAGTACAAATTGTTGCCCTCCTTAATAACCCCCACACGCCAAATGTTCCCACAACTATCCCGAAGGAAAGGTCTACTGTTTGGCAGCTTTCCTTTCATGTAAGAAATGAAAGCTGACGGAATTCGCTACAAATTAAAGAAATTATGGACATAAATTAATCAATAAGATTCTGATGCAGTGGAAATAACAACATGGAACTCTTTCCACGAGAAATTCCTTAACAAAGCCTATGACATCTTTAGGGTTTCAAGCACAAGCAATAAAATGGAAGAAACTCAAATTTATATTCAAAAGCTGCCGAAATAATGTTTAAGGGGTTATTTATATCCCATAACATCCCAAACCCTAAAAGGAAAAGAATAAATAAAAATGACGGAAAAACGTTAAAACTTCCGAGGGCCAAAACAGCATCTATACAACCTTTTTTTGGGCTTCAAAAGAACGTCTCATCGGGTGTCACTCAATTAATTTTTTAGATCTCGTCGAGAGCTTCAATTTGATATATGGTGGGCCTCGTAATTCATCCGGATGCAAAAGTTACGCTCTGTTAAAGATCTGTCGACCGTTAAGTGATTTTTACTTTTGTTTAACGGAAACTAACGAAAAAACTGCGAAGCAACCCACCGACCCAACTTTCAGAAACTACCACTGGCCCCCTTTAACTTTGAACTCTTCCCTAACGCTTTGCTCAAATATGTCTCGGTCATTTGTTCTACATCAGATTCCAAGATACAAATGCTTATCGTGAAGATGACACCTTTCATCACTAATCAACTAGAGGTGCACATTATTTTAATAAATTCTCGCAGGGTGCCGTCCCTGCTTCTATAAAAAAAAAAAAAAAAAAAACTAGAGGTGCACAACTGGAAAATAATGAAAAGAAAATGCATTAATTCTTACAAATAGTATAAAACATGCAACCAAAAGAAATTAAGGTTTTAACATGCTATAATATATCTACAACAAAGAAAAAAAGAAGATAAAACCATAGGCAAAAAGGATAGATCTACAAAAGTCGAGCGAAAGAAACAAATTAAAGTAAGAATCAAAGAAGTAAAGGAAAAATATGGAGAGATGGCGACTATAAAACATTTTGGATCCAGTGGGGCGTCACAACACTCCTTTCTTGCACTTTTCTGTTTTTCCCTAAAAAAGGGAGAATGGGAATGAAAGAGTGATGCATTCCTATATCATGGTATCCCCTAAACAAGGGATAACTTGATGCAGGAAACCCAAAGCACCCATAGTGATCCGAAATAGGCCATAAGGTTATTTTCATAAAATCCATATTGGGGCCTCGCAACATCCTTTTTTGCACTTTTCTGTTTGCCCCTAAAACAGGGAGAATGAGAATGAAAGGGTGATGTATTCCTATATCTTGGTATCCCCTAAACAAGGGATAACTTGATGCAGGAAACCCAAAGCTCCCATATTGGACCAAAAATCCACTAAAGTCAACGGAGGCGTATTCCAACGCGCTATTTTAGACAACACTCCTCTCTCACTTTTTATTTCGTTTTCCCCTAAACAAGGGATAATGGAATGAGAGCAGTGGTGTCCCGAATCCCGCACGACGCCGCACTTATCCAAGGCGCTGCTGGGCGCAGGCGCATCTCCTGGGCGACCAGGTGGCGACTCTCTTGGGGGAGATCGTTTTATTTTAAATAAAATGGAGTGCTAGACTCATAAAATTAAAAAAAAAAACTTTTTTTGTTTTTCTTTGTTTTTGGCTAAAGTATGTTTGTTATATTAATTTATGCATTTGAATATTGCGTTCCTATACATTCGTGTCTATATTTGTGGATATGATCCTCCATCTTGCAGCAGTTTCGTTCCGATAACTGTTACAGTATATTTAAAAATATTCTTTTTTAAAAAAAAATTTAAAAATAAGTATACATCATATATATGTTTGCAATAAAATTTCGGGCAGCACAATAAAAGGGCCGAGGCTTTATTTTAATTTTGCTTCATTTTCGGCTCTGTATTATTATTCTATTCTGTTTATTATTTTCATTATTCCGCAAAATATGTATATATTTGCATTCATTCTGGCATTTTATTTTGGGGATATAAGACAAATTTTTGTAATTAATAGAAATATTAGATAAATTCCCTGCTTTTCTTTCTATTTCTTAATGTGATGTGCTTGCTTGCTCGCGCTCAAACTAAAAACGAGATTTTATTGCTTTTTAGAGGCTGCACACACGCGCACGCATATAAGTATATTCTGAACTGCTACCATACACCATGGCCAGTCTACCCCCTGCATAAGCCAACTTTAGAATGCATATAGATTCTCAGGACACTTCAATGATCGACCGGTTTTTGCATCTTTGAATTGTGGGTCAGCCCCTACCAAAAAAAATATATGAAAGAGCAAAAAAAATGAATAAATAAAATAAAAGCGCGCAAATCAAAAAATAATAATAAATTACGCAAGAAAACAAAAAAAAAAGAATAAATACGCAAATGTTGATTTATTATTCTCTCTGATGCTCGACCTAGACCATTTTGAATGGTGGATCCTGGAAAGAGTATAGGCCCTTCGCCTGGGATCAGTCCGATATTGGGGAGTCGAAAGGCAGGTGGAATACGTTGGTCCTATACTCTAGAGAAAGAATCCACTATTCCAAGAAAAGTCCTGAGACCGTCAAAATAAAGCAGGTGCTTATCCGGTCAATTGTAGGGAAAATAAATAAATAAAAATAATAATAAAGGCACGCTGTACTCCAAGCCCAGAAAGCCTTCAGCCAGCCTTCTGATACCTCCAAACCCATTTTCCTCGAAAAACGACCCGAATTTGGAAAAGCGAGAGATAATCTTGGCCAGGTTGTCTGAGAAATAAAGAGCGAGAATCGATTCGAGGAATACGATTCAAGCGGTATGGCGGCGAAAGTGAGCAGTCCGTTATGGGTACCAATACAGGGGCTCCAGGCTACGCTCTGACTCCATCAATGCAGTAATGGATAGACCAAAATTTGGATGCACAGGCTGATCGCATACTGAACCAAGTTGCTAATCTAGTGCAAAATTTAAAATCTAATGGTGCGGTAATCTCTTCCCTTGCAGTCCCTTAAGAAGCATCAACCTTTTTTTTCTTTTTTCTTTTTAAGAAACAGGGACGACACCCTGCAAGAATTTATTAGAAAAAGAGAAGGTACAAACTTGAGGAGGACAACCAGCCTGGCCCTTATGATGGGAGGACAAAGGAGTCTTACCTCGAAAAGAGAGATACAAAAGAAGCCTAAGAAAACCGAACATGAGCAAGACCACTTCTATTTTAACACCTAGGCTATACATGATTACGACGAAAATTATAAAACCCATAAGAGTCCATCTGCAACATATGCTTCGTTTCCTTGGAAAAAGAGATAAACTGTTTATAATTTTTGAAAACCTGATGTGAATGAGCCTCTTCAGCATCAACCTTCCATGTTTCTCCAAATCCAATTTCTCAGCCAAACACCAACCCACCAAATACCTATTATTACCAAAGTTTTAACCCTTTTTCATCATACCCTCCATATCCTATCCAAAATCCTTATCCAATCCAAAATCCTTATCAAATCCAATATCCCTACCCTATCCAAAATCCTTATCCAGTCCAAAATCCTTATCCTATCCAAAATCCTTATCCAATCCAATATCCCTATCCTGCCCAAAATCCTTATCCTATCCAAAATCCTTATCCAATCCAATATCCCTATCCTACCAAAAATCCTTATCCAACCCAAAATCCTTATCCTACCCAAAATCCTTACCAGATACTGCAACCGGAAAATAACCCAACCTTCCCTAATCCTACCAGCATATACCAAAACCCAACTCTCCCGCCCACCAAAATGGAGGCTGACATCGAAACTTTGAAAATCATGATGCTCAAAGTTCTAAACCAAGAAGTTTCTAATGAAAGTCTGGGAGACAGCTTCCTGGGTATGATAGACGGAGGCACTTATTATGAGAAGCTCCCTACTGAGTTTGAGCTTATTTCTAATAATCCTCTACAGAATTGGTATACCACGATCGGCCCGCTCTTGACGCCCGCAGATCTGGTTGACCGCTTTGGATATACTATCCCGGTTTCTTCCCCTAGCTTTACGGATCGATCATCTACCGATCCGCTCCCTAAAGTTGAGGATCTCAAACCCCAGGTCCTCAATAATGTAATAAACCCTGTACAGTTTGCTTTTAATGATAATCTGAAATGCCTTTGCTTATTCCTTAGTTGCACCTACATTAAAAGACGCTTCAAATAATAATAATAATGATTCATTTGATGAAATGGACCCAAAAGATAAAAACTATTTGCTTGAGCTTGTAAAGTAAGTCGAGCACCAGGAACAGCATCATTCATCTGAAGACTTGTCCATCATCAATCTGGGGTTGGACAATGAAATCAGAGAAATCAAAATCGGCAGCTACCTGCAAGGCCCTGAAAGGGTAGCACTCATTCATCTCCTCAAAGAGTTCGTGGACATATTTACCTGGTCCTATAAAGATATGCCGGGGCTAGACCCAGCCATAGTCGAACACCGAATCCCCATATATCCGGATGCTCGATCAGTCAAGCAAAAGCTCCGCCGCATTAAGCCAAAATGGTCACTACAAGTTAAAGAAGAAATTATGAAGCAGCTGCACGTCAATTTCATTCGGGTAGTAGAATACCCAATTTGGCTGTCCAACATAGTGACCATTCCCAAGCCCAACGGGAAGGTCCGGATCTGTGTAGACTTCCGCGACCTCAACAAGGCATCGCCCAAAGATGACTTCCCTCTACCCAATATTGATATCATGGTAGACGCCGTTGCCGCTCACAAAGTCAGATCCTTCGTCGACGGCATGCTAGACTACAATCAAATTAAAATGGCGAGAGAGGACGAGACCTCATTCACTACTCCTTGGGGACCTCTGCGCTACAATGTCATGTCGTTTGGGCTAAAAATGCTGGGGCTACTTATCAAATTGCCACCACCCTTTTCCCGCGACATGATCCATAAAGAAATGGAGGTCTATGTTGACGACATAATCGTGCACTCTAGCGACGCTAACGGTGCCCAAATGAAGCTTAACCCCACCAAATGCACATTTGGGGTTACCAAAGGCAAGGTCCTGGGATTCTTAGTGACCGAGCAGGGCATCGAGATCGAGCCAACAAAGATCAAAGCTATCCTAGAGATGCCATAGCCAAAAACTCCAACTGAGGTCAAAAGCTTCCTAGGCCGATTGCAGTATATCAGTTGCTTCATCCGGCAGCTGACAACCACATGTGAGCCTCTTCAAACTCTAAAGAAGAATCTTGACCAAGTGCAGGACGCGAGAAGTGCCAGCTAGCCTTCGAAAAAATAAAAGCCTATCTTACCAATCCCCATGTGCTAGCTCCACCTCATACACATAAACCTCTCCTCATATATTTAACCGTCACATACACGTCAGTAGGGGCTATGCTCGCCCAAGAAAAAGAAGATTCCTGCATTGAAAATGCCATATACTTCATAAGTAGGAAGTTGCAAGGAAGCGAGCTAAACTATTCGACGCTAGAAAAAAGTTGCACCGGCCTTGTCTGGGTCACGCAAAGGCTCAAGACCTTTCTGCAAGGACGGTCCATCAAGCTTATCTCCAGAATGGACCCTATCAAGTACATCTTTGACAAGCCATCACTTTCCAGCCGACTGGCCAAGTGGTCATTTCTTCTCAACGAGTTTGACATAACTTATGTCACACTCAAATCTATCTAAGGCAATGTAATTGCATACCACTTAGCCGATCTGCCCTTAAAAGTCTATGATGCTATCGAGCCTGACTTCTCAAACGAAGGTGTCTTAGAAATCACTGATCACAATACCAACTAGCAGATGTTCTTTGACGGAGTCGCGAATAAAAAGGCTTTGGCATAGGAATCTTGATAATCGACCCATCTGATTCTCATACTCCGTTGGCCATAAGGCTAGAATTCGAATGTTCAAATAACACGACGGAATATGAAGCATGTATTGCTGGCCTAGTAGAAGCTCTCCAAAGGGGAGCCAAAGATCTCGAGGTCTATGGAGACTCTGCCCTAATTATAAACCAAGTCGAAGGGAGATGTAGGACCCATGATCCCCAGCTGTAGCTCTATCATGCAAAACTAACAGAATTTGCCGCCCAATTTGACTCTATCTCGTTCCGCTATCTGCCACGAGATAGGAATCAATTTGCCGATGCCCTAGACACTTTGGCATCGCTAGTCCAAATTCCCGGAGGAACTAATGTTCAGCCATTTGTATTAGGGAAGAAGGTCACTCTGACATACTGCTTCAAAATTAATGCAGCCCCTGAAGCAGATCATGAGCCCTAGTACGCTGATATCCTAAATCTACTTCAGAAAGGAATCTATCCTCCCGGCTTAGACAAAAGAGGGAAAGTCTCCCTGCGAAGGTGGGCCTCACAATTTGTACTCAGCAGTGGCAGCCTGAATAAGAGGCACTATCAAGGCCTTAACCTATTATGCGTTGATCAGGCCAAAGCTGAGCAAATCATGGACCAATTGCATGGTGGTACCTGCAAGCTCCACATGAATGGCCATATGTTGTCCAAGAAAATTATCTAACAGGGGTACTATTGGAGTACGCTTGAAACCGATTATATTCGGTGGGTGCGACATTGCGACAAATGCCAACGCTTTGCTAATATGCAGAATGTGCCCCTACACGTCCTATATAACTCCGCAGCTCCCTGGTCCTTCTCAACATGGGGAATGGACGTCATAGGCCAAATTCACCCGAAGGGATCCAATGGCCACGAATATGTCCTAGTAGTCGTTGATTACTTCACAAAGTGGGTGGAAGCCTCTTCCTATAAAATCCCAAATGCCCGAAAGGTGTTCGAATTCATCTGGACCAACATAATAGATCGCTACGGAGTACCTTTCAAAATAATCTCCGACAACGGCACGCATTTTGAAGGGGACGTGAATCGTTTGCTCGACGAATTCAAGATCCAAAGGCATAAATCCTCCCCCTACCGGCCGCAAGCCAATGGTGTCATCGAAGCAGCCAACAAAACGCTCGAAAACATTATTAGAAAAATGGCTGATACAGGAAGAGACTGGCCAGAAAAATTACTGCTAGCCCTCTAGGGCTATCGCACCTCAGTTCGCACACCCACTGGGGCTACCCCCTATTCCTTGGCATATGGCATGGAGGCAGTGTTGCCTATTGAAGTTGAAATACCATCATTAAGAGTAATGATGGAATCTGGCGTAGCAGAAATTGACTGGGTCAAAGGAAGATTTGAATAAGTAGCCCTAATCGACGAACGACGCCTACTAGCTCTGGAGCATACCCGAGCGTATCAAAGGCGCATAGCCCGGGCCTTCAATTAAAAAGTCAAAGGCCGCGACATCCAAGTCGGGGATCTCGTGTTTCGAGAAAAAACCCCTAGTTATGTTGATACTAGGGGAAAATGGAAATCTCCATGGATGGGACCGTATATTGTCAAAGATATCTGGTCAGGAGGTTTCGTACTTCTCACAAACCAAGAAGGAGAAGACCTTGTTCAGCCTTTCAATCTCGACAAGCTCAAAAGGTATTATGCTTGAGCTAATTTACCCAGCGGTCGCCTCCCTCTCCAGCTCGCTAGGTTGAAAACCCGAAAGGGCAGCCTGGGCAAAAATTAGAGCATATATATATTAAAAAAAACACACAATAAAATAAGAAATAAGGGCTCGCTAGGTTGAAAACCCGAAAGGGCGGCCTAGTCAAAAATTAGAGCATATATATAAAAAAAAATCAGGAGAAAAAGGATAGGGAAGGCACTACTAGAATCCTCGGCATTCTACCTCCAGTCTTCAGCATACGAGGGGCTCGACTGATAGGAAAGAGAAAAACCACGACGGAAGCTCACATTAAACACTAAATATATAAAATTACAAGTCCTAAGGTACAACTTAGGAATAATTTCTAAAGAAATTTAGATTGTGCATTATCTTCCTGTACATATCTATTATTGCCTCTACCCCTTTTGTTCCCCCAGAAACTACCCCTTCTTTTGCAGCTCAAGCCCCAAGTTGGTCCATCAGTGTCTGCGGCGTCTGCCCAACCGGACCCATATACTCCTCCTGCGAGGCGCAGAAGAAGCTCTAGTTTCACCCGCATGGGAGTCCCCCGGAAGTATCCTCTTCTTCATCATCGGCATCCTAATTCTCCTGGGCAGCTGCATTACTTGGACCGGCCCCATCATTTCTAAAAGCAGTGCCCCATCTAGGCTGAGGAGGAGGAACATCCTCTTCTGGCTCCCACGGGTTATCCTGCCTGCTTGCGTGGCTTAGCTAAGGAAGCTCGTTGCCATCATTCCTGAAAGTCGTGCCCCATCCAGTCTGAGGGGGAGGAGCAGCCACTTCTGATTCCCAAGGGTTGTGTTGTCTTCTTGCATTGCTTAACCTACGGAGCGCATTGCTAGGACCCACTGTATTTGGTCCAGGAGCCGTCTGGGCACCAAGATTATGTACTCGCCTGAATTCCTCTTGTAGGGTCTGAGGGACGACTAGCCCTGAACTATCAATGTCCTCGCCTATCTCTATTAGGCGAGCATCTATACCGCTAGTAATATGACGGCCCAACAAATTCCTCAGCCCATGCCTGATCACGCGGGACGCCCCCTCGGCAGCCACCATTATCCATGCCAGATATTAGTGGGAAATGAGCATATAATCAGAAAATAAATAGGCCACCTCGAGCCTATCAAAATCTTGTTGCCACATTTCCTGGATAGTGGTACCCAGACCCTCATCATTATTATCTGCCTCCAGATATATAGGACGGGTTGGGTTAGGGATAAGTTGCTCTCTCCCGAACTAGCGCAAGATCCTGTCGGCTCTGTAAAAATAAGTCCGTTCAATGCCCAGCAAGACCACTTGATTATACTCTGCGGAATACATAATGAAGCGCCGGATCTGCCAGTGGTGGATCACCCAGACTATGTCCATGGAGCCCTTGCGAAAAAAGTTCTCGGCCCAATCATACTCTGAATAGTTGGTCTGAGGAAAGTGACCACAAAGGCCATAAAGCCCTGGTCATACAGTTCTCAATGTGGTACAGGGGCCATCACCCAAAGAAAGTGCTCCTCCAGCCACATGTGGAGCAAAATGGGGCTGCTGGTAGGGAATAGTTCATCACCGCCTGCAAAAGCATCCAGGCCCGTTTGAGTCTCCGCCAGAATCACCGGAACAATGTTCAGCCGGCGATCCCGTGCCTGCAACGCTAGGTCAACGACCCGCACATCGATAAATCCAGGTTGGCCCACCATCAAATACCTCCCTACCAGGCAAAGGAAAAGCGCAGACAGCCGACGCCTCAAATAATCTATGTCATCCTCCCTGAATTATGTAAAGGCTCCAGGAAGGACAGTCAAATCAAAAGTTACTCCATCGTAAAAACCTGGAGTAGCGCGGTGAGTGGTGCGAAACAACTCCCTAATTGCCATATATGGACGCCTCCGGTGAGAAGGCACGACAATCAGACGAGAAGGTGCCACCCCTAACATTGCACAGAACTCTTCATAAGTGGGGCACATTTCGTTCATACCAAAGTTTAAAAGGTGGTCCTGAGGAGACCAAAACCTGGAGGCTCCCCTCAGCATGTCCCAATTAATGATACTATTCCTCCTGGATAGCAGACACTTGAATCCAAAAATATGATCAAACCAATCACGCTCGTCTGAACGCAGGGAGAGAATCCAAAAATCCAAAGCATTCTCATAAATTTCTATCTCTAGCACTGTATGAATTCGTGCAGCCATTTGTAAGAAGAAATACAAAAGATTATCTGATAAAGGAGGCAATGGCTGAGCAGAAGCAAGGTCAGAAATTTGTAAGAAAGGGCTAGGTGAGTCTGTGAAGAAACAAGCAATCCCCCGTCAGCCTTTTATACCGAAGATCCAAGAAGCGGACGATTTACGAGCACGATCTGCGAACAATCTTGAGCGAGGGATTGCGAGAAAGAACCAGGCGCCATATGCTATTTCTGGCGCCGCACCAAAGGCCTTGTTTGGCCCCTGATGTTGCCATCCTGGAAAGTGCCGTATCCGGTTTTCGGCCCAAACAGTTTGTATTATTTCCGTCTAATTACGGAGAAAGAAGAAAAGGCTACGCACACTAGCTCAGTGGCAATTATATGGCCAGAAAATAGGAGAAGGCGGCTGCCTTTTTCTCCCCGCGTATTATCAGAAAAGCCCGCTCGGTCTCGAAGGTGTATTCTCATAAAACCCTTTTTTTTATTAAAAAAAAAACAATGTGTATTACCCTTAGATATTGGTATAGCTTTATTTTATGCATGTGTTTTGAGTACGTATTTTAATATTTTTGCATCATATAAAATTATATTGCATTGTATAATAAATGTTTGTACATGTTTTAGTATGAAAAAAGAGAAAAAAAAGAAACTAATAATCGCGGGTATCCAAGACTAGTGTGCTCGGGACGACTGGCTCCTATCAAGACCACCACTCATGACCCAAGGGCCCTCTGTGCCACCAGCTCTGTATGCTCGACCTCTGCCCTGAGCGCAACTCGACCCGGCATCCGCATCATCATCATCACCATCTCGGCGCTGGTTTGCCGCACTGCGTCATTCCCCAGGAGGAATTTGTCAACAAGCTTTTGACAAAGCTTGTTAATCTTTGAAGAAGCCCCGCGCGACCTCTTGTAAGTGGACACATTCACCTGAGAAAAAAAGTGAGACGGAAAAAAGAAAATATATTAGTCTCCAAAAAAAAAAATAGACATGCATAAAAAGGAGGAAAATGATAAATAAAAACTATATGTGCATGATAAAAGAAAAAAAAAGAAAGGAGAAAAAGATGCAAAGGTAAATGTGTCTAGAGCAGACCTACTCAGGAACAGAGCGCTCCTCGGTAATCTCGACATCTGGAAGCATCTCCTCTACCACATGATCGCCCCATGATATTGAAAGGTAGAGAAGGCGTCATCGGGCTCGACAAACTCAGTTCTCGTCGAGAGATGGGATGGAAGGCCTTGGCAGGCGTCGAGCAAGCCGCAGCGAGGAGCCGTAAAGGGAGGATGAAGCAACGTCATAGAAATCCTCATATGCCATAACAGGAAAATCGATCGGCATAAGGAATTTCGACAGGTACTGATACATGTTCGGCAAGTGGTCGGGCTCTATCACCCAGAAAGGGGGCCTATAAGGCACCACTGGAGGCACCAAAATCGAATAATGCTGGCGGTTAACCCGCTCGCTCATATATAAAGAGTCCACCATAATGGATACCATCAGTATCCGGCAGCGGCTTAATCCCAAAGCAACAGCATAATTCCCCTCCAGGCCCTCCCAAGGAAGGAAGTGCACTGTACCCGGACTCGAGCTAGTAATCCGCTCCTGCACCCGTTCCTTCTTTGAACAACCGCCATCCTGGTCTGGCTGAACTCTGTTCTCATCAATGAACTCGAACAAGTAAGGTGGCTGGTGGACACGCTGACGAAGACGACCCAGCGTGAAATGAAAGAATGAAAAGGCCCAAACCTGCAAAAAAGAATAAATAAATAAAAGATATTTTATCAGCAATAAAAATGTATGCTGCAAAAAAAAATAAAAAATATATATATATATATATATATATGAAAAAAAAACAGCAAAAGTAGGAAAAGGCATACACCTCCCACGCCGGGGCAAATCCATTCAAAGTCAGCGAGTCATTCCGGCAAGCCCTGTCCATAGAAGCATATAGTTCGGCCAGGGCCCGCCTGCCCCTAATCATAAGCAGGAATCCGCTCAAAATCTGCCAAGTAGGCCAAGACAGAAACCCTTAGGGTGGTAGAAGAGTTGGCAAAAAGTGACGTGCCATGGAAGAAAAATAGGAATGCTCTAGCCACACGAGCCACGGCTGCGGGGTCATTTTCTAGGACCCACCCGGCGTTGGCTAGAAGCCATTTTCGCACGCTGCTAAAAAAAATCCCATCCGTCGATTTGAATTCTGGCTCGAAACACAGGAGGTCCTCCACCTCCTCAGGACGCCAGAGGAGAGTATAATCGAGAGCCAAAGTCTTACCAATCTTTGGTAGGGAGGCCGGTAATAGCGGCAAAATCGCAAGGAGTCATGGTCGCCTCCCCCCAGCTGAAATGAAAAGTATGGGTGGTGTCCCACCAATAGTCCCAAAGCGCATCAAAAATCGGCAGATAACTCGTAAAGGGGCAAAAGGCATGAAGGAAGGCACTGAAACCAGAGCCCTCCACTAAGACTTGTGCCGCCTCGGGCAACATGCGATAAATATCCATCACATTGGAACAAGAAGCCCGAACCCTCTAAAACGGCCTGCGGAACTAAAAAAAAAAAAAGAAAGGAAAGGAAGAGGTAAGTCTACTATCTTTATTTTCCTCGCAAAATAATAAAAAACAAAAAAAATGAATGAATAAGTATAAATAATAATGATGAGTAATGATAAATAATAAACATGTTGCATGCATCGTATTTCGTGAATCATAAAATTACAGCATACTAATTTCTGTGATGCATTTTATAATAAAAACATCATTTTGCATGTGAATAATAATATATAATAAGCATTTGGCATCCATGCATAAAAATAAATAGTAATAATGCATCTTTTATTTTGCATGGTACGCATAAAAAAAAAGAAAAAGAAAAGAAAAAGATGTATATTTTGCATTTAAAAGGTATATGCTACATTACTTGCATTTTTGCATGCATAAAAAAATGCATCCTTGTGCATCTAAAAATGTATTCTAGCATTTTAGGTATTATAATATATATATATATATATATATATATATATATATATATATATATATATATATATATAATAAAAAATATGTATATTCTGCATTTAAGAATATATGCTGCATTTTTTTTTTGCATTCTCGTATGCAAATGCAAATAAAAATAAAAATAAAAATAAAAATAAAAACAAAACAAAAAAAAAACCAAAAAAACAAAAGAAAAAAAGAAAGTATATGTATCATTTTGCATCTAAATGTGTATTTTTACATTTTAGGCATCATAAAAGTGTATTTTGCATTTGAAGGTATCTACTGCATTTTTACATTTTCGCATGCATAATAAAATAAAGAATGCTCATGCATCATGTTAGTAAACATCTCCATAATTTTTCGCATTGCATTTGCATCAAATAAAGTAATATATGCATCAATCATTTGCATTTATTGTCCAATAAGCTGCATTCTTGTTGCACTAAAAGAGAATAAAATACCACCAATCATGAAAAGAAAATATTCCCATGACATTTACTATGTCCATGCGGCATAAGCATGCATGAGAAATGAATTTTAGGGCATAAAATATATCTTTTTTGTCCTGCATTTATCCAAAAAATGTGTCCGAAAATGTGTCCAGAAAAAATTGCATTATATTCTGAAAAGTCCGTTTCATGAACATATAACACATAAAAATATGTTTTAGCCTAAAACATGCATCATATAGCCCATTGCTCATTTTATTTTTAATAAAATCTGCAGCCCATGCCGCCCATTTTCCTAAAAAATAAAATTATATATATATATATATATATATATATATATATATATATATATATATATATATATATATATATATATATATCGCCAGTGCATTGCATTTAGTATATAAATCATGCATAGTAGGGTCAAATAGTGACCACTAGTTCAAGTATGCATCGCAAAAATAAATTGCATAAAATTCATGCATCATTACTAAATTACATCATTTTAACATAAATATTGCATGCATAAGCATTATTAATGAGTCGGGAATGCTCCAAAGCAAAGCAATGCTTAAATCTAGCGAGATATGAAATATATCCAAGTAGATCTAAAAGGAAAGAAACTTACAGAAGTGGGTGGAAGATTGGACATATGGGTGTTACGATCGCGGAGAATATTGCCCCAGTCATCCTTAGAATAGCAATACTTGATTTTATTCGGATCAAAGGAGGAAATTCCTTCCTCCTTTCGCCCGGATACAGGTGCATGGGAGCCTTCCCTTCTGAATCGCGATGAAGAAGCCATCTGCTAGAGAAACACGTAAATGGGCGAAAGAAAAATGAGAAAAGGCAAAAATGGAAGAAAAATAAAAATGGCAACAATGGCGCGAGAGGAGAAAAAGCAGAGAAAAGAAAGAAGAAGAAGGGCGGTGAAAGAAGGGCTCCCCCACTCTCTCTCTCGTCACTAATAATGGGAGGAAAAAAAGGAATTTTTCCTTTTCACCTCAAAGTTTGAAGGCTGCGACACTTAAGTCCCCGGGTTCCAAAAGTTGCAAAATGGCCCCAAAGCTTAACGAAAGAGTTAACAAAAGTAATTTTGTTAACCAAATTTTCAATGGCCATCCATCTAAAGGCAAGGGAAAAGTGATATCAGAGGATCGGATTAAGCCGCAAAATAAGCCGAGAAAAGTCGGAAATTCGGCAAAAGAAAAAAAAGAAAAAGAAAGTAAAAAAATAAAGAAAAAAAAAAAGAAAAAAAAAGAAAAAAAAAAGAGAAAAAAAAGAAAGAAAAAAAAGAAAAAAAAAGAAAAAAAAAAAAGAGTGAAAGAAAATGCATGTAAAAGAAAAGTAAAGAAAATGTATAAGTGCATGCAACAAAAGAAAAATGCGGTGGCAAAAAAGAAGAAATTTTAAATTTGTTGAAGCTAGAAAATCACGACAAAAGAAGAAAGCAATGACAAGAAGAAAAGAAAGAGGAATTTAATTTGAACCAAAGATGCGTACAGAGGAAAGAAAATTTCTAACCAAGGTTAGAAAGAGCATCAAAAAGCAAATGCGACAACATAAAAATGATTTTCCGGCTAAAGTTGAAAATGTAGCGGAAAAAAGGAAAAATTTCAAAGAGGTCGGAACTTCACGACAAAGAAAAATCGGCAGTCTGAAGATAGCAAGAAGCGACAAGCAAACGGCAGCGAAACAGATTTGCCCATGAACACGACAAGGGTAAGAAGGGAAGGATTTTTCTTTAAGCGTGCATTTGTATGATGTTTGGAAGACTTTCCTAAAGGGAAGGAGGCAACCAGAGGCAAGGAAAGGCTTTGTTCTCAGAGCGAGGTTGCGTTCTGAGGAGACATTGAATTAGACATCAATGGTGTTGGAAAACTTTATTTTAAGGGCACACAACCGGTTAGAGGGAAAGGTTTTGTTCTCAGAGCAGACGGCGTTCAGAGTAGACATTTCATCTTTGG
>CM028377.1:147451563-147493381 GCA_013146195.2 Codonopsis lanceolata
TTATATATTAGAAAAGGAATATATATATATATATATTGACTTGGTTTTCCATTCAAGACACACAAACACAACCATCCACCCACCACACATAAACAGGCATAAAGCAAGTGGATCAAGCCCATAGAGCAGTAAAAATTCAAGTCTTCGCAATAGCACTCATGCAGGAAACACAAAGACCTGAAATCTCTTGGCAGCTGAGCAACAGTCTCAGCATTGCTACTTTACAGATGCATCATCAACCAAATACACTGGTTTGTTACAACAGAAGCAACAGTTTACAGCATACCTGTTATAGACAAACTAATTGATATCTTTCTTTTTTTATTTCCTTTTATGTTCAACAATAGGAATAACATCTTTGGAATGTGTTATTCTAGACAGATCCCAGTAGGATCATGCTGATATGAGAGAGCTTACACATTACGTCCAATAAAAGATATTACAAAAAATTCTGGGAAATTTTAGCCTTTCCTTATTTTTAACTCTAACAGGGAACTATTTAAGGACTGAAAATTGTGCTCAACTTTCAAGGGTGTACATGACTTGATGAGAACTATATATTCCAGAGTTTGGTGTGACTAGAAAAAACTGGACTGCAATTTCACCTAAGTTTTTAACATCTCGAGACCTTTTTCATACTATTATGGTCGCAATAGAGTGAACATATAAAAATAGGATGGCCATAATCATTATCCTCCAACAACTTTAACTTTCCACAAACCACTTCAATATTTACCTTCGGGAAGATCATCTCCATCTTTGAGAATTAAGTTGTACATACTAAAGTAAATGCCTAAAGATAGAGTAGAGGATTGGTAATTAACCATAATAAAAAAAAAAGATTTTGTATAGTTAATTCTGTGTTTTTCATTTACAATCCACTCTAGTATATATATCCAATTTTATGTTACACTAAACAAGTAAAGTCGACAGCTAATTCCATGAACTTTAGAAACATATTATTAGCTAATTCCATTGAAAAGACAACCAAACTTCAGTAACTTCCCCCTCCCCCCTCCTTTTTTTTTTCTTTGAGAAGAACCTAAAATAACTGATGCATAATCCACTACAATTGGATCACTAGATCACGTCAACTTCAGATATATTATAACTTCAATTCCTTACCCAACTATCTAACCAAATGACAGATACAAGCTGATTTCTCTGCTCTTAAAGAAGCTATGGAAGCAAGGTAACTTGTACCACTAGAACTCAAAACATAGATCAGCTGAATTTTCTAAGAAGCAAAACATCTAACACCTTGTAGGCAGTATGAAATTGACTTGGTTGTGTGAACTCTAAACTAGTTGTTTCACTATTAGTTCAACACATTAAACCATATTTGATGTTAATAGTCACATAATAGTGAAAAAAATAAAACTTTGGCAAATTTTTAGCTATCTAAGTATTCCCATAACAGTCCAAAAAAAACTAGTATTAGGGCATAGTTACATAAGCACGATTTAGGGCACATATTAGGTAAGAAGAGAGAGAGAGGTGCTTACCAGATGAACTCAGATTAGAGGACCTAAAAAGTTCAATTGACAAACCAAGCCCTAATCGCATATTAAAAACCTCAGATTTTGCCTAAAAATCTGTTTGAAAACGAGAAATAAAAGGGAGAAAGTCAGCATACAATCAAGGTTTTGCTCCTATTATGAGAGTTTGGATTAAAATCTTACATTGGATTTACCTTGTTGCTGCAGATTAAAGAGAGAACGCAAGAGAAAGGCTAGTGTGAGGTAGACATTAGAATGCTCAGTGCAATGTTAAGGCTCAATGTTATATGATTTGGGGTGATATTACGGAGAGAAATTTGAATGTGCCGAGAAAATATGCCGCGCATTTTTTTAATTTTTTAAGGGCCGGGTTTTACTATAGGGCGGGGGATATTTACACCCCCAAAAACCTATTTTTAGACCTCATTAATCTCTACATTTCATTAATTTCTCACATTTATCTAAACACCCCACCTAACTACTTATTTTACCCTTTTTTATTCAAAACCAATTAATAACCCACTAAATCAATTAATTGCTAACTTACCTATTATAACCAACCAATTTACAAACCTCACCCTCCCATTTTACACCCGCCAGGCACTTTCCAGACGCAAAACGAAAGACAGCTCTTCTTCCTCTTCCTGTGAACAACAATTTGTGCATTCCCATTCCTGGATCAAGCAACATATAGCAAGAGTTTAAACATAACAAGAGTTCAAGCAGTATTCTCTTTTTCATTAAGTGTTCAAGCAACATACTACAATGTCTTCAAGCATAAGTATGAATTTTCATTCTCATCCTACACTTGAATACTAGGTATAGGTCAAATTTGAGTGTCAATAACAATGTAGGTTTTTTTTCATTAATAATTTTTGGATTGCATTTGTTAAAAAATAGAAAAAAAAATTGAAAACTCGAATACAGGGCTCCGTTCGAACCTGGTTAGATGAACACCCCTTGTGGTGTTCGACCAGTACTAAGCAAACAGCTTTAAGGGCGTTCATCTTAGACTGGCAGAACGCGTGCCTATTTGTTCAACTAAGTCTGGTCGAACGCCTTGCTGCTCATCTCGCCGAATGCTCCCTGCTCGTTTCATCTCACCGGGCGAACGCCTCCGCGTCTGCTCATTCAAGATAATCCGAAAACCATGGTTCTGTTTTTATTCACCGCCGAACAAAATTTATGATCTATCTCACCGGCCGAATAGTCTATGATTTGTTCATCTCACTTTTCAGACTTTGATTTTGTTTTATTGGAACTATAACCTAATTATGATATATTTTATTTGGTGTTTACATGAAAAATGTTTAGAAACGTTTATACAAGGAAAAAGTTGACAGCATCCGCTAGGAAAGAAATAGAACAAGCACGCCAACAACAACACGAGCATGGGCAGGGGCAGACTTTTGAGCATGAGTATGAGCATGAGCATTTTTCAGCAGGATCAGGACCATTTTCGGGCCAGCAGCCACAAGGGCGCCAAGAGACTTTGAGCGTGATCAGAGCCATTTCAGCCGAGCAGCCACAGTGGGCAAGCCAATGCACTTACGAGCCTCAGATTGAGCTCGGATTTCCTGGTGGTTCACGCGATACATCGTTGCTGACTTCATATGAGTCACACGTAGCTGCATATATTTGGGCTGGTAAGAAGAGCATGGTATTCTAAAATGCCACAATCACACACAAAAGTTGCTTAATTGGATCATTCCTAATGGCAAAGATTCGAGGGTCTTTCGGGGTATGGTCAGGGGCAGTGCGCTTAGTAGACTAAGGCATGTATGTTATGCTGATGTGAATAAGGTCTTAGTTTCTGCTTTCGTGAAACTATGACATCCAGAGACTAACACTTTCCATATGCCTTTCGGGGAGATGACCATTAGTTTAGACGATGTGTTTTGTTTGCTCGGTCTTCCGATTGTGGTTGATCCACTATCTGTTGTTAGGGATGTTGATGCCTCAGATGTGAGTGAGATGTTGGGAGTGTCACTTGAAGAGGTTTTTGAGAGCATGGGAAATAAGAGGGGGGCTTCGGTGACATTGGAGTGGCGACGTGTGAGGTTTAATGATGATGTCACGCCCGAGGATGAGTTTAGGGTGGGTTGGCCGCGAGGCATACTTATTGATCTTGGGTTGCACGATATTTGTTGATAAGAGCAGGACCGGTGTACATATTGCATACTTAGAGTGGCTTGAGAATCTTCAAAATCTAGATACTTATGAGTGGGGAACTGCCACCCTTGCATATTTATATAGACAGCTAGGACAAGCATCTAGGTATAACACTAATAAGATAGCTGGTTCCATGGCATTACTTGAGGTAATAATTATAATTATTTTATACTTTTATGTTGTGTATTTACTATTAAAGTTAAGATGTTTTATTTGATACTTTAATCTTTTAAAATGTATGTTTTATTGCTTTTAGGCGTGATCTACTTATGTTTCCATATCCGAGGCCTCCACATAATATTGATTACAAGTCCGTATACCCGCCAGACGAGGTGGATCCCGCAAGGGAATCGTGATCACGCGATCGCTTGTTGTCATCACGTGAGCGCTAGATAGACCGACGAGCCGTGACGTGAGTATACATATTTTTCTATCAATTTCAACAACTTTTTAATATTAGGTTTCCATGGCAGTGATTTCGGGTGAGTGGGTCTATTGTTTTAGGTTGACCGGCTTCCTTACGACAAGAAGTTCAGGACCGGCTTCCATGGCACGATTGTCATGCGATGGATGCATACAGATGGCTATGTTGTCGAGCCATACCATCCGCATTACGTAGTCCTTCGATATTCGCAAGTGCAAACGATTCCGAGGACAATATTGCTTCGAATCGCGATTCCTCGAGACAACTCAAGGTCTTGCCTCGCGGGCTAGGTTTTATCGGTATCGTCGATGTCGATAGTCATCTCCTATCTCAAGAACGCCTGCAGGCGTGCCCCACGCCCTGGGATTGTGATCCCGTTATTTAGACTGGCACGAGCGTTTCACATGTAGTCGTATAGCCCCGTAGACGATCCATATGTTAACACCACTACGACTAACGCCAAGCACATTTAATTTTGATATGATAGATATTGGGAGTTGTGAGGACTATGATTGATCCCACAGTGCGGCGCTGGAGATCTAGTGATCGATCTATACCATATGAGGACTTGGGCTCATATTACATAACCGAAGCATCATTTAAAATAGATAATTAACCAAAATGGCACGTTCAAATACATGTTTTTAATATAATACAATCTGAACTACTCCAAATGTATACTATCAGAACTACTACCAACAACTCTAGCTGAGCCTACAGATTCACTATATGAAAGTTGTCGATTAATAGATAGTAATTTCCACGCATTAGCAGACGATGAGCAATTCTGGTCCCACACTCACTAAGATAACTCAAGTAAAGGGTAACTATCACGCAAAAAACCTACAAATAAATTGAGATGTCGTCAATAAATACTTTAAACCAAATAATATGTCAACCAATTGTAAATAAGTGGAGTAAAGCAATCGAAAGTGATCAAACCCGAATAAAGTGATCACCGTTTACTCATTCGATACAAATAATATGTGGATCATTTGGGGGTACGGTCCTCAATGGTAAGTGAGTGAAACAATGTTTTTTATCTAATACCATGAAAGCAATGTTGTAATATGATGCCACCAAATGACCCATATCATTTGCATCAAACCAATATGCCTTAGGAGCACTAATATCGTTATATTGTAGACTCACGTTCACTTTAGTCACACGATTACGTTCAATTAAGATACGTGTGTACAACTCCTGGTTTGACATCAATTCCATCGACAAGTCTTCTCGAACCCTGCTCCATGACTCTTCATTTCTATACATAAACCCATCTACGCACGAAAACCGCAATGACCGCCACCAATGATATTCGCCGTGTCCAATATGAAAGGCGAAATTCCTTCTGAATTGTTGAACATAATTACCACTAGCTTTCCTACTGACGTGGTCGCACAACCTATTGAAAGTTAAACATTAAATTCATAATATATATATATATATATATATATATATAAGCAAACCTTGTATAGCAATCCTGAAATACAAGAAGATTAATACCTAATCTTTTCAAGCTAGGCAACTGTAGTGAACGTGATTCGTTTGATGGAGCAACCTCGTATAACAATCCTTGATCAAGGGGAGCGCCTATCTATCATCGACTCCACATGCTCAAACAAACTCGATCACGCTTGGTTGGTTTATCTTTTACCTTCGCAGCTTCGACGACCACGAGTGCGAAGCTTCATCCTGTGGAAAAATCAAGGAGTTCATTCTCGCGTTTTTCACCTCCATCATTATTTTAATGATTAACAACTTTTCAGTCTAAGGAGTGTTCTCATAATATTCATGAATCTCATCATACGTGCTATTGAATCGATTGTCCATATCTAGCTTCACTGAAACTTCAACATTCTCAGGAATAGGTAACATATCTAATTTCCTCCAAAATAAATCAACCCGATCAAGGGAATTGACAATATTTCTCATATACTCAAGAATCTCATGACGACAAGGCAAATTCTCGCATTCTTCGGCACAACCACACAACAACGCGTCTATATAACCATCTTCGTATATTAGTCATCTCATTGTATATCGACTCAATGCATGAGTAGACACCAAACCTCGGTTATTGAAATATAATCGATTTGTATTTCTAAGAACGATTGTGCTTTTCGTGAATGACACCTTGATTGCAATGTGAGATGTCTCAATCAGGGTGTGCAACTGTCTCCAACATGTCTCAAAGTCACCTTGACTTGATTTCAACTATCTTTTTAAAGCTGCAAATTGACTCTCCACCATAAAATAAGATACAATTAATATTTGTATTGCATGACAAAATTTATGGAAAACAATGAAATGTTGAAAACATTTAAATACATGCTTGTTGTGTTGTTGTCGAAGTGCATTACATTATTCGTCCAAACCGACACAAACCTTTCCTTGTACGACCGATTCATTTCTTCATGGCGACTCAACCGCATGGATAATCAATAAAATCCATCGAAATCTCTTCGTATTCTTCATATATTTGCTCATTTTTGCATCCACCAAAAATTCCAAACAGATGGTAAATTGATCCCATTACACTTTGTGCGAAAGTATTTCTTACAATTCGTAAGGATGTTTTTGTTGATATGCCATCGACAAAGTAAGTGTTGGGAGGTAGGAAAAGTTACCTCAATTGCATTCATTAACGCAAGATCTCTGTCAGTTACTATCACAGTTGACAAGGAGGATTGATTCATCAAAGTTTTCAAGATACCAAGTCGTCAAATGTAGTTATCTTGTAACTCCGACCCCATATATGCAGCTCCAACCAAAAATGTCATATTTGTCGACGTCACACCAACAATTTCCAACAAGGGTAATTTATATATGTTTGTCTTGTAAGTGCAATCCATGAAGAGAACCTTGGGAAAAGAACGTAATAGCTCAACGCTCATTGGATGAGCCAAGAACAAATCCTGAATAGTGTTGGTTTTCTCACATCTCCGATGATGATAGTAATATTCATGCTCTATCAATTTTGCTACAAGCTGCTGCATTTGCGATCGATCATCATGCTCGATAATTTTATTCTTGCTACGAGCATTGTAAATAGTCCGTATTGAAGACTTATTACTTTGAAAGTTCTCGTGTAAACCTTGCAAAATATCCTTAGGCCTCGAATTGGCATGCGACATGTCAAGAACATAAGCCTTCTTCGGCTCTGATAATCGACCAACAAATGAGTGGCCATGCATGTGAGTGGCCTCGGCATGGTTTTGCAATCCATATTCAACCCGAAGTTCCCATACTCCTTCACATAATTGTATGCCCTTCAAACGAAATGGACACCCACATTTTTTCGATCCACGTTCTCTCTTGCTATTCTTTGTTACTTTACTCGAATCATCACCCTTTTTTTGACGAGGTTGCCCACCACGTTCACAACCTAAAGTCAACCGAGGTCTTCTATTTGTCGCACTCACTATCGACCTAGTAATTACTATCACAAGTCCATTCTCCTTCCTGGCCGCACGCACTCCAATAATTCATCCCGATGAAAAATATGCGTGATTTACAAACACATTATTGTAATCTATAACAACTGTTGTTGAAGAGGAATGATCGCATCATTTACAGACCAACGACATCGTGCTCAAGTGTTTCAGGATACGTGTTTGCCTCCTTCGAAAAATAAGCAAAAAATATGTTAAAAATTCATGATTCTCGCACTCGCTCATAGACCTGCCCGCCAAGGTGTGGATGTGAGTTTGTTCGGCCAGGATGAGATGAACAGATGTGAGAGTGTTCAGCCAGGATGAGATGAACAGAGGTGAGCATGTTCGGCCAGGATGAGATGAACAGAAGTGAGAGTGTTCGGCCAGGCTGAAATGAACACAACTGTTGGTGTTCGACTGAGTGTGTGAACACTTAGTGTCGTCTACTGCTAAGGCACGAACCTTTAAGGGTGTTCACCACACCAGAGCCGAACAGCCGTAAAACACAGCTCGAATTTTTGGGCAAAAAATCAAATTTTAATCGAAGAAAATGAAAGAAATACTTACATTACCCGACCTCATGACTTCTTTAAACTCCTTATAATGTTATTTTTGACAATGTGATTATGTTTTGTGTTGGTTTTGAGAGAGTTTTTTGAAAAAAAATTTGGAAGAAGAAAAAACAATGAGGTCCCGTAAGCTTTTACTTGTATTTGTGGTTTTGAGATTTGGGGTGTAAATATAAAATAATGGGGTGTAAGGAGTATTATTTGTTTTTAGTATAGTATTTGTGATTTTGAGATTTGGGGTGTAAATATAAAACAATGGGGTGTAGGGAGTACTATTTTTCTTTTAGTATAAGGGTATTATAGTTATTTAATTGGGGTGTAGAGATTAATTAATGGGGTGTAATGTTTAAAAGGGCTTATTAGGTCATTTCACTTAATGGAATTTGTGTAATTATTTCAAGTGGGGTGTAGAGATAGATTTTTGGGGTGTGAAGATCCCCACCCTTTACAATATTTTAATTACAACTTGCAATTACAACGTTTCCTAAAAAATGTTGGGTAAAAACGACCCCAATTATAAGGTTACGTAAAAACATTCTCTATTACAACGTTTCTTAAAAAACCTTGTGTAAAGTGACCATATGACAACGTTTCTTAAAAAAACGTTGTTTAAGAACGGCCCTATGACAACGTTTCTTAAACAACGTTGTGGAAAGCAACCCTATCACAACATTTTTTTCAAAAACGTTGTGTAAAGTGACCCTATCACAACGTTTTTCAAAAACGTTGTGTAAAGTAACCATATCACAACGTTTTATGAAAAACTTTGTGTAAAGCTACCTTATCACAACGTTTCTTGAAAAACGTTGAGAATGAAACTTTGTGAAGGTCCAGTTTTCTTGTAGTGATATTTACGAAATTTTACAATATATGAGCTCCTTAACTTCCTGTAGGTAAGCAATAAATTTGTGGTCCATAATTTAAAGACCACTTTTCCTTGCTGACTCTATTGCTACCTGAGCAGAATCTTTTTCTCTCGCTCTCTCTTTGGGGCTCAGATCAAAACGTTGTTCAAGTTCCTTTTGTACATAAAGCGTGCTTATCCCTATCATTGTCTTAGGCTGACGGGGAAAATTATACCACCAAGATGCTTAAGGCAAGTCTTTATCAAGTGAAAATTATTGGCATGTTCAACCAAGAGCCTCATGAAGCCCTTCAAAGTTTTGGTGCAGAATTTCTTGAATAAGCTATGTATTATTGCCTTGATTCTACACCAGAAAGGAAAAAAGTTATTTTGTGGTCCATACACTAGGATTGGTTGCAAAAGGCCATTAATACCCTTCTCTCATCCTTGGACAGTAGCTGGTCTCAAGGGTGTGTTTGTGTAGTTGGAATGTTATAGGGACTTTCTGGTTAGTGGTCATTGTCTATAATAACGAGCACTATACCCCCCACCCCCACCTTCACTTTCTTGGATGATTCTTAAAATTGTTCATCATTTTCTATTAATATTTGTTCTTCATATAGGCACAGGGAGGTTACTCTTAGAAGATTTGTATAGATATCAATTCAAGATGGCAGTACCAACAATATACCACCATTCTTCAAGTGCTTCCACCCTGAGATGAGCTCACATAGACTGGTATATATGTGCTTCAAACCATCTCTCCATATTTTTCCTTTACTTCTTTGATTCTTACTTTAATTTGTTTCTTTCGCTCAACTTTTGTAGATCTATCCTTTTTGCCTCTGTTTTTATCTTCTTTTTTCTTCGTCGTAGATATGTTATAGCATGCTAAAAGCTTAATTTCTTTTGGTTGCATGTTTTATGCTATTTGGAAGAATTAATGCATATTCTTTTCATTATTTTCCAGTTGTGCACCTCTAGTTGATCAGTGATGAAAGGTGTCATCTTCACGATAAGAATTTATATCTTGGAATCTTATTGATTAATTTATATCCATACTTTCTTTAATTTGTAGCGAATTTCGTCACCTTTCATTCCTTACATGAAAGGAAAGCTGCCAAACAGTAGAGCTTTCCTTCGTGATAGTTGTGGGAACATTTGGCGTGTGGGGGGTTAGTAAGGAGGGCAACAATTGGTACTTTGGAAATGGATGGCTCGAATTTGTTGAAGATAATGGCGTTGAACGAGGAGACATGCTAGTTTTTCAGTTCAATGGCGATTGTTTCTTCAATTTTAAACATCTTGGCAAAACTGCTTGCGAGAAAGAAATTGTTGGATCCTTCAACTTCACCGCAAAAGAAGAGGAGAAGAGTAGGGAGAAGCTGATCATGAAGAAGAAGAAGAAGACGAAGAACATGTACACAAGGTTGAGGATGAAGAAGAAGAAGATGTAAAAGTAAAGAAAAATGGCACAAGCATGAATCGTAAGTCTATTAAATTCTTTGTATCAAACCGGTTCATCTCTCTCTCTCTCTCACACACACACACACACATTTGGACCTACTTTTTTTGTTTTATCAAATATTAACTGAAGGAATTTTCTGGTTTACTTTAGTGAGAAGTAAAGGAAAAGCTGTTGCCAAAGATGAATATGATAAAAGAAGAGGTGTTGATATTTTCGAGTCAGGTCTGATTGCTCCTCCCAAAAATCCCTACTTCATATCTCATGTGAAACAAATGAAACGGAATGAATTGGTAAGAGTTGCATAATTACAAGCTTCTTTAATTAACAAACATGTTTTTATCAATCATGTCATTCAACTAAAAAGATTGTCTATGTTCAACTCCATATTTATGCAGTATATCCCAGTGGAGGTGATCAGAGACCATAACCTTGATATCCCTGGCGAGATAATCATTCGTGGTGAAGACGGGAAGGAGTTCGATTCAAGGATCAACACTTGGGGGGATGGTCGGAAAAGAGTGACCAATGGATGGAAAGCTTTCTGCAGATGGAAGTTTGTCAAGGAGGATGACACTTGCCTGTGCGAATTCCTTATGAGTCAAAAGTTACTGATCTGTGTCCTCGACTTCTAGGAAGGAAAATGGATGTCTAGGCTGAGAAGATAAAATCCACCTGAGCCTGAGGTTCCAACAGGAGCCATAGATCTAGCTAGGTTTCCACTCTTTTCATGAACACCAAGGCCTGCTTTTGTAGTTCACCGATTTCATATGACCTAAACCGTCAGATCATTGGGTATTTTAGATTATGTTGCCTTCGTTTTCAACTCAGTATTAAGTACAGGACTTAAGAGGGATCAGGGAAGTTATCCTAAACTTTGAGAAGAACACTCATTATGCTAGTACTTACAATTGAATTATTTGAATTCAAGTTCCATTATGTGTATCCATTTTTACGACTTAACCATACCGGCAAATGTTGTCTAAAGCAGATAAAGAACAACCTATGAACACAATTTTGCATTACCATGATATTCTTGGGTAGTTCAGGGACTGAGATTTAAGGGTTCGACTTCAAAATAGACTGATTTGATCTTTTACAATCAAATGATAAGCTTTAGGTACGCATGATAATTACAATCGAAACTCGTTAGCCCATTCGATTCTACCCGAAAATAATCCAACCTAATCCAATCAGTTAATATTTTTGGGTTAAAACGGATAACCCGTTTAACCCAAAAATATTAACGAGTTGAGTCAAGTTGGGTTAAAGTGTGTCGAATCAATTACTCATTTTGACCTGATATTTTTACTCTATAAATGTATGAATTTTTTAGGGTAAATCAGTGTAATGACGGATCGATCATTTTTAACCCGTTACCTGTTACCCGTTATAACTCAACCTGATTCAACCCGACTCATCTCAACTTGTTTGAGATTAATTTATTGGACGTTCAACACATTATTAAAACCTAAATGGAGACTTTTTTGTTACATTTCTTTTAGTTTAAAAGTAAAGAATGCATTAACTAATATCTAAATTTAGATTAAAAGTTAAATTGGCCATTTGATTGTTATTGGACCAAAACTTTCACATGAACTTTACTCCTAATCAAATAAATGAACCATAAATTTAGCAACGAAATTGACTTGCAAAAACCGACGCAAGCTTCCAAGTTCCAATAACAATTAGATCCACACGCCTGGTGGACCATCCCAAAAGCATCATTGTTCAATGAGATAAAATAAAAATAAAAAATTATGAGAAAATGGAGTGTTTTACTCCACCTGTATCGACTATTGACAGGTTTAGATTGGAAAAAAAGTGTTAATCAAATAAATGCATAGATTTTAATTAGTTATAAAAACACCAAATAGTTTGTTATTAATAAAAAAAATAAGAGTTTTAGGTCCAATCCAAACTATGATTAAAGGATGGTAAAAAATTAGATAAAACGATATTACGGATAAAAATACATAAAATCCTTTTTTTTTTTTTTTTTTTGAAACAGGGACGGCACCCTGCAGGATTTTATTTATATAATGAAAATAATACAAGCTTGAGGGGGACAACCAGCCTGGCCCTTATAGATGGGAGGACAGAGGAGCCTAACCTCGAAAAAGAAAAAACAGACAAACCAAAGACAGAGAAAAAATTAAGAAACACGAACATAAGCAGTCTCCGATTTATCAAGAGCGATAAGACCTCTAATTTTGGCTGGCAAAGAAAGAGGCGAATCAAAAAGAATGTCAGAACGGCAGTCACATCCCAGATTAGCCATCGCATCTGCGACTGAGTTGGCTTCCCGATAAACATGGCGCAGAACAATATCTAACTCCTGAATGAGCTTTATAATGGACCGGTATAAATACGCGCAAAGCCAAGGAGGCTTTCCATTTCCATTAACACAATCAACCACTGTTTTAGAATCCAGCTCAACTATAGAATGAGACCAACCCTTTCTTTGAAGCCAAAGCAACCCATGAAGAAGAGCAGAGTATTCTGCTTGAGCACTATTCCCATCACCATAAAAGTTAGCAAAAGCAAGAATGAAATCCCCATTATTATTGCGAATAATACCTCCACCGAACTCGAACCGGATTACCTCTACTAACGCCATCACAATTAAGCTTCGACGCCCATCGGAGGTTTCGGCACCGAGCGGATAACATCCGATTTGGGGACGACCTAACTTTGGCGAGAAAAGAGCGTCTCCAACAGTTCCTGCATTGGTTGATAAACCCGAGCACTGAATTATAGAAGAAATGGAGCCTCTGATCCTATCTAATAAAATCCACGGAGCGCAGCGACAATTATTATGTAAGCATGAATTTCGATATTTCCATAGTTCCCATAGGACTATAGAAGGAGTAATATAGTGGAGAATAGAATGATGCCCGCCACCACCACGAAGCAAAGTTGAGGAAGCGATCGACCAACGTAAGATATACCCCCAATCTGTTGAACTCAGACCATATATTCCTAGCAATCGGGCTGTCTATGAAGACATGAGCATAGGATTCACTGTGACCCGTCACACAACAAGAGCATCGAGAAGCCATAGATATCCCTTTTTAATAACACTTTCATCTAACGGAAGTTTACGTTTGCCATAATCGCCACATGAATACACTTATCTTTTCGGAGGTGTTTATGCCAAATGAATTTGGAAGAGGAAAGAATTGGCCATTTTCTCCTTGTTATTCGCCACGCGAAGAAAGGGTGAACAAACCACTACTAGTTTTAGCCCAACTAGCCACATCGGGCGATCGGTGATAACAATGCCAAGGGAAGATATTGCATTGGCCGTCCAACCAATTTCGAGATGGCCGAGAATTTGTTAACGAAGGCCTCCCGAACTTTAACTATCTTGCTCGACGAGGGCCGCAGAGGAGAGAGTGCATCAATTATCCACCACATTGAGCGATCACCCTTGCCGATGATCCATTTAATGTATTGTTCAGATTCTTCCCTTACCGAACACATACGCCTCCAAGAGTAAGAGCCGGCAATTGAGGAGAGAACCGGGTGAGTCGACGAGCAATATTTGGCACGCATAAACTGGCTCCATAAGTTGTTGGTGGATCGAAAGCGCCACCAAAGTTGCATAGCAAAGGCACGAACCACATCATAGACAGATCTGGTACCAATTCCTCCTTCGTCTACCGTTCGACAACAATTGTCCCAAGCAATCCAGTGAACTTTTTGCTTACTAGCAATCGAGCCCCAAAAGAAGTTAGCAAATAATCTGTGAATGTGCGATACTGATCATAGGAGGATCAAGAACAATGATTTGGTACATCACTAATGAGTGAAGGACAGAATTGATAAGAGTGATTCTTCCTGCTTGGGAAAGAAATGCCCCCGTCCACGAGTCTATTTTGGCCTGAAGACGACTGATAAGAGGGTCAAAAAGGCTTTTCTTATTCCGGCCTTCAAAAAGGGGACAACCCAAGTATGTTACAGGCAAAAGTTTCCGATTGAAACCCACATTACGTTTGATAGAAGCAGCCCGAGAGTTCGCCATCTTGGACGAGACGATGAAACAACTTTTTCCCGAATTAATTGATTGACCCGAACATTGCTCGTAAGCTTCCAACAGACTACGATGTTGAGTTAGAGAGCGTTTGTTCCCATTACAGAAAATTACAACATCATCCGCGAATGCCAGGTGAGAGATAATTGGACAGCCACTGGATGAAGAATAGGCAAATCCCGGGTGAGACAGGTGAAGATTGTTTAAGCTTCGACTAAGCACCTCCGCTGCTATGATAAAAAGACTCGGGGATAGCGGATCGCCTTGACGTAAGCCACGGGAAGAAGGAAAGAACCCAACGAGCTACCATTCACGTAACAGAAGTGATTATTAGAGATAGAGCGCCAGACCAAATCAATAAATGTTTCTCTGAATCCGAAATTCCTGAGCACCTTAATGAGGAAGTGCCATGAGACTCTGTCAAATGCTTTGGCCATATCTAGCTTAATGATGATATTAGAGCCATTTATCTTCGTCTTAAGTTGATGAGTAAGTTCGTGAGCAAGCAGTAAATTGTCCTGGATCAAGCGCCCCTTAGTAAAGGCACTTTGGTTTTCTGAAATGATGAGAGGGAGCAATCGGCCCAACCGCGAAGCTAGAATCTTGGAGATCACTTTATTGCAGAAGTTGCATAAGCTGATCGGGCGTAGGTCTTTGAAAGAAGCAATCTGACTGGATTTGAATGGCTATGGATAAAAGATCAGTGGTATCTTGGCCGCTTTCCCATGAGAGTATTCAAGTGGACGCCGGATTTCAGACCCGATGTTGAAAGCCCTATTGTACCAGTCTGGATTTCGTTACCCGGCCTCCCAATCCACCTGTTTCATAAATCGACTCTCTTCTCCATTGCGTCCCTCTTTGGTCGACCGCTCATGCTTGATCAGCCCACTACCAACCTCACTCGTCCTAGCGTGGCCCGGGTTTGTGTTGAGATCGATCTCACCAAACCTATTCCAAAACGAGTTTGGATTGATTGCGGCGCCACATATCCAAGCTTTTGGCAATCTCTAGAGGCTGAAAATACCTCTCTTTATTGCTCCCACTGCTATCGACAAGGCCATTCCGACCTTGGATGTAAGCTGAAACACCCACCAAATCCCGCTAGCGATCCCCTTCCCCGAGCTCCACCACCTCCCCCTCCTCCTCCCTCTACAAGATGGACTCCGAAAAAACCCTCAGCCAATATAGAGCCTTCGGCCACTAAGCCTCACTCAGTCACAATTTTGCCAACGGAAGAGCCCTCAAAACCTAACCCTAATGGGAATGACTCTCCCCAAGGTCGTACTACCACGACACCCGACCCTCCCAATGTTTCGACTCGGCAAGAACCCGATAACCAAGCTTCAGTTCTGGCTCAAGATACTCCACCGGTGATAGTAGTGGATAAATCCCCATTGCATGATTCTTCTCAACCTGACACCACTGCACCCGTGATCCAACAAGACAAACCTGATCTAATAGCGGATGACTCCTCAAACGCCATGCATGTATCCTCTCCAGTAGGACCAACCTCTAATGTAGCATCAGTGGATAACGATGCTGTTGCATCCTTAATAGAGGAAGAGCCCCCCACGGTTTTATCTCCTAATCGTTTCGTCGTGTTACAAACTTTTCAAGAGGAGGATATGAATATGGATACTCACTCTTTTGATGCTCTTGATCTCGAAGCGCCCACGGTCAAAAAACCAGCTATGAAGAAAGGGGCTGTTGTAGGGAAAGGGGTGAATACCCGGTCTAAAAAGCTTGCTAAAACCCATTCTGAGTGCACTTCTCACGTCTCTCATGACGACTAAACCCCTCTTTTGGAACCTCAGGGTGTGGGTAATGATTCCACAATCTCCGTCTTAAAAAGCGGTCAAGATGCATAATATTTCCTTTCTTTCCATTTGCGAGCCGAAGCAAGATAAGTCTAAACTCTCATTTATTGCGCATAAACTGAAGTTCCGTTATTATTTCCATAATTCTGCTAACACTCTTTGGATAATGGCAAAATCTTCCTTTAAATGTCAGGCTATTAATGATTCTGAGCAGCAATTCACTCTTAATGTCCAGCATTTTTCATGGGCTCTCCCTGCCTTGATTACATCTGTTCATGCTAAGTGTAACAATGACGACCGTCAGTTGCTATGGGAGGATATTATTACTATGGGACGGGATTTTCAGGATAAACCATGGATGGTTTTTGGTGATTTCAACATAATTCTTGATCCTCAAGAAAAAATCGGGGCTAAGGCTGACCAAGGTGCTTCGACTTTCAAGCTTGTCTTAATGCGGCGGATTTATCGATATTGGATATCGGGAGCAAATATACATGGAGCAACAACCGTGATGGTCACGCCACCATTTACCAACGCCCTGGATCGTGTGGTTTGCAACTCCAAATGGATTTCCGCGTTTTTGCTACCACAACGGTTGAGCACCTCAATAGAACGTGCTCGGATCATGCCCCTCTTCTTATCTCCATCTCTCTGAATCGCAGTCTGAACCCTTATCATTTCCGCTTCCTCAATGTTTGGGCGGATCATCACAGATACTGGCTTGGACACAAACAGCGTGGGGTCGTCCAATGGTGCGCTTTGCCAATAAACTCAAAGCTGTTAAAATCGCTTTAAAATCTTGGAACAAGGAAACTTTCGGCGACATTTTCCAAGCAGTTAAAAAAGCGGAGGATGACGTTTTGGTTGAGGAACTGAACTATGAACAATGTAATACTCCTAGTAACCGGGCAGCCCTCCATCTCGCCCAAGCTAATCTGCAGCGTGTTCTGAAGATAGAAGAGAACTTTTGGCGCCAAAAGTCCCACCTTCGATGGCTAAAAGATGGTGATGCTAACACCAAACTGTTTCACGCATCGGTTAAACACACCCGAAACAAGCTGTACCTTCACCAAATTGAGGATATGCATGGCAATTTAGTCTCTTCCGAGGCCGCTATTAAAACTGCTGCAGTGGATTACTATCGTGAGCAACTTACTGCTACTTCTTGTAGTCCCAATAATCTTCTGGATGTCATTCCGCCTCTTATTTCTGTGGAACATAAAATCCTTTTACAGAAGACATACGATTAACTTCATTCGTAAAACCGTTTTATAAAAAGATTTACCAATAAAAGGTTGCGGTGAAATAGATAAATATTTACGTAATTTTACAATATATGAGCTCCTTAACTTCATGTAGGTAAGCAATAAATTTGTGGTCCATAATTTAAAGACCACTTTTCCTTACTGACTCTGTTGCTACCTGAGCAGAATCTCTTTCTCTCGCTCTCTCTCTAGGGCTCAGATCAAAATGTTGTTCAAGTTCCTTTTGTACAGAAAGCGTGGTTATCCCTATCATTGTCTTAGGCTGACGGGGAAAATTATACCACCAAGATGCTTAAGGCAAGTCTTTATCAAGTGAAAATTATTGGCCTGTTCAACCAAGAGCCTCATGAAGCCCTTTAAAGTTTTGGTGCTGAATTTCTTGAATAAGCTATGTATTATTGCCTAGATTCTACACCAGAAAGGAAAAAAGTTATTTTGTGGTCCATACACTACGATTGGTTTCAAAAGGACATTAATACCCTTCTCCCATCCTTGGACAATAGCTGGTCTCAAGGGTGTGTTTGTGTAGTTGGAATGTTAAAGAGACTTTCTGGTCAGTGGTCACTGTCTATAATAACGAGCACTATACCCCCTACCCCCGCCTTCACTTTCTAGGATGATTCTTAAAATTGTTCTTCATTTTCCATTAATATTTGTTCTTCATATAAGCACAGGGAGGTGACTCTTAGAAGATTTGTATAGATATCAATTCAAGATGGCAGTACCTATGCTAGTACTTACAATTGAATTATCTGAAATTCAAGTTCCATTATGTGCATCCATTTTTACGACTTAACCATACCGGCAAATGTTGTCTAAAGCAGATAAAGAACAACCTTTGAACACAATTTTGCATTACCATGATATTCTTGTGTAGTTCAGGGCCTGAGATTTAAGGGTTCGACTTCAAAACAAACTGATTTGATCTTTTACATTCAAATGATAGGCTTTAGGTACGCATGATAATTACAATCGAAACTCGCCCATTCGAATCGACCCGAAAATAATCCAACCTAATCTAATCAGTTAATATTTTTAGGTTAAAACGAATAACCCGTTTCAACCCAAAAATATTAACGAGTTGAGTCAAGTTGGGTTAAAGTGTGTCGAATCAGTTACTCATTTTGACCGGATGTTTTTACTCTAGAAATGTATGAATTTTTTTAGGGTAAATCAGTGTGATGATGGGTCGATCATTTTTAACCTGTTTTTTTTTTTTTTTCGTTTAAAGCAGGGCGGCACCTGCAGGAATTTTATTAATAAAAATGAGAAATACAAACTTGAGGGGGACAACCAGCCTTGCCCTTATAAGAGGGAGGACGGAGGAGCCTAACCTCGAAAACACAATACAAAAATCGGAAAGAAAAACAAAATCAACATCTACGAATAATTGTGATATCCATATAAATCTAACATTAAAGCCTTTTTCACAGGACCTGAAAGCTCCAAGAAAGTCGAGAAACCTTATGCCCTCCTGTTTTATGTGCCTCAGCAGCTAAACGATCAGCTACAAAATTCTGCTCTCTAAAAACATGGAATAACTGAAACATGGAACATAACTCCCTGCACTCACGAAGAGCATATATATACTGCCAAGGAGCCGAATGATGCTGAACAAGAACATCTATAGCAACCCGAGAGTCTGACTCAACAATAACCTTAGAGAGTCCCAAAGAGCGACACAAGCGTAAACCATCTCTTAAGGCTAAAATCTCTGCCTTCATATTAGTACCCAGCTGAAAGTGAGAGCAAAAAGCACCAATAAATTGCCCCTTATGATCCCGGATAACACCACCACCCGTACACTGGCCGTTGATCGAAGATCCATCAGTGTTGAGTTTCACAAAGCCAAGGTTAGGCGGATGCAAACGAAGACATAAACCTTTACGCAAAGAGGGAGACGTAACGGGAATCCCAAGACTTTGCAAAATAACAGAAGCACGAGGACCACATGAAGCCTTAGGTTTATATATAAAGAAAATATCTCGAAGATTATGAACAACCTTCCTAAAAATCTTCTCAGCATTCATAGGATTACCTTCAAAACGGGCCTCACATCGAGCTTTCCAAATTTCCCAACAACAGAACATAAAAACACCAAGTTGACAAACACTAAGTTGACTTCGAAGGGAACTATACGACCATATGTCAAATAAGTGAGAAATATTGGTATAGTTAGCAACCTTGCAGAATATCGACGCAAACCGACTCCAAAGCCCCGCAGCTACATCAGAAAAGACAAAAAGATGTTCCAAAGATTCTTCATGATGATCGATGGCAACAGATACATTTGGAAACAAGTTGAATATGCTTCGATTTAAGATTAACATCAACCGCGAGAGCATTGTGAAACAGCCGCCAAATGAAAGCACTAATTTTAGTTGGCATCCACGCCTGCCAGATTCTGCGAGCCCAACGAAGGACATGATATTTCTGCCTATAATGGTTCCAGAAAGCAGAAGAGTTGAAACTACCATTCGGCGTAAGAGTGCATACAGGCCGATCAGGCTCATCAGATAACCGAAGCTGCATGATGTTCGCATGGAGATGACCAGAAACTTTTTGACACAAATCTTCGAGAAAAGGATAAGCATCCCGAACAGTTAAATTTCGGTCCATCGGAAGAGGGCCAACCAAACGCCTACTGCTCCAATTCGAATCCCAGAAAGAGATGTCGCCTCGACCAACAATCCATTGGATACAATCTTGAACACGGTTCACTTGATTCATAATAGCCTTCCAAGGTTGAGACCTGTTGCTAGTAAGAGAGATTGATTGGTCTATACCATACTTAAGACGGCAAAATTGAGCCCAAAGAGACTTCCCATAGAGCGCGTTCCAAGCGAGTTTAGCATGTAACGAGTGCATCACTTGCCGAAGAGAACGGATACCCAATCCACCTTCATCCAAGGGGCGACAGACTACATGCCAAGGAACCCAATGGGTTCTATGCTCCCCTTTAGCACTCCACAAAAAATCTGCAATAACCCTTTCAATTCTCACAAGAACCGACTTGGGGACTGAAATAGAAGCCAAAGAATATATAGGAATACTGCATAGAACAGACTTAACCAGAGTGATTTTGGCGCCAAAAGAAAGAAGCTGGGACCGCCAACCAGTAATCTTCGAAGTAACTCGAGAGATGAGATCTTCAAAGTAGCTGCATTTCATGTGACCCTTAAATAAGGGAATGCCAAGATAACACATAGGCCAAAATCTTTGAGAACATCCAGACCACTGAGCTAACCGACGGGCAGTTCTGGCACTACAACTTTTACTGACATAAAAGCCACTTTTCTGCATATTAATCATCTGACCAGAAGAACCTTCATAAGCAGAAAAAATTTTGCGCAAACCAAGCACCGAAGTTTTAGAGGCATTACAGAACACCAACATATCGTCTGCGTACAAAAGATGGGATACCTGCACTCCCCCTCGACCATGGTGATAAGGAAGAACCTGACCTCGACTGATAGCTCGATTAATATTAAAAGATAGAACCTCCTGAGCCAAGATGAAAAGCAGCGGGGAGAGCGAGTCACCTTGTCGCACCCCTCTAGCGAACTGAAAAAACCAAACGAGTCACCATTAACGCTAATAGAGTACCAGATGTTAGATAGGAGGCGATGCACCAAGGAACAATTTGCAGAATTGAAACCCATAGCCTTCAAGGAACCCAGAAAAAAAATCCCATTCAAGCCTATCAGATCATTTTTAACCCGTTACCCGTTATAATTCAACCTGATTCAACCCGACTCATCTCAACCTGTTTGATATTTATTTATTGCACGATCAACACATTATTAAAACCTAAATGGAGACTTTTTTGTTACATTTATTTTAGTTTAAAAGTAAAGAATGCATAAACTAATATCTAAATTTAGATTAAAAGTAAAGTTGGCCATTTGATTGTTGTTGGACCAAAACTTTCACATGAACTTTACTCCTAATCAAATAAATGAACCAAAATTTTGGCAACGAAATTGACCTGCAAAAACCGACGCAAGCTTCCAAGTTCCAATAACAATTAGATCCACATGCTTTGTGGACCAACCCAAAAGCATCATTGTTCAATGAGATAAAATAAAAATAAAAAATTATGAGAAAAGGGAGTGTTTTACTCCACCTGTATCGACTATTGACAGGTTTGGATTGGAAAAAAAGTGTTAATCAAATAAATGCATAGATTTTAATTAGTTATAAAAACACCAAATAGTTTGTTATTAATAAAAAAATAAGAGTTTTAGGTCCAATCCAAACTATGATTAAAGGATGGCAAAAAATTAGATAAAACGATCTGACGTATAAAAATACATAAAATCCTTTTACAGAAGACATACCATTAACTTCATTTGTAAAACTGTTTTATAAAAAGATTTACCAATAAAAGGTTGCGGTGAAATAGATAAATATTTACGTAATTTTACAATATATGAGCTCCTTAACTTCCTGTAGGTAAGCAATAAATTTGTGGTCCATAATTTAAAGACCACTTTTCCTTGCTGACTCTATTGCTACTTGAGCAGAATCTCTTTCTCTCGCTCTCTCTCTGGGGCTCAGATCAAAATGTTGTTCGAGTTCCTTTTGTACATAAAGCGTGGTTATCCCTATCATTGTCTTAGGCTGACGGGGGAAATTATACCACCAAGATGCTTAAGGCAAGTCTTTATTAATTGAAAATTATTGGCCTGTTCAACCAAGAGCCTCATGAAGCCCTTTAAAGTTTTGGTACAGAATTTCTTGAATAAGCTATGTATTATTGCCTAGATTCTACACCAGAAAGGAAAAAAGTTATTTTGTGGTCCATACACTAGGATTGGTTGCAAAAGGCCATTAATACCCTTCTCCCATCCTTGGACAGTAGCTGGTCTCAAGGGTGTGTTTGTGTAGTTGGAATGTTCTAGGGACTTTCTGGTCAGTGGTCACTGTCTATAATAACGAGCACTATACCCCCACCCCCACCTTCACTTTCTTGGACGATTCTTAAAATTGTTCTTAATTTTCCATTAATATTTGTTCTTCATATAAGCACATGGAGGCGACTCTTAGAAGATTTGTATAGATATCAATTCAAGATGGCAGTACCTAGCAATATTGTAGACACCCCAATTTCGTATCCCTGATATGTGACTCTGGCATGTGATATCAAGAACTGTTTAAACCTAACAAATGTCAAGTTACAGGAGTTAAAAATGCAAAAGGCAAAGCAAGATGCGCGAAACAGTAAAATGCGAGGGATAAAAGTGCAAATTTTGAAAGTGGAATAGTGTCATGGCGCGGCCAAAAGGGGTCTCTGGCGCCGCGCCAAGAAAGGGTTGTGTCTGCGCCCAGCTAGCTACAGGAGCCCTCCTAGTTAACGCATTTTGCAAGATCGGAAGCCTGGTGTACAATGAAATTGAGCGCGCAGAGACCGATGAGTCCCCTCCTTCAACTATAAATACATGCATCGGGACTCACTTTCAGAACCCTGAAGAGAGACGAAGAGAAACGCCGATAAAATTTCTCTGTGTCGTCCTAATGCTGAGAAAGTAGTGAGTGAAGTGAGATAGGGAGTGGTCAGCCTATAAAGCCTTGAAACCCTTCCAAAACTCCGCCAAACCAAAATCCAACCGGTTAAAGTGATCCCTAGCCCTTAAGTTAGGTATCCACCCTATTTCCCCGGTCCAAAAACCATAAAGTAAGTCGTTACTCTGCCCGAGTAAATAGGCTGAAATCAGCAAAAGTAAGCCGTACGTTATTCCGCCCAACTAAATAGGCCAAAACCACCAAAAACAAGTCATCACTCTGCCTGAGTGAGCAAGCCAAAACCACCAAATATAAGCCGTTACTCTGCCCAAATCACAGCAGCAGCAATATAAAAGTCTCCCTCTCTAGAGAAGGACAGAGCGAGCAAGGGCGTTATTTTTATAAAAGTTATTCTTTAAATCCGACCCAATGTAGAAAATATAATCCGTTGTGCTGTCCGGATTTAGTTAGAAAATACTATGTAAAAGAGCCGTTATAATGACCAAATATTTTTAAATATATATGTAATTATTGTAAGGAGAAGTCCGAATAATGTAGCCGCTGATGTATTTGCTTTTATTTCGTCTTTTAAATGCTTTGTTTATTTGCTAAATAAATATAACAAAAATCATACTTTAGCCAAAAATCGCTTTTGAGACCGAAAGGGCGAGTTGGTTGCCTAGCACCTTCCCAACTCGTAACTTAGCCTCCGAACCCGCTTTTCTTCGGTTCTTTTGGTTTTGCTTTATTTTTGCCTTAAATTAAAGCTTACGACTCTATAAAACATTTTGGATCCAGTGGGGCGTCGCAACACTCCTTTCTTACACTTTTTCGTTTTCCCCTAAAAAAGGGAGAATGAGAATGAAAGAGTGATGCATTCCTATATCCTGGTATCGCCTAAACAAGGGATAACTTGATGCAGGAAACCCAAAGCACCCATAGTGATCCGAAATAGCCATAAGGCTATTTTCATAAAATCCATAGTGGGGTCTCGCAACATCCTTTTTTGCACTTTTCCGTTTTCCCCCTAAACAAGGGAGAATGAGAATGAAAGGGTGATGTATTCCCATATCCTGGTATCCCCTAAACAAGGGATAACTTGATGCGGGAAACCCAAAGCTCTCATATTGGACCAAAAATCCACTAAAGTCAACTGAGGCGCATTCCAACGCGCTATTTTAGACAACACTCCTCTCGCACTTTTGATTTCGTTTTCCCCTAAACAAGGGATGATGAAATGAGAGCAGTGGTGTCCCGCATCCGCACGCGCGCACTCTATCCAAGGCGCGCTGGCGCATGCTAAGCGACCTGCTGGCGACTCGCTGGGAGATCGTTTTATTTTAAATAAAATGGAGGGCTAGACTCATTAAAAAAACTATTTTGTTTTTCTTTATTTCTGGCTAAAGTATTCTTGTTATATTAATTTATGCATTTGAATATTGCGTTTATATACATCCGTGTCTATATTTGTGGATATGATCCTCTATCTTGCAGTAGTTTCGTTCCGATAACTGTTACGGGTATATTTAAAAATATTTTTTTAAAAAAAATCAAATTTTGTAATTAATAGGAATAGATAGATGCCCCGCTTTTCTTTCTTTTTCTTAATGTGATGTGCTTGCTTGTTCGCGCTCAAACTAAAAAGCCGAGAAAATCCACGTGTAACCGCAAGACAGACCATATCTGTTTTTATTTTCTGCTTGTATATCTGAAAAAAAATAAAAGAGATTTTAATGCTTTTTAGAGGCTGCACACACGCGCACGCATATAGGTATATTCCGAACTGCTACCTTACACCATGGCCAGCCTACCCCCTGCATAAGCCAACGTTAGAATGCATATTGATTCTCAGGACACTTCAATGACCGACCGATTTTTGCATCTTTGAATCGTGGGTTAGCCCACGCAAAAAAAGTTTGAAAAAAGAAATAAAAATGAATAAATAAAATAAAAGTACGTAAATAAAAAAATGAAAAAAAATTGCGCAACAAAAAAAAAACGCAGGGGCTGATTTATTATTCTTTGATGCTCGACCTAGACCATTCTGAATGGTGGATCTTGGAAAGAGTATAGGCGGTTCGCCTGAGATCAGTCCAATCTTGAGGAGTCGAAAGGCAGGTGGAATACGTTGGTCCTATACTTTGGAGAAAGAATCCACTGTTCCAGGAAAAGTCCTGAGACCGTCAAAATAAAGCAGGTGTTTATCCGGTAAATTGCAGGGAAAATGAATAAATAAATAAAAAATACTAATAAAGGCACGCTGTACTCAAAGCCCAAAAAGCCTTCAGCCAACCTTCTGATACCTCCAAACCCATTTTCCTCAGAAACCTGGCTCGAATTTGGAAAGGCAAAGATAGTACTGGCCGGTTGATACGAGAAATAAGTGCGTCGAGGTATCGATGTCGAATCGACGATAAGGCGAGAATCGATTCGAGAGAATACGATCCGGCAGCGTATGGCGGCGAAAGTGAGCATCCGCCGTGGAGTGCATCTGAAGGGCTCTAGGGTACGCTCCGACTCTAGCAATGCAGCAGTGGTTAGACCAAAATTTGGGTGCAGCGAGTGATCATAAAATGAGCCAAATAGCAAATCTTATGCAAGGTCCAAAGCCTAGTGGTGAGGTAATCTCTTCCCCTGCAGCCCCCCAAGAAGCATCAACCTCTCATGGGCCTCCAAACCCAATTTCCTAGCCAAACACTAACCCACCAAATATTGCCACTACCCCAAATCCAAATCCTCCACCAAGTCCCTACTACCCAAATATCTGCCCTTACCCGTCCTATCCTCCATATCCTCTCTTAAGCACCAATATTCCCCAAAGTCCAAATGACCTCCCTTTTCCCATAACCAACCCACTCCAGAATAGCCCACATATGGACCCACAAAGCTATAATCCGCCAGGACAAGTTACCACCCTTTTGCCTTTTAACGATCCTGGCCGCCTGACCGAAAATGCCAATAATCCACCAGCTCAGAATCCCTATATTGCCCAAAATCCTTATACTGCCCAAAGTCCACCAACCCAGAACCCTTATCCAACCCAATACCCGTATCCAGCCCAATATCCATATCCAGCCCAAAATCCTTACTAGATACCGCAGTCAGAAATTAACCCAGCCTTCCCTAATCCTGTCAGCATATACCAACAACCAACTCCCCCGCCCACCAAAATGGAGGCTGACATGGAAAATATGAAAACCATGATGCTCAAAATTATAAATCAAGAAGTTTCTAATGAAAGTCTAGGAGACAGCTTCCTGGGTATGATAGAATGAGACACTTATTATGAAAAGCTCCCTGCTAAGTTTGAACTTATTGCTGATAAGCCTCTGTAGAATTGGTATACCACGGTCGGCCCACTATTGACGACCGCAAATCTGGTGGATCGCTTTGGATATACTATTCTCCTTTCTTCCCCTAGCTTTACGGATTGGTCATCTACCGATCCGCTCCCTAACGTTGAGGATCTCAAACCCCAGGTCCTCAATAATGTAATAAACCCTGTACAGTTTGCTTTTAATGATAATCTGAATGTCTTTGCTTATTCCTTAGTTGCACCTACATTAAAAGACGCATTAAATAATAACTATAATAATGAGTCATTTAACGAAATGGACCCAAAAGATAAAAAATATTTGCTTGAGCTTGTAAAGTTAGTTGAGCACCAGGAACAACATCACTCATCAGTATCAACTGAAGACTTGTCCATCATCAATCTGGGGCTGGACAATGAATTCAAAGAAATCAAAATCGGCAGTTACCTGCAAGGCCCTGAGAGGGTAGCGCTCATTGATCTCCTTAAAGAGTTCATGGACATATTTGTCTGGTCCTATGAAGATATGACGGGGCTAGACCCAGCGATAGTCGAACACCGGATCCCCATATATCCGGATGCTCGGCCAGTTAAGCAAAAGCTCCGTCGCATTAAGCCGGAATGGTCACTACAGGTCAAACAAGAAATTATAAAGCAACTGCACGTCAATTTCATTCGGGTAGTAGAATACCCGATCTGGCTGTCCAACATAGTGACTGTTCCCAAGCCCAACGGGAAGGTCCGGATCTGTGTAGACTTCCGCGACCTCAATAAGGCGTCGCCCAAAGATGATTTACCTCTACCCAATATTGATATTGTGGTAGACGTCATTGCTGTTCACAAAGTCAGATCCTTCGTCGACGGCATTCTGGGCTACAACCAAATTAAAATGGCAGCAGAGGACCAGGAGAAGACCTCATTTACTACTCCTTGGGGTACTTATTGCTATACTGTCATGCCATTTGGGCTAAAAAATGCCGGTGCTACTTATCAAAAGGCTGCCACCACCCTCTCCCACGACATGATCCATAAAGAAAAGGAGGTCTATGTTGACGACATGATCGTGCATTCCAGTGACGCCAACGGTGCCCATATCAAAGACCTTCGAAAATTCTTCGAAAGGTTAAAGAAGCACCAAATGAAGCTTAACCCCACCAAATGCACATTTGGGGTTACCAAAGGTAAGGTCCTGCGATTCTTAGTGATGGAGCAGGGCATCGAGATCGAGCCAGCAAAAATAAAAGCCATCATAGACATGCCACAGCCAAAAACTCCAATCGAGGTCAAAGGCTTCCTAGGTCGATTCTAGTATATCAGCCGCTTCATCCGGCAGCTGACAACCACATGTGAGCCCCTCTTCAAACTCCTAAAAAGGAATACTGACCAAGTCTGGGACGAGAAGTTCTAGCTAGCCTTCGAAAGAATAAAAGCCTATCTTACCAATCCCCTTGTGCTAGCTCCACGTCATACACATAAACCTCTCCTCATATATTTAACCGTCATAGACACGTCAGTAGGGGCTATGCTCGCCCAAGAAAAAGAAAATTCCTACATTAAAAATACCATATACTTCATAAGTAGGAAGCTGCAAGGAAGCGAGCTAAATTATTCAGCGCTAGAGAAAAGCTGCACCGGCCTAGTCTGGGCCACGCAAAGGCTCAAGACCTATCTACAAGGACGGTCCATCAAGCTCATCTCCAGAATGGACCCTATAAAGTACATCTTTGGCAAGCCATCACTGTCCAGCCGGCTGGCCAAGTGGTCATTCCTTCTCAACGAGTTTGACATAACCTATGTCACACTCAAATCTATCAAAGGCAGCGTAATTACAGACCACTTAGCCGATCTACCGTTAAAAGCCGAAGATGCAACTGAGCATGACTTCCCAGACGAAGGTGTCTTAGAAATAACTGATCATGACACCAGCTGGCTGATGTTGTTTGATGGATCCGCAAATAAAAGAGGCTTTGGCATAGGAATCTTGCTCATAGACCCAGCTGATTCTCATACTCCGCTGGCCATAAGGCTGGAGTTCGAATGTTCAAATAACACGGTGGAATATGAAGCATGTATTGCTAGCTTAGAAGAAGCTCTCCAAAGGGGAGCCAAAGATCTCGAAGTATATGGAGACTCTGCCCTAATTATAAATCAAGTCGAAGGGAGATGGAAAACCCAAGATCCCCGGCTGCAGCTCTATCATGCCAAACTAACAGCACTTGCCGCCCGATTTGACTCTATCTCGTTCCACTATCTGCCACGAGATAGAAATCAATTCGCCGATGCCCTAGCCACTCTGGCATCGTTAGTCCAAATTCCCGCAGAAACTAACGTTCAGCCATTCGTAGTCGGAAAAAGGTCACTCCCAAGATATCTTGCTTCAAAATTAATGCGACCCGGCGCGGATCACGAGCCCTGGTATGCTGATATCCTAAATCTGCTTCAGAAAGGTATCTATCCTCTCGGCCTAGACAAAAGAAAGAAAGTCTCCCTATGAAGGTGGGCCTCACAATTTGTACTCAGCGGTGGCAGCCTGTATAAGAGGCACTATCAAGGCCTTAATTTATTATGTGTCGATCAGGCCAAAGTTGAGAAAATCATGGATCAACTGGATGGTGGAACCTGCGGGCCCCACATGAATGGCCATATGCTATCTAAGAAAATTATCCGACAGGGGTACTTTTGGAGTACGCTTGAAACCGATTGTATTCGGTGGGTGCTACATTGCGACAAATTCCAACGCTTTGCCAATCTGTAGCATGTGCCCCCGCACGTCCTATATAACTCCACAGCCCCTGGCCCTTCTCAACATGGGGAATCGACGTCATAGGCCAAATTCACCCGAAGGGATCCAATGGCCACGAGTACGTCCTAGTAGCCGTCGATTACTTTACAAAGTGGGTGGAAGCCTCTTCCTATAAAATCCTGAATGCCCGAAAGGTTTCCGAATTCATCCGGGCCAACATTATATATCGCTACGGAGTACCTTTCGAAATAATCTCTGACAATGACACGCATTTTGAAGGGGACATGAATCGTCTGCTCGACGAATTCAAGAACCAAAGGCATAAATCCTCCCCCTACCGGCCCAAGCCAATGGTGCCGTTAAAGCAGCCAACAAAACGCTCGAGAACATCATCAGAAAAATGGCTGACACAGGAAGAGATTGGCCAGAAAAATTACCGCTAGCCCTCTGGGGCTACCGCACCTCAGTCCGCACACCCACTGGGGCTACCCCCTATTCTTTAGCATATGGCATGGACGCGGTACTGCCTATTGAAGTTGAAATTTCATCACTAAGAGTGATGATGGAATCTGGCATAACATAAATTGACTGGGTCAAAGGGCGATTTGAAGAATTAGCCCTAATCGACGAACGACGCCTACTAGCCCTGGAGCATACCCGAGCGTATCAATGGCGCATAGCCCGGGCCTTCAATAAAAGAGTCAAAGGCCGCGACATCCAAGTCAGGGATCTCGTGCTTCGAGAAAAACCCCCTAGTTATGTTGATACTAGGGGAAAATGGAAATCGCCATGGATGGGACCGTATATTGTTAAGGAGATCCGGTCAGGAGGTGCCGTACTTCTCACGAACCAAGAAGGAGAAGACCTTGTTCAGCCCTTCAATCTCGACAAGCTCAAAAGGTATTATGCTTGAGCTAATTTATCCAACAGTTGCTTCCCTCTCTAGCTCGCTAGGCTGAAAACCCGAAAGGGCAGCCTAGGCAAAAATTAGCGTGTATACAAAAAAACAAAAACAAACAATAAAAGAAGAAATAAGGGCTCGCTAGGTTGAAAACCCGAAAGGGCTGCCTAGGAAAAAATTAGAGCATAAAAAAATTAGGAGAAAAAGGAAAGGGAAGGCACTATTTGAATCCTCGGCATTCTACCTCCAGTCTTTAGCATACAAGGGGCTCGACTGACAGGAAAGAGAAAAACCACGACAGAATGCTCACAATAAAACACTAAAATAAAAAAATTTACAGGTCCTAAGGTGCAACTTAGGAATAATTGCTAAAGAAATTTAGATTGTGCATTATCTGCCTGTACATATCTATTATTGCCTCTATCCCCCTTGTTCCCCCAAAACTATCCCTTCTTTTGCAGCTTAAGCCCCGGAGCAGTCCATCAGCGCCTGCAGCGTCCACCCAGCCGGGCCCATATACATTTTCTGCAAGGCACAGAAAAGGCTCAGTCTCATCAGAATGATAAGCACCAGAAGTGTCCTCATCCTATTCATTATCCGCATTGCCGTTGTCTTGAAACAGCTGGACTACTTGGGTTCCGACGATTCACTGCTGCCCTATTTGATTGTGAAGAAAAACGCAGGAGCTATAAGAATAGCTTTATGCCAAGTGTAGCCCTGCAGCAATTATATGACCAGGCACAGGAGAAGGTAGCCGCCTCCTTCTCCCCGAATATCTCCAGAAACGCCCGCTCGGGCTCGAAGGTGTATTCTTATGAAACCCTTTTTTCTAAAATACAGCGTGCCGTTACCCTTAGATATTGGTATAGCTTTATTTTATGCATGTGTTTGAGTCTGTATTTTTAATATGTTTGCATCATATAAAATTTATTGCATTATATAATAAATGTTTGTACAGGTCTTAGTATAAAAAAAAGAGTATAAAAAAAAGAAAAAGGAAAACTAATAATCGCAGGTATCCAAGACTAATGTGCTCGGGACGACTGGCTCCTATCAAGACCACCACCCATGACCCAAGGGCCCCCTGTGCCACCAGCCCTGTATGCTCGACCTCTACCCCGAGCGCGACTAGACCCGGCATCCGCATCATCGTCATCACCATCCCGGCACCTGGTTTGCCGCACTGCATCATTCACCCTGCAGGAAAATTCATCAACAAGCTTTTGATAAAGCTTGTTAATGCTGAAGAAGCCCCGCAGCAGCCTCTTGTAAGTAGACACGTTCACCTAAAAAAAAGTGAGACAGCAAAAAGAAAATATATTAGTCTCCAAAAAAAATAGACATGCATGAAAAGAAAAAAATGATAAATAAAAATATATGTGCATGATATAAAAAAAAAGAGAAAGAAATGCAAAGGTAAATGTGTCTACCGAACGGGCCTGTTCCGGGACCCGATGCTCCTCAGGGATCTTGACATCTGGAAGCATCTCCTCTACCACATGACCGCCCCAATGATACTAGAAGGTAGAGAAAACATCATCAGGCTCAACAAACTCCAGATTCTCATCGAGAGATGGGATGGAAGGCCTTGGCCCGACAGAGGCATCAGAAGCCCGTCTGGGCATAGCAGGAGCAGGAAAGGGAGGATGAAGCACTGTCCGCAAGAAATCCTCATATGCCATAATCGGAAAATCAGTCGCTGGCATAAGGAATTTCGACAAGTACTGATACCTGTTCGGCAGTTGGTCGGGCTCTATCACCCAGAAAGGGCGTCGAAGAGGCACCACTGGAGGCACCAAAATCGGATAATGTTGGTGGTTGACCCGCTCGCCCATATATAAAGAGTCCACCATAATGGATACCATCAGTATCCGGCAGCGGCTCAATCCCAAAGCAACAACATAATGCCCCTCCAGAACCTCCCAAGGAAGGAAGTGCACCGTACCCGGACTCGAGCTAGTAATCCGTTCCTGCACCCGTTCCTTCTTTGCACAACCACCGTCCTGGTCTGGCCGAACCCTGTTCTCATCGATGAACTGAAGTAGATAAGGTGGCTGGTGGATACGCTGATGAAGACGACCCGACGTGTAATGAAAGAATGAAAAGGCCCAGACCTGCAAAAAGAAAGAAAAATAAAAGAAAGAAATTTTATCAACAATATAAAAAAAAGAAAAAAAATGAATGTTGCGAAAATAAAAACATATATACATAAAAAAAAGAAGCAACAAAAGCAGGAAAAGGCATATACCTCCCACGCCGGGGCAAATCCATTCAAGGTCGGCGAGTCATTCCGGCAAGCCCTGTCCATAGAAGCATATAGTTCGGCTAGGCCCGCCTGCCCCCAATCATAAGCAGGGATCCGCTCAAAATCTGCCAAACAGGCCAGGACAGAAACCCTCAGGGTGGTAGAAGAGTTGGCAAAAAGCGACGTGCCAACGAACAAAAATAAGAATGCTCTAGCCGCACGAGTCACGGCGGCGAAGTCATTTTCTGGGACCCGCCCAGCATTGGCTAGAAGCCATTGTCGCACGCTGCTAATTAAAATCTCATCCGTCCATTTAAATTATGGCTCGAAACCCAGGAGGTCCTCCACCTCCTCACGACGCCGACGGAAAGTGTGACGCCCCGCTCCTTCGTTAGCTCGGTTTGCGTGCCATACTTGCACTTCTTCCTTTGTTGACTGTATGTTTGGTTTGCGAGAGGGTCTAGATATGTTTGAGAGACCATATTAAGACCGAAACAACATTTAGAGACTCCATATAGTTGTTGACTTGCTAAAGTCACAAGTCGTGACTCGACGATAGTCGGAATGCGACGCGATTGAGGGTTTGCTTGCGTTTTGTGTTCGTGACCTCGGTTTGGGTCCTAGACCTCTTTAAGATTGTTTATTAACATGTTTAGATGTGTTAGACTTCAAGTTGGAGGTATTCCCTAAGCCTATCGATGATTTGGAAGTTTATAAACCCTCTTGCTTTGTTTTGCCCTTAGCGATTTCCTTCAGGCCAGTCATGTTTTGGGCAAACTTCGGGAAAATTCTGGTACTAATCCACTGAATAGAATTTTCTAAAAATTTAGTATGTTTTACCTTCATATGTTAGGATACTCTCTGTAAAATTTGGTAATTTTCCAAGGTGTCTAAGTACCTCAATTAGGTCTTGACTTACGGCTGTGCCAGAATTCAGTTTTCAGAAAAACAACTTCTGTACTTGATTTTGTTGTAACCATATCTTGATGTATATAAGTCCAAATGGAGTAATTTAAAATCCTAAAATATAATTCAATGAGTCTAGTTTCATAAAAATAAAAAATCACCTCATTTGGAGTTGTGAGCGATTTATGGTCGATTTTACAAGATTGACTGTCCAGCCTCAGCTTCCCAGGCGCCCGCCTCAAAAATGTGAGGCGCCCGCCTCAACTTCTGAGAGCATCTTTGTGCAGGGCAGAGCCCAGGCGGCCGCATGGAAAGGGGTGAGGCGCCGCCTCAACCCAGGTTCTTTTACGGGATTTTGCCCTGTTTTGAGATTGGGCGAATTATACCTATTCTACCCTCATTAAACCCCCTCTAAACCCTTCCTAACCTCTCCTACTTAACCCTAAACATGTCCTAACATTAGTTAGAAGTTAATTTAAGTTAGATTAGTGATTGATTAATCCTAATCTCCACTAATTGTACCAAGGAATTCCCTGTTTTACCCTTATTGCTTGGGAAGTATAAATAGCCTAACCCTTCACCAATTCAGCCAAATCTCTTCATTCTTCTTCCCATTCATACGTAAAATAGAGAGAGAGTCAAGGGAGATTTCAAGCCCTAGCTTCTTCTCTCTTGATCCAAGGCGATCCGACCAACCGATTTCCTTCAAACTTGGATTCTTGAAGCCCTCGGCGAGTAGAAACGACTTCACCGATCGGATTTGTGTTCTCTTGAGTTTTCACTCAAGCTAGGTAAGTTACTTCCTTTTGATTTTGGTTCATTGGCCCTAAGGAAAACAATCTATATGCTATTTGTGGGCAATGAACACTTGTATGCTATGTTTGCCCAATTTTTGGGGATTTTGGAAGTATGAACTTGTTAGGAGTATTTGTAGATGACTTCTATGATTGTTGATGTATATGTTTATCATTCATCTTGTGATTCTAGGGTTGTGAGCATGCTAGAAATCATGTTTACATTTTATTTGGGTCTATTGGGAAAGTATGCCTATGGTTGGGGCTTTGGATATGTGAACTCTCTATATACTATGATTATGATGAATTCTTGGGTTTTAGGGCTTGGGAATCAACCCGGATGATTTTGGGAAATTTGATATAACTCGAATGATGTACTAATTTTGGGTTGTATGAAATGTGTATTTAATGAAATGCGGTATTAAGACTCAATGGAGTCATTTTAGGTTCAATTAGATGTTAGTGAGCCTTATGTTGAAATCCTACGATGTTCGGGTTTGGTTGGTTTTGATTGTGAGTACCCGAACATCTCGAATTGTGTCCCATTTGTGACACCCATGACATAGAAGCTTATTGGGGATTTAATTAGAGCGTGCTCGTAGAGCACGGAGCATTAGAGATCAACTTATGATCTCGTATTACTTTAAGGAATGATTATTTGAATGAGTTCTCTTTTAGGAATTGGGTCGCGTGCACATGAAAGCACTTGCGAGGTTATGACTACGGCTTAGTTTTGATACCCGTGAGATTGACTTTGAAGAAGTCGAACATATATGACCGTTGGGACTTTGGTTGAAGTCCGGTGTACCGTTAAGTGAAGATAAATGCTAAGTATGGATTTATGATTGTTTTTAGACTAAATAATGGTCTTTGGTTTAATCCCGAGTAGAGGGCTATAGTAGACCGCATATTGTGATTTCTTGAGCTTATATGCTACTTTCGATTTGTTGATGACTTGAGGATTATGAGTACCTCATTATGTGGTTCCATGACTAAACTTATAAGTTGGTTGAATTTGTTAAATATGTGCAAATATGTGCATTGTTAATTTGGTGTGTAGAACTTTATGTCCTACATGATTGATATGTCCGCTATGATTGGTCTTGGTTCTTGTTGAGCATGAGAGTAAATATCTACTTGTGCATTGCATTGAGTCCAGCTGGCATTAATTGGTTTGTTTATCAAGTCAGGGTGGGACGATGCATCGCCTTCACGAATTATGGGATTCGTGCTCGCTATGGATCGCCGCACCCGGGACTCCACACACCCCTCCATTGTGGGCCGCAATGGGGAAGTAGCCCCTTTGCCGTATCAGTTAAGTGCCGCATTGGCTTGCTAATGATATCGAGTAAAACTCGATGATAGTCGATGAATTCACAAAACATCGGTGGCACGAACTAGTAACATTGTGTATTGCAGGAGCGACACAACGGAGCTATTTGGGTATCTTCTCTATCCCTTATGTGGCTTACTATGAGCACTTACATGAAAAACAATGTGCTATGTGATTTATGAAGTTTATGCTACTCGATGACTTATCTGAGTTTATTGTTGGTATACGATTAAGATGCCATGATTTTATATATATGCTAGTGCATTATACCATGCCACGCCATGCTATGCCATACATTGCATTTAGTAACTTACTGGGTCATTATGACTCATTTCGTGTGTTTGTTTTCCTTAGTTTTTGCAGTTAGCTCGTTAGTGCGCATTGAAGCTTCGGGCGCTTGTTCGATATCAGGTGGTCTTCCGGGCAATGGCTTGGGATTATTAGTACTATTGTATTCGTTATCTTGTGAGACACGGACGTGAAGTTATGTAAACTTTACTTGGGTAGTTTTGTTAGTATCTTATTATTGTCGTTATTTTGGGAGCCGACTTGTTTGGTCGAGCTATTGTATTAATTAGAAGTTCTGTTGTCTTCCCGAGCAAGGTTATAGCTCGCTTATTCCAGTATTTTGCTATTGTTATTTCTGTCCCCGACAACTTTAGTCGAGGGACATTGGTTTAGTGGTTAGTATTTGATATCTTATTCCTTTAGTTGATTTATTCCTCCGGCATGTTTCAGCCGTTGAGTTGTTGTCTATCAGGTTGGGTTCTGTTGTTTCGCCGGCCTTAGGTTGCCGATGGTTTGTTGTACGTGCGCAATGTTGCGTCACGCGAGTCGTAGATTTGTCGAGAGATAGTCGTCTCTCAGCCTTGTGTCCCTTAGTTTATAATTATAGGCTTTGGTCCCACTTATGATTTGCTTCCGATTTTAGTTTTTGGTTATTCGGTTTTGCCGTTATGGCTTTACATTCCTGTTTAGAGTTTGTTGGTTCAACTCTTGACTCGCACCACTACGCTTAGCGGGTGCTTGTCCATCTTTTAGCTTGTCTTGACGGCACGACCTTGGGACTCCGCATTGGAGTCCGGGTCGGGTCGTCACAGTTGGTATCAGAGCTATAGGTTAGCTATTTCGCCAGGATAGGTTCCTTGGCCTTGTTTGGGTTGGGTTTATTGTTGAGTTATTAACGCTGAGTGTTCTTTGTAGGCGTATTATGTCAGGAACTTGGCGTGGAGCTAGTTCTAGTAGACCCGGTTCGGATGCAGCTCGTGGCGGCGAGAGGGAGAGAATGTAAGCGATCCGCGTGTGACTCCTCAACGATGTTTGGACTGGAAGAGCGACTCTTTGTCCTTGCGAAATTCTTGAAGTTTAAACCGGAAAGTTTCGATGGAGAGCCGGATACTATTGAGGCGAAACATTGGCTAGAAAGCATGGAGAATATCTTTGCAGTTTTGGGTTGTACATCAGAGGAGAAGGTTACCTTAGCGGTGTTTAAGTTGGATGGTGCGGCCGAGCATTGGTGGCTTGAAATGCGAGATCATTGGAGAGGCATGGAGTGCCTCGAGTGCAGGAAAACTTTGTCAAGGAGTTTATGGTACGGTTTGGTCCGGTAGTAACTCGAGAAAGAGGAGAGATGGAATTCCTAATGTTAGAACAGGGAGATATGACCGTGGCTCAGTATTCAACAAAGTTTATGGAGTTGGCTCGTTACTGTAGTTACTTGGTGCGGATGAGGCTAAGAAGACCGAGAGGTTTGTGAAAGGCACGAAGGCAATTATCGTAGGCGGCTTATTCGTTACTACTTACGGATTACCAAGGGCGTGGATCGCGCATATGCGATGGAGGCTGGACATCGAGGAATGCGCTCGAAAGAAAATATCAAAGACTAATAGGGGCCACGAGGATAAGAGGAGGCAGTCAACACCTCAAACAGTTAGTCAAGGAAAGGTGCATTCGGGTGGCCGGAGTGGTGTTACTACTTCTACTCAGATAAGACGAGGTGACGTGTTGACATGTAACTTTTGTAAGAGGACAGGACACACCGAGGATAGGTGTTGGGGAAAGACTGGGAAGTGTTACTATTGTGGAGACGGAACTCACTTGAAGAAAGATTGCCCGAAGAGGAAAGTTAGTCGATGCAGGAGTACTAGTCAACAATTCAGTGGCTTCAAGAGAGATTGTGACGGTCAGCCTAGAGTTTGAAGCAGTGCACGCGTGGCGATTGGCCGTCGCGGAGTTTTGAGACCCATCAGGAATAGGAAGGTATATTCTTGTATATATATATATATATTTAAATTATAACGTTGCTACTATTACCGTTATTATGATGCAGCGCTCTGTCGTTAGCTCATGTGCATTCATACATACATTATATGGTGTATTGTGTAATATTGGTTGTTTGCTCGATCGGGAATAATACCCCAATGTGAGATCGATATATGAGGTGGTTTGTTTGTGAATTACCGGTAAGTAATCGTACGTTGTGTATGGATTCTTGTTTAGTATATATATGTAGGACTATGCTATATATAGAGTTGTGGTTTGTGTGGTTATATAAAAGGCCATAGTATGTATATTTATGAAGCATGAATTGTTTATTGATACCTATTGGTTTGGTATGATGTTTGTATATTCTATGAGGATATGTTTTATGTAATGAGTAATATTATACTATATTGTGGTTAAGGGTTATTATGCGAATAAGATATACATTCGACTTGTGAGAAGGTTGAAAGTTGCGATTTAGATGATAATCATGGTTACACGGGAGAGATAGACGCTTCACCGTGAGTATTGAGACGTTAACGTTGTGTTAGGATGCCTAGTGCATTGGTTGTAGACTTGGTCTAGAGCTTAAGAAAGAATAGTGTTGCGGAGTATGGACGTTACGGGCATTAGTAGCCTTGTCGATTCATTGTGATTACTAGGAAATTATATTGGTTGGGTGTACTAGGTACACGAGTTTTGTGATAGCTATAATTGTTGTTTGCCAAGGTAATAGACCTTGTTACTTGGTCTGAATTTTTATTCAGTTACGTGCATTAGTTGTAGGAAACACCTACTTGATGCATTTACATCATAGTATATTAAAATCTCATGTTCATTCATTTCATTAGTATAGGAGACTGTTTGAGGGATGCTTAAAATTTTTATTCATGAACCTTCGCATCCTTACGACGGAAACTTTTGAAGCTAATTCAGCAGGTACCCTGAATTGGTGAGCAAAAAGGAATTCGTCGTTGGACTAGGATTGATACGAATTAAGTTAGAAATTGACTATACCGTTACCAAATGGAATGGACTGAAATGGAATGAATTTTCAAAACATTTCATTAATGTGCTCTTATGTGTTCTCACCCGCGATGGGGAAATCGCGGCGTGATTTACATGGTTTGAAATGCCAATTTGATTATCTTTGATTTGTTTGTAAATTGCTCCATAGGCAATTATTAATCCTTGTAACTTAGAATCTTTTGTGCTTGAATTTCATGATGTGCCCCGAGACAAATAGTTTCGGTAGTTGGATGTTGAAATATTCTCGATTATGTGTTCCATGTTATAGTTTGGGGATTTTGCCTACTTGGTTGGCATATTGTCGTTCATATGTGTATTCGCGACTCAAGTATGAGTCATGTTATTTTCAATCGTAAGTGTTGATGCTGTCGTGTCTATTGAGAGTTGTAGACTTTTGAATTTGGATTATATTAGTTTGACCCTCAGGCATTGTGGTGGTAGACTCGGAGATTCGAGTCAAGGTTGGTTTGTATCATGATTTAGAATTCGGGACGAATTCTTTTTAAGGTGGAGAGGGTGTGACGCCCCGCTCCTTCGTTAGCTCGGTTTGCGTGCCATACTTGCACTTCTTCCTTTGTTGACTGTATGTTTGGTTTGCGAGAGGGTCTAGATATGTTTGAGAGACCATATTAAGACCGAAACAACATTTAGAGACTCCATATAGTTGTTGACTTGCTAAAGTCACAAGTCGTGACTCGACGATAGTCGGAATGCGACGCGATTGAGGGTTTGCTTGCGTTTTGTGTTCGTGACCTCGGTTTGGGTCCTAGACCTCTTTAAGATTGTTTATTAACATGTTTAGATGTGTTAGACTTCAAGTTGGAGGTATTCCCTAAGCCTATCGATGATTTGGAAGTTTATAAACCCTCTTGCTTTGTTTTGCCCTTAGCGATTTCCTTCAGGCCAGTCATGTTTTGGGCAAACTTCGGGAAAATTCTGGTACTAATCCACTGAATAGAATTTTCTAAAAATTTAGTATGTTTTACCTTCATATGTTAGGATACTCTCTGTAAAATTTGGTAATTTTCCAAGGTGTCTAAGTACCTCAATTAGGTCTTGACTTACGGCTGTGCCAGAATTCAGTTTTCAGAAAAACAACTTCTGTACTTGATTTTGTTGTAACCATATCTTGATGTATATAAGTCCAAATGGAGTAATTTAAAATCCTAAAATATAATTCAATGAGTCTAGTTTCATAAAAATAAAAAATCACCTCATTTGGAGTTGTGAGCGATTTATGGTCGATTTTACAAGATTGACTGTCCAGCCTCAGCTTCCCAGGCGCCCGCCTCAAAAATGTGAGGCGCCCGCCTCAACTTCTGAGAGCATCTTTGTGCAGGGCAGAGCCCAGGCGGCCGCATGGAAAGGGGTGAGGCGCCCGCCTCAACCCCAGGTTGCTGTTACGGGATTTTTGCCCTGTTTTGAGATTGGACGAATTATACCTATTCTACCCTCATTAAACCCCCTCTAAACCCTTCCTAACCTCTCCTACTTAACCCTAAACATGTCCTAACATTAGTTAGAAGTTAATTTAAGTTAGATTAGTGATTGATTAATCCTAATCTCCACTAATTGTACCAAGGAATTCCCTGTTTTACCCTTATTGCTTGGGAAGTATAAATAGCCTAACCCTTCACCAATTCAGCCAAATCTCTTCATTCTTCTTCCCATTCATACGTAAAATAGAGAGAGAGAGTCCAAGGGAGATTTCAAGCCCTAGCTTCTTCTCTCTTCGATCCAAGACGATCCGACCAATCGATTTCCTTCAAACTTCGGATTCTTGAAGCCCTCGACGAGTAGAACGACTTCACCGATCGGATTTGTGTTCTCTTGAGTTTTCACTCAAGCTAGGTAAGTTACTTCCTTTTGATTTTGGTTCATTGGCCCTAAGGAAAACAATCTATATGCTATTTGTGGGCAATGAACACTTGTATGCTATGTTTGCCCAATTTTTGGGGATTTTGGAAGTATGAACTTGTTAGGAGTATTTGTAGATGACTTCTATGATTGTTGATGTATATGTTTATCATTCATCTTGTGATTCTAGGGTTGTGAGCATGCTAGAAATCATGTTTACATTTTATTTGGGTCTATTGGGAAAGTATGCCTATGGTTGGGGCTTTGGATATGTGAACTCTCTATATACTATGATTATGATATGAATTGGTTTGATCTATGGGTTATTTGTGGATTTTAGGCTTGAGTCAATCGAATTATTGGGAGATTATTGTTAGTTGAAATGAGGTTAATGTTGAGAGATTGATGAAGGGTGTAAATGATGAAACTTGGTGTTTAGACTCACGGAAATATGATTTTGGATAATGAAATTTGACTATAATTATGATGAATTCTTGGGTTTTAGGGCACTTGAATCAACCGGATGATTTTGGGAAATTTGATATAACTCGAATGATGTACTAATTTTGGGTTGTATGAAATGTGTATTTAATGAAATGCGGTATTAAGACTCAATGGAGTCATTTTAGGTTCAATTAGATGTTAGTGAGCCTTATGTTGAAATCCTACGATGTTCGGGTTTGGTTGGTTTTGATTGTGAGTACCGAACATCTCGAATTATGTCCCATTTGTGACACCCATGACATAGAAGCTTAGGGGATTTAATTTAGGCGTGCTCAGAGCACGGAGCATTAGAGATCAACTTATGATCTCGTATTACTTTAAGGAATGATTATTTGAATGAGTTCTCTTTTTAGGAATTCGCGTGCACATGAAAGCACTTGCGAGGTTATGACTACGGCTTAGTTTTGATACCGTGAGATTGACTTTGAAGAAGTCGAACATATATGACCGTTGGGACTTTGGTTGAAGTCCGATTAATGAGTTAAGTGAAGATAAATGCTAAGTATGGATTTATGATTGTTTTTAGACTAAATAATGGTCTTTGGTTTAATCCGAGTAGAGGGGCTATAGTAGACCGCATATTGTGATTTCTTGAGCTTATATGCTACTTTCGATTTGTTGATGACTTGAGGATTATGAGTACCTCATTATGTGGTTCCATGACTAAACTTATAAGTTGGTTGAATTTGTTAAATATGTGCAAATATGTGCATTGTTAATTTGGTGTGTAGAACTTTATGTCCTACATGATTGATATGTCCGCTATGATTGGTCTTGGTTCTTGTTGAGCATGAGAGTAAATATCTACTTGTGCATTACATTGAGTCAGTATTAATTGGTTTGTTTATCAAGTCGGGGTGGGGCGATGCATCGCCTTGTGAATTATGGGATTACATTG
>CM028377.1:147493481-147662441 GCA_013146195.2 Codonopsis lanceolata
AATTGATGAGAAATTTCCAAATTGTTGAACAGATGTATGCAGTATTGCTGCCTATTACTGTTTTCCTTCTATACTATCTTAGAAGGAGATGTGTTTATGATCTGCACCACAGCATTCTAGGTAATCTTATTTTGATACTTCTCAAATTTGTGGAAAAAATCATTTAAACCCCTTTATGCTCCTTAATTCGGAGGAAGATTTTAGATAGGTTAGTGACTTGAATTCATGAATGCTTGCAGGCCTCTTGTTTGCTGTACTGATAACTGGGGTCCTCACAGATGCGATAAAAGATGCCGTTGGACGGCCTCGCCCTGACTTCTTTTGGCGATGCTTTCCAGATGGAGTGGATGTATGTGACCCAACTTAGTTTTTATATCCCCCATCCAAAACATAACACTAGAGGTTTTTGCTTCCCATTTGGGTGTGGAACCTCTAAGGTTTTGACACCGCACGGTTTCTCCAGTTCTTTAGTGACATGTTATTCTTGTTGTGAATACTTTCAAAAACTTTGAAAATATGTTCTTTCCTTTAGTGAATAGTCGAACATCCACATATTCACAATAGGGAAAAACATATTTGCAGATTATCAGACTTTACAGCCGTTGGATGTACTTTCATTTATGTGCTGGCTTCATCCGAGCATCCAACCAAAGGAACCGTGCCAATTTATGACCGTAGAGGTTGCACTTCACATTTGGATCTCCCATCATGTGGATGAAATTGATTGGACTTTGCTTATGGGTTCTGCAAGTTGATGTGGATGGATGGAATAGTCAATACTCCCCACATGTGAGGCTTGCAGAAGGGGGAACCTCTGCTATTACACTATTTATGTATTTCGTTAGCGTGTCTTATTGCTTTTACATTTAATAGTTTTTGCATAGTAAAGTTTCTTCCTTAAAGAAGACTATAGATATGGCTTTGTCATTTATGTAGATACTTGCTTTCTTTTGTTTTTGTTATCCTTACACTGTCATGGATCTTTAACGTAATCCTTTTACATCATGATCATCTTGTTGACTGTGGATCTGATTATTTTGTATTTGCACGTACATACTCAGAAACACATGCAATTTATGAACGGTTCCTGTTACGTTGTTTCTCAAAATCCAATGATGTGCTGTTAATATTTGTCGTGTTTATTTCGTTGCTGTTACTTGCAGAATTATGATCGTTTTGGTGATGTTTTATGCCATGGTAAAGATAAAGATATAAGGGAAGGACATAAAAGCTTCCCAAGTGGTCATGCTTCATGTAAGAAAATTCTTAATAGTTTCTGCATTTCATTTAGCCAAAATTACGTGTGACCAAAACATGAAATAACTCAGATTGTGCAAAATAAACATGGGTGCATGGTTCTGGCTTCCTTTTGGTAGCAGTTTCTTTGTATATACTAGTAGAAGTGACTTTCTATACAATATAACAACTCTCTTTGCGGAATTCGCATGTTTATAAATGTCTTAGGAGCTTTCTCCAACCTTTGGCTTGGAGTGAGGTCAAATCAAGTACCTACAAATATGAATTTCTTATAATTATTTTCTTTTATTGACGCAGTGGGCTTATAGATCCATTCAGTTAAAGAAATTTGGGATGCTTTGCAGGGTCCTTCGCAGGTCTGAGTTTTCTCTCATTGTACTTATCAGGAAAGATTAAAGTATTTGATAGGCGGGGGCACGCGGCGAAGCTATGCATTGTTTTTCTTCCACTACTCATGGCAGCCCTTGTTGCAGTTTCTCGGGTGGATGACTATTGGCACCATTGGCAAGATGTATTTGCTGGTGGCCTCTTAGGTTTGTTCTCTGCAGCTGATATATATTTTTGGCAGACAATATATCCTGGCTTATATATTTCATGTTCAGGACTCGTTACCGCAACATTTTGCTATCTTCAGTTCTTCCCAGCTCCATATCACTCTGAAGGTAGGATGTTCCTTTTCTTCTGTCTTTTGTACTTTTGCTATTTGGTGCAGTTATCATAACGAACTACCCACTCGAGCTTGAGTTGTGTTTGTTTCCATTAAAGCTTGTTCGAGTTTGAGTTCATGAGATAGTCAAACCAAGCTTGAACAAATGCTAATGAGATAATCAAACCAAGTTTTCTCATATGTTCAAGCTCATTAGAATATAAAGATTGGCTCAATGAGCTCACAAAAATGCTATTTCATTGAAAAAGCCAAGCTACTCAAACTTGGTTTGGTTAAAATGTCGTTTTGAGATCAGCTCGAGAACTTATCGAACCAAACTTGAACACTTTTTTACTTTTGCTATGTTAGACTAAATCTTGAATATTCAAGCGCTTGGCTCCACTTGTTTATAGTCATTGCTGCAGTAATCTTAACTTGCATTTTCAGCCTTTTAACTTTCTTTTCTCCTAGCTATTATTTGAATTGCCATTACTATACCCATGTTGGATTTGTCTTACGATGCATTTCCCAAGAGCTCTGTCTTCCTGTTGACTTAGACAGGTGAAAACCCCATCTAATTTTTCTGCAAAATGGACTACAAACTTATCCTCTTATTTTTTTTTTTTTTGGGTCTCTCTAGTTCTTACTTGTCAGAGTTGGGTAGAGGAATTACTTCATAAAATTGGACTAAATCAACTAGAGATACAGTGATAAATATGAGGTTTGATACAAGAAATTACCAAGGTTATCAGTGGGTCCTTGTGTGCCAACTACTAATAGATAGTCTCTCAAAGAGTTTATATTTAGAAAGTCAAATAATTGAGACATAGCTACGCGTGGAAGTAACTAATGCAGTAACTATTAAATTGCAGCTTATTTATCTCATACAATTAATAGGTATCTCAGCAACCAATTAACATAGTGATTTAAACTTTCTTTTGTTCAAAGTATTTGTTTAAAATGAAGACAATTAGAACTTTTTTCCACTGTGCAGCTAACTTGCAATTTGATCAAGTAATTCTTACCATGATAATCATCTTCATATTTACTCTAATATCTGCATACAAATATATGATAAGCCTTGCAGCTTTATTGAACAATGCTTCTATGTCTTGGTTTTAGGATGGGGACCTTATGCTTATTTTCGGGCGCAAGAGGAGGTGCGTGCCAATTCAGAACTAACTCCTCCTGTAAATGAAATCAACATGCAAGTGGTGGATATTGAAGGTGGAAGCCCACAGTCTGAGAGAAACAGCCACAAATTTATGCCAGTCTCATCTTAACACCACTGCTCTAGCCCAAGCTGCCCAATATTGGAAGATATGGACTCTGGCAAAACATGAAGTTGTATGTTCATTAATTTGTCCAAATTCTTTGCTCTAGAACAATTATGCTAATTGCTATAGTTGTTACTGAATTGCATTCACCTTATCCCCGTTGTTAGTGATTTACCTGTTTTATTTTTTGTTACAAGAGGATGCTTCGCTTGTTGAAAATATATCGGCTTTTGAGAAGGAAATGGTGTTGGAATAAATTGCGGTGTAATCTGAAAATGACAATTAAAACAAATACAGAAAAATAATACGGAAATTATTTACGTAACAAAATTACGTAAAAGTCGAGGCAAGAGTTAGAATCTTTCTCTGCAAGACGAAATTGCCCAGTATGTTTTACTTGTCTCGACAATCGTCCCAAGATACAACGACTTTCTAACTTTATAATCGTAGCACAACGACTAAAAGTTTTCGGCAACTATTAAAATACCCAAGATTTTCTTTAGTATGAGAATGACAAATACATGATTTTGTTCTAGTGGAGTGAATGAAATAGATGGAAGGGGGTTCTATTTATAGTTATTAAAGAGGTAGGGGTGTCTTTTGCAAAGAGTCACAAAATGGGCGGCCAGATCTCAGCCACAGGATCGTGGCTGATCAAAGGAGGCGGACCGGTTGTACAGGCGCGAGAAGCACTGGAATGGTCCCAGCAGCAACCGCTCCATAACCGCCGAGTGAACAACAACACATGATGCACTAGACCTTCCTTGGTCGAACACGTCCATTTGCTGGAGACGGGCTGGCCCGAGCTCACCGACCACACCGTGAGTAGTACCACCTAAATCGGGTTGAAACCTAAGTCGAGCCATCGGTTTGGTTGACCTAGACAAAACTTTAAGGCTCTACAACTCCTAGCGACGATGCACACGTGCAAAATGTGCCTCTAAAGCGCCCAATACGACTTGCACAAGCGCATGCAGGTGCGGGATCGAACGATGCTTTGCACCATCCTCACAGCTTGCTTTGGGTTAGCAAGCTAACACACATGTGACACCATTATGATGCACCTTGGAACACACAATTGAATTCCCATAAATTGCTCTTCTTCACACTTTATTTTCACAATGTAGGATATGTCATTCCATATACTCATTCACACTTCAACTATAAATTCAAGTTGCTCACTTTGCGCATTGATTTCTCGTTCACTTGAAATTGGTTTTGAGCAAATAAATACATTATTCGTATCTACTCGAAACGTAGATTAATGATTTGCAACTTGTTTATAATTCCACTAAATAGAATTTAGATTAATTATTAATCAAAGATTGGTCGTCACCAATTTTTGCAACCAATTTCCAACAAATGGGTATTGCCACATTAGACTTCATATTGTTGTAACAAGATAAAGCGTTTCTTGCATAATGAACAACTTCTTGTGCTCTTTGCTTGAAAGTGACAAGTGTGGTCATATTTCCTTAAAAGAATACAAATGAGAGTAGTATGATGACCTTAGAATCCGGCTAGGTATAGTAAGAGAGTGGCTTTCCCCGTTGGCATCACTGAATGCATGAAGAGCAAGGGGAGACTGTTGATGAAGTAGAATCCCATCATCAATGGACCCACATAGATAATGTAGAACACGCTTGGCCGCATTCCAGTGCTCGGTGGTTGGCCTATACATGTACTGAGAGAGTTTGTTGACGACATAGACGACATCTAAGTGAGTGAGAGACAAATGCTAAAGGCTCCCGACCACAGCCCGAAACTCTGTAAGGTTGGTAATGATGAATTCATAATTTTACATATTTTTCCCCATGTTTTATTCCCAATTTATATGATTTTCATATTTATTTTGCCCAAAGAATTGCATTTATTGTGATTTTATTGTGTTTAAGGTACTTGTGCATGAATTCAAGCTTTAAAGGATCAATTCATAGCAAATTGGGAAGATTCAAATCAATTCATGAAGTTTGAAGTTAATTGATCAAAGTCCGTTAGCTTTCTATGAAGCATTTGCAAGGATAAGAATGAAATGATAGAAGAAAAAGGCTAACGGATGCTAGCGGTCGTTAAAGGAAGAGCTAGCAGAGCCTAACGGAGGCTAACTGGACCAACAAAGGACCTAATTGCAATGCCTGGAGAGGGAAGGCCTTCGGCGTTCAGTTCATAAATGCCAGGGGAACTGGAGTAAGTCTCAAAAATCCAAGGGAGGTCGACGCAATTGTGGAATCCTCCTGCCCTTTTGCGTTGTCGGCTCCTGGTTGAGCCACGTCATCCCCACTCAACTACTAGCAACCCGAGTGCAGCCTAAGCAGATCCAAGCCACCCGACCCATCTAAGCTCCAACCTGCCCGTGTCCTAGCCCGATCTCCCTCCCAGCCCCTTCCCATTTCATATGGGCTGACCCGCGAATTCCCCCTTGGATCCCCCTTCAACCCAACCGTGTCCCATCTCCATTTCTTTCCCAATTAAGCCCCCAATTATTCAGTGTTTTCCCTATTTTGCCCTTCCTTGCTTGGCTTTACTCCTTACATTTTTTAGATCAGTTTTGGAGGGAGGCAGAGGAGTTTTAGAGGCACACACGGTTGGGAGAAAAGAGAAGAAAGGGGGCATCTCCAATTTCATCATCTTTTATTTAGATTTTGTCAAAGAATGCAAAGGGATTTCCACCCAAATCTCCATTGAAGTATTGTATCTCATACTCTTTATTTTTAATATCATTATGAAATATTTTCTTGGAGTATTTGTGTGTGATTCATTTTACATTATGAGCTAAATATTTATTGTTAGGATTGTGATGAATATCTAAATTTGAAGCATGCTCTATTTTTTTTCTCTCTCAATATCACTTTAATTTATTTTAGGGTTATTATTTTGTTGTGTTTAATGCGAGAGCCCGTAGCGACTAAATTTATGTTCTCGGCTACCCTAGGTGAATTATAGGAAATTGAGAGAGTGGATTAATTGAGCATGTGGATAATTGGAATGAAATTGCAATCTTAGCATTTTCATCATTGAGAAAACTCTTCATTACTCGTGCGTAGTTGGTAATTTTTATTTCCTGCTTATTTTTATTGCTTTAGTTTTAATTGCATCGCTAAAAATTGATTGTTTAGATAAAGTCATTAAATCCATAATTTTAGTAATTAGGAAAATATACACGATAATTGTATATGTGAGATCAATACTTGTGTTTTAGCACTATATTACTTGTGGACGACCGTGTATTCTTTACCGTTGCGATTTTCGCCCGTTAGGTAAGAGCAGTGCCTAACTGAAGAGCTAGAGTAAGCGAGGTAGCGAGAGGGGTAGCCACAAGGCGAGCATTTGTCATGCCCGTATGCACGAGCAGATCTTCAATGTAACCTCGTTGGGAGAGCAGGAGATCACTTGGTCGCTGAACAACTTCAACCCCCCAAGGAAATAGTGGAGGTCACCAAGGTCCTTAAGCGAGAAATGAGTAGCGAGTAGGGAGATGAATGTCTAAACAACAAAAGACTGGTTCCGATGATGATGATGTAATCCACATAGACAAGAAGATATATGGTGATGCCCCCTGCACTAAATATAAACAAACGATGTGTCGGCCACAGAGTTGTTGAACTCGTAGGCGAGCAGAAATTCTCTTAGCTCATTGTACCATGCTCGGGGAGCCTATTTGAGACCATAGATACCCTTGTGAAGTCGAAAAACATGCTGAGGGTTGTCCTTGTCGATGAAGCCCGGAGGTTGAGCCATGAAGACCTCCTCGGATAGAGTGCCTCGGAGAAAGGCATTGTTCACACCCAATTGTCGAAGAGCCCATCCTCGGCACACGACCAAGGAGAGAACTAGGCGCATAGTGGTGGGTTTAATCACCGGGCTGAAAGTTTTATGATAGTCGACCCCTGATCGTTGGTGAAACCCCTTGGCAACAAGGAAAGCTTTGTATCGGTTAATAGTGCCATCAGCATGACTTTTGATACGAAAGATCCATTTGTAGCCAACAACATTGTGAACACCAACCGAGGGAACCAGATCCCAAGTACTATTGCAAGCCAGTGCATCATACTCTTTAGACATGACATGGTGCTACTTGACATCTTTGAGAGCCTGTGTGACACAAGTCGGTTCACTGTCCATTGCTAGTTGAGCCGAGAGACTAAGTTTGGTGAGCAGCTTATAAATATTGTTCTTGGAGTGCGTGACAATGGATGAGGTACAAGCAACAGTGGGCACAAGAACTAGGGTAGCGGGCATAAGAACTAGGGCATCGGACACTGGATTGCCCTTGCGATCAATGGGCACCAGATTAATTATGAGCACAGTACTTTCCCCCGGCATGAGGCTTGGTGTCAAGGATGAGCCAGTAGTGGGCATAGAGATGTTCTCGGGGAGGGTGCTAGGTGCCGAGGAGGGTTGAGCAGTATGAACAAGACTGGTAGCGGGCATAGTATTGATTGGGTGAGGTTGGTGTATGGGAGAGTCGAGTTCAATCAAGGTCGGATCCATGTGAGGAGCAACTAGCATAGAGTCACTTGTGCAGGTAGCGAACGGTGTGTATGAAGTCAGGATAATATCACGAGGGGGTAACCAGGTAGCTCGTGTGGAATCAGGGCAAGGAATATGTAACTCAAGGCTGGACATGGGAAACTCGAACTCGACAAACCGAACATGACGGGAAATGAACATTTTAATGGTGTTCGGATCATAACATAGTAGTAGGCACTTTGGGTAAACAAGTAACCAAGGAAGATACACGGGGTGGAGCGAGCAACTAGCTTGTGGGCAGAGTATAGGTGGAGCCAAGGGTAACGAAGATAACCAAAGACACAAAGTTTGTTGTAGTTGGGTGGAGACCCAAACAATTTTTTGTAAGGAGAGAGCTGTTTAAATGTTGGTGTTAATAGCCGATTTATGAGGTAAATCGTTGTTTGGAAGGAAAATGACCAGAAGGGCAGTAGAAGGGATGTTTTAGAGAGAAGGGAGAGACTTGTCTCAACAATGTGGCGATGGTGATGTTCTAAGAACCCATTATGTTCTGGAGTGTGAGGCGGTGAGGTGAGATGAGAGATGCCATTAGCAGATAGGTAGGCGGCCAAGCCAGTGTCCCGGGCAAGTCCAGTGTACTCGCTTCCATTGTTCGAGTAAAGTGTGACAATCTTCGTTTTGAAATATTTTTCCACAAGGGCTTTGAAACGAGGAAATATGGTGGCGACATCGGACTTCCGTTTGAGCGGGTAGAGCCAGATGTAGTAGGTGAAGTGATAAACAAAAATCACATAATTCTTGAACCTATCAACAAAATGAAGGGGGGAGGTCCAAACATCAGAGTAACATAGTTTAGAGCGGGGAGGTAGACACAATATTAGATTGAGAAAAAAAATTGTATGCTTTTTATTGCATAAACAATCATTACAATGTATTTTTGTAATGCAAGTAGTGTCTAATGCTAAGACAAAACTAGATAGAATCTGACATTGGACGGGTTCAGACGGATGACTAAGTCGATGATGCTAGTCTTGGTGAGAAGAAGAACTAGTTTCGGAGATAGTTAACCATGTACCATCACCATGACCATGTTGTCTACGCCCGTGTAGGTGGAGTGTAGAGAGAGGTTGCCAAGGTCTCCAGTGACATGTTGATAGGCACCAATGTCAAGAAGCTAGCTTGGTGTCCCTTTGTCTATTGTGGTTGCTAGGTGTGCCCGCGGTTGCCACTTGGAGTAGTTTGCCAATGAGAGAGCAGCGGATTGAGGATTAGTGGCGGCTAGTTGGAAGTTGGGGTAGCGAGCAACTAAGTGACCCTGTTGGTGATAGCCTTGACACTTGCCAAGATATGGAAGTTGTAGCCGAGGAGCCGGAGTCGAAGTCTGTGGAGAAGACTGCCGAGGTTGAGAGGGCACTAGCTGAGCTTACAAGAAAGGTTGCCGAGCATGCGAGCTGTTGTTCCTCGAGGTAGCAAGGTTGGCCGAAGTAGAGTGCGAGTTGGACACGGGCTGGGAGTGCTTTAAGAACAGTTTGCGGACCTTTGACGTCATGAGATCGTTTGAGTGCCCTTGGAAGCCTGCTTGGGGTAGTCCTTGATCTGTTTAATATTGTCGCGAGTTGGGCGAGCATAGGTGTGAGTTAGAGTTTCCTATGCTGTACGGGTGGTGGTGGCCTGCTGGATCAGAGGGACAAGAGAGGCAAATGGAAAACCAAAAAGGGCTCCAAACAGGAGCTTGTCTTGCCGGATCCAGGGTTGATATTTAGGGTTGGGTGTGAGGGCATCCTTCAAGAGGATGGTGGGAGGCGGAGATGAGTATGTTCCATCTACATATTTGTAGAGGTTATAGCCAATATGGGTGACCTCAACTTGGAGTTTCCAAGTGATGTAATTGGTGGAAGTGAGTTTGGTGATGTTATGGTCAGAAATAGTAATGAGTTGGAAGGTTTGGGTTGGATCCTCGGGGTTTTGAATGGTGAGGATGTTGATGGCAGCCATGATTGCAAGCTTGTAGGCGGCGGCGAAGAACAAGTAATACACGATTGAGAGGGTTTAGGAGATGAACTCTGATACCATGTAGAAACACACAATAATTATGAATAATGACATAAACCTTTCATTAATTGACTCACCAAATAAACTAAATAATAAACATTATTCTCTAATACCAAGCTACATCAACAATCAACATTATTTCTATAACTCATCATTAAGTAGACACCATTATAAGACTAAGAAGTATTCAATGGTTGCAAAATAACTAAAATAATAAATAAGACTGTTTGTTTTACGAAAAATAATTTTTGGAAAACTTCTGGAAAATGAAAAAAAAATCATTTTCTGATGTTTGGTAATCTTTAGAAAATATGTCGATTTTTTTGATGTTTGACAAACATATATAAAATGTTACGGAAAACAATGCATGAATACATAGAAAAAATATATTATAATATTTAATTCCCGATTGAATATACACTAATTTTTAGAAAAAATGTTCAATTTTAAGTAATTTTACTTTAGTAACCCCTAATTTATTATTATTGGTGTCAAATCAATAATGTCAATTTTTTTTCAATATCACAAATATGAATAATAAAATTGAAAATTGTTATGAAAAAACGTTTTAAAAAAGAAAAAAGATAATGATTGAGACATCTCAAAGTAATGTAGTAAACATTAATTTTAGGACGTAGTAAGTATTAAAATTATGATTTATAAATAGTCTACATAAAAATAATAAAAAAACTCAATTTATATTTCAAAAATCGTACAATGATATATAGAATAATTATATCGCAATGCATGGAATAACTTTAGCTTGACAATGTATTATATATATATATATATATATATGTGTGTGTGTGTGTGTGTGTGTGTGTGTGTGTGTGTTTTATATGCAATCATATTCAAAAAAGATTATTGAAGTGAAAAAAATATTTCTAAAAAGTACTATATTAATTTCTACCAAAAACATTTATTACTATATTAATTGATGTTATTCAGTCATTTTATACAAATTTCAACAACTATTTATAATAAATTGTTAAGATTAATTTTACACCAATTCACTATTTAAACCAAAAATTAAAATGTATTTCTCTTTGAATAAAGCACGGGTGTACCGTACTAAAATCGAACTATTCGATTTGATTTGTTTTGTGTTTCAAATAAAAAAATGTAATCAACTTATACAACATTAAAAATAACATAGTGGTACTTTCGATTAAACACATAGTCAAATTTTTCAACAAGTCCTATGGGGTTAGTAGCAGTACCAATAAATACAAATAAACTAAATGCATGTTAACTGTTTAGTGTTTACCATTCACACTTTTCTTGCTAAATGAAGCGTATGTTACAAATAAATACAAACAATGAAAATTTAAAAGAAACAACAAATAAACAAACAGATGTGTTCGTGACTAAGTGTAATGTGTGAATGTGAAATATGATTTTGTTACTTTGGTCTTTGGCAATATATATATATATATATATATATATATATATTAAAATAGTGGTTCGATTCAATTTAAACTCAATTCGATTCGTTACCAAAAACCAAGCTGAACTAAAACAAACAATTCATAATTTTTTTCAAATCTAAACCAAACGATATTAAATCAAAACCGAACCAAACCAGCTGATTCGATTCGATATCACGATTTGGTCGTTCAAATTTACACCCTTAATATTATTGCCATTTTAATTTCAGAACACCTAAACGTAACACCAAAATCCCTAAACGTAACACCATTTAATATGTTAAATTACTCTATTACCCTATATCTCATTTAAACCAATTTGAACCTACAACATTAATTTTCTAATAATTAACCCCATTAAATGCCATAACTCCTAAATTACTCCCTCAACCAACCCCATTACTCCCAACCCCTCTAACTCCCCTCCCAAAACCGAGACCCTCTCCCTCTTCCCACCGTAATCTCCCCCTCTCTCTCAATTACTCTCTCAACCAACCCCCATTACCCCCAAAACCCAGCAGAAAACAGAGAAGAAGAGAAGAAGAAGATGCTAATGAACCAATCACTCCCTCTTCCGACCGTCATCTCCCTCTCTCTTCTCTGTTACTCTCTCAACCAATCCCCATTATCTCCAAATCCCAGCAGAAAACAGAGAAGAAAAAGATGATAATGAAGATGAATTTCCCAAAATCCATGGAGAAGCCTGCCCTAGTTTTCTGGTAAAACAACCGCTAGATAGTAGCGGGCCTTCTTCACAACTGCCGCTAGATCAAGGCGGCACTAAATCGAAACTACTGCTAGAAAGGCGCGGATGTCAAGCAAAATAACCGTTGGGTGGTGGCGAATGTTTGACCAAACATCCGCTATATTCAGGCGGATGTTTGGCCAAACATTCGTTTCCTATTCGCGGATGTTTTTTTTTTTTTTGGTTCAAAAATGAGGATTGGTGTTTAAAAATTAGTCGGCGTCGGCACGCGAGTCCTCTTCGTCTTCAGCAACGGAAAGGCTGATGAGATATTCCTCCTTCGTCTGTCCGTCGGTATCCAATTTCTGTTTCTTCAACAGCGGCGTCTCCGGTGATGAGGCCATTATTCACCGTCTTCTCTCTCTCTCTCTCAAATCCCCAGCGAAGAAACTTTCACTTTTTTTTGTTTTTGTTTTGTTGAAGATTGGGCCATCTGTTTTTTGTAATTGAAGTTAGGGTTTTAATTTTGTTTTAATTAGAGTGGGGTATTATTGTCATTTTAATATTAAATGGTGTTGTTCAAATTTACACCCTTAATATTATTGCCATTTTAATTTTTATCCAAGATACTGCACTAATAATACTTTCTCTATTCCTATATTATTTTCCCGTTTGACTTATTTGAGTCAATAAATTATTTATCAAATGAAGATATAGCACATATTTTTAAAAATAATAAAATACGTAACTTATATTTGTGCTACGAATAAGAGTACGGAAATAAGAATAATATAGGCCACACATAAAAAAGTCAAATAAATGAGTACATATTTTTTGTATTATAGTTTTAACTAAGTAGGAGTATTATAATAGTAGTAATTGATAAAGAAGACGAAAATAAGAAAATATCATGGACGATCCTGAAATGAATCCAAAAGCAGGTAATAACTTTTGTTAAGGAAAATCATTTTTACCAGAACCAACGTTGCATTGCAAAGTTGTACTCTGCTATACAAACCCAGTACATGTCTCTGGCAAAATAAAGAAAAAGCTACATACTTGTATATCCCGATTGGCTAAAGTAAAGGTTCTTCAATAATCGATATGGTGTGCTTTTTGAAATGTTGACGCATGCTGTCTTCTTCGTCTATCCCTTTCCTTTTCTGAATGAAAGCTCCGCGACCCGACCCACTCCGTAGAGCGTCAGTACTCACTCCCTCTGCATTGTGGATTCAGTGAAACCTTACCCCCATTTTCTCTCTCTCTCTCTCACACACCTTTGTAGTGTTGCTGAAACTCTGTGGACTCCGATCTCAGTCCTTCAACTTCGTTCAGGTAACGATGTTCTTAATTTTAAGCTTTTTTTAAAATTTTAATTACTGCCTTCCCTATTCTATGATGCTTTGTGTGCGTGTTGCGTTTTTTTTTTACATTGATCTCTCTCTAGATTATGAACATGTTTTCGATTCTATTGTTGAATTGTGAGGTATGAATTTGAAATTATTCAAGTATTTAATTTTTGGGAAATTATTTTATTCGTTGCGTCAGCATTTTGTTCGCACTTCATTTCTTCGTAGATTACCTTTCGTTCGTATTAGACTGGTGGTTGCATGCTTGTTAATTTCTCCTTTCCTCCTAGAGGCTAAAACAAAGTATTACTCCTCAGTTCATTTTGGGATCTTTCACTCAATGAGTCCACTTTAAAAAATTAATGCATAGAAGTGTTATTTTATTACTAATGAGCTACTAAAATTGTTGTTTTCTTGAAAAAAAAATAACTTTCAAACGGGGACTTTTGCCCGGAACGGAGGGAGTATTTGACTTTCAAACTTTGTTTGACTAGATTTTGAAAACGTATTTGACCTATCTATATGTGTGTACCCTATATATAGATATTTCATCTATGTATGTATAATATGAACTGCAAACTTGATAGTTTGAAAAATCAAGTAATTCTATATCAAATCTTCGTTTGGGAAATGATCAACTGATGTTTGTGTACGAAAAAGGAAAAAAGAAGAAGAAGAAGGCCGAATTGATAATTTTAAATTTGAGATGAAACTCTTATTTTTTTTTTGGACGGAGAAATTACTTCTTTTTTCTCACTTCCTGTTTTCGCAACTTCAGCTACCTTGTATGTTGATTTTTGATATCTTTTACATCGTGACTACTTGATATGGGTTTAGTGGTTTCTCGTTTGTCAATGAACAATTTATGCAGAAGGCTTCACCGATTCGCTGTACTTTTGGATTGGAGAAACTATCTAATTTGTAGCTATTAATTGGATTGTTGGTGGTGAGTGTTCAGTCAAAATTCTTGTGTACGCGTGGAGTGATAGTACTTAATGAACTTCAGTTATAGCCAATAGGCATGGAAGTTTCTAAGTTTGGCTTTCGGAGGGTTGAAGCTTGGGCATTAGAACTTGGTCATTAGCGGTTGCTTTACAAACAAATAGACCTGTAAATGGGGACAAAATCCTATTATGTTTCAACTTAATTTAACTTATATACTAAAGTCGTAGATGCAGACAAAGCTTGAGACAAGATTCCAACAATGTGTATTCACATAAATATTCCTACTCGCATGTGGAGAAATGAAGACAACCATGGTGCAATAAGAGAAATGAAGTGAGTATACACATTAATGCATCACTTAATAAGCTTGTGTATCTTGTAAAAGATCATGAAAAGAATATTTGTAATAAGAATAAGAAGATGCAAGAAAAGCACAACCTACAAGCACATTAAAGATACCTTACAATTTAAGAATTAGCATAAAAACAATAGTAATATACGAAAGTTCTCTACAAAACGTGTCTCACTTATTTGATCAATAATAGCAATGTTAAACAAAAGGTTAAGTTTTGATTTTAGTGCTCTATTTGGTCTAGAGAAAGATTATCAACTTTTTGGCCATTCCATTCTTTTTATTCCCAGCTTACCTGCACCTATCCTTGTGCTTATGTGTCAATTTTTCCTTGCTTATAAGAAATTGTGCTCAATACTTCAATGCCCAGCCTGCCCTATAACTGCCACTTGACAAAAATTACTTGTCTTAGCATGAAGTGAGAGTGTTTGCTATTTAAGTTGGTCCAAGACTTAGAAGCTTTCTGTTTTGACCATCATAGCTGTATTTAGTTCACTGCTAAGATTTATTTTTGACTTGGATAACTTCCTTAAATTGTTTTTGTTGCTTCAATGTAGTATCTTGCTGTTTTGTCACTCTACTAATATTTTTGAGGTTGTCTTGAGAGTTTGAAAAAAATTCAATTCTAGTAACTAATCCTTTTGCTCTTTCAAATTAGTGAATATGCCTGAAATTCAACTGGGTGCCCATACTATAAGATCCCATGGAACCAAAGTGGCGAGGATACACATGCACGATTGGCTTATACTTTTGCTTCTTGTGGTCATAGAGGTCATTCTGAATGTTATAGAGCCATTTCACCGCTTTGTTGGGCAGGACATGATGACAGATCTTATGTATCCTTTGCAAGACAATACTGTTCCCTTTTGGGCTGTTCCGGTAGGATTTCTCTTCCATAAACATGTCTCCAAAATAAATTTGACTCCTTTTATATTCATTTGAATGGCAGACACAAATATTCTGCTGCTTGCCTTCCTTCTTCTGACAGATTGTTGCCATACTATTGCCTCTTGTTGTGATTATCATCTACTACTTTATAAGAAAGGATGTCTGTGATTTGCATCAAGCCATACTGGGTAATTTTCCTACACAAGAAGATTCGTACCATGCTCCCTTAATTTTTTTTTGCTAAGCACTTTATTGTTCTATTTATGTTCAGGCCTTCTATTCTCTGTACTTATAACTGGAGTTCTAACTGATGCAATCAAAGATGCTGTTGGTCGACCTCGACCGGACTTCTTCTGGCGCTGCTTCCCGGATGGCAAAGGGGTGAGTTCTTGCTCTTTGTCAGGCAATTCTATCTTATTTTATTTCACGGGGTTCTGTTAATTTTTGGTTTATCAAGATTAAGGTTGTGCTAGCATCACTAACATTACCTGTACTTGACATATACAGGTGTTTGATCCTGTCACGAAGAATGTTATGTGTACTGGACTGAAAAGTGTCATCAAAGAAGGGCACAAAAGTTTTCCTAGTGGACACACATCTTGTAAGTAGGATATTTTTGCTGCTTGGTGCGTTGGTATTATATATACCCGTTCTTTCCCAAGCTTGCATAAAAGTACGAGACCAATATTCAAGGCACTCCAATATCTGGTTGTTTCTTTACTACTCTCTCCATCCCAAAATGAGTGTCATTTAAACAAAATAATTGTCTCAAATGAGTGTCATTTTCCTAATGAAGTTTTGAATTCACCTTTGCCAACTATCATATCCTGATGTGAACTTGCAGATCTCTAATGTGGACAATAAGGTTATTTATGTATATGTGATTCCAATATTGCGTATAAGTCAACTTTCTCAATATCCCTAAAAACCCAAAGTTGACACTCATTTTGGGATGAAGGAAGTACTGCCATTTATTTAATTTGATTCTGCTGACAGTTTGAAACCATAGTGGAGGTCAAAATATGTACTATTAGATTATTCCATTTATGCCACTCCAAGGAAGTAGAAACTCTTATAATTAATTGCTACAACTGATGCTTTTCCCACAGGATTTGAAATCATTTCATTGTCGAAGGCTAAACACCAAGCAATTCTTCATGGACAAATTTTCTCTATCTTTTCACGTTGTTGGGGGCGATCTATTATCATATTTGTATCTATTACTTTATGCATAGTGGAGAGGATATGTTAGTGCCTTTAGCATAAAATTTTAATTCCTTTTACCTAAAGCACATGCTTATTGGAATTTTGTTTTCCAAAATATAGGGTCGTTTGCAGGTCTTGGTTTTCTTGCATGGTACTTGTCAGGAAAAGTCAGGGTATTTGATCGCAAGGGTCATGTTGCAAAGCTGTGTCTTGTTATTCTTCCCTTACTTGTTGCAGCTTTAGTGGGAGTTTCACGAGTTGATGACTACTGGCATCATTGGCAAGATGTATTTGCTGGAGGTCTCTTAGGTTTGTGTTTGTGAATAGAATGTATTCTTACCAATTTATACCTATATTCTTTGTGGTTCATTCTTACCATTGACCATTCACTGCCCTGTTTTCTCTGTGTAGGGATGACAGTTGCTTCATTTTGTTACTTGCAGTTCTTTCCTCCGCCATATGACATAGATGGTATTTCCTTGCTGTTCCAAACTTTAAAAATGTGCCCATTTTAAAATTGACATTGAAGCAATGAAAAAATAGCGATAGAGCAATAAGTAAGCCAAAGTGTGAAATCCTAGACTTTAATGTATTTATATCTGAATTTGTAGTTGAATTAGAGACCTGCATGTATAGTTCCCTATATACGCAACTGATTGTGTTATTTACTTAGGCTTGTCGTGAGCGCATAGCAGACAACCTTACTAAGATCCCGATTATATCATATGCACGTTTATGTGAACACGTTTAAACATGGGATTGTATGAAATTGATTTGAAATTCGAACTATTTTTTATGCCAAAAGTTGCTGAACTTGGAAGATAGAACTTAACAATTGCCATTACATATTACTCCCTCTGTTACATGCAAAGAGTCCACTATTCTAGTTTGGGATGTTTCACCTAAAGAGTCGGCTTTTAAAAATTATTCGTATCATCTTCATGATCTTTCAACTTTACCCTCCACTTACGCTTTAAACATCTTGGCTATGCTCGTAACATTTTTCTAATTATGACCAACTCTAGTACTACTTATATATCCCTTAACTGTTAGACTTTTCAAACGTTGCTTCTTTGGGCGGAATGGAGGAAGTAGTATTTGGAATATTCTAGGGATCCTAAGACATTGTTCCAGTTTTCCATCCCAAGATCTTGCAGCACTGATGCCTCATCCCTCATGCATCATTAAGGTGTCTGTTTCATGCTTTACTTGTTCTGTGCCTTGTCCTGCATTGAGGACATGGCCTTTCTGAAGAATTTCAATGCTTCATAGGTTGGTCAATATGGAACTGGGAGTCTGGCACCTGCAATTCTAATAAAGTTTGAAACTGATACCTTTGATTTTTGTTGTTCAAGTTGTATATTGGCAATGTTGCCTTTCCCTTGTGTCTATAGCTAATGTCATCCCTGTGGGGTGATTCATGGGGATAATAGCTTGGGGATGTAATGCATTTCAACCAAGAGTCAATGACAAAAACCTTGTCCATTCCACTCAAAAAGAGTTTTTGTATGACTTTTTTTTTTGGTCAAATTAACTTTTATTCCGGGCAATCTTAAATCTCTTTAATCAAAATTATAAATTTGGTATCTGGTAGTTCTTTATATAGTCTACTATGGTATAATATGATCTCGAAGCTATCAATGTATATGAATCGTCAGAAAAGTGGTCAATTTGAAATAGGAAAAAAAAAGTCAAACATGGAGTCTTTGCGTGTAATAGAGGAAGTAAGAAATTTTGTATTCCATCTTCCCTGAGAGAAACCAAGGATATCATTATTAACAAATGGGGATGTTCAAATTACATAAGAAAAACTCAAATGTGATCTTCATGCTTTGCTCATTCTGCACTTCCTGAAGTTGCTAAAGTCATTGAGCAGCAGTTTGATTGTACCTCTTTTGAGTCTTACGACTAGAATCCTGCACTTTTGGTTAATGTCACATAATTTATTTATTTTGTTTATTTACTATTGCGAGTTAAGGAACATTATACATTGTAATTCTCGTTGTGCAGGTTGGGGGCCCCATATGTACTTCCAAATGTTAGCAGAATCTCAAAATAGCCAGGAGTCGTCATCCGGCAACGTTAATTGTCTTGGTATACGGTCCTCTCAACCTGATAATGTATATCTCCAATCCAACAGCAGGGTAGGGATGTCAGATGTCAATACGAGAGACACGAGCCCCATTTTGGATGCCATGGAAAGTGGGAGAAGACGTTGATTTTAGGATTGAGTTTAGACCAAAATTAGAGGTAATTGCAGGTTCTAGCACCAAGTAAAGTTCCATAGACTTGTGCAGATCTTTTAACCTTGGAAACTTCTGATATGACAATTTGAAGTGTTGACTAGTATATGTTTGTAGGTAATGTAGGCTGATTGTCAGGGATATTTGATCGTTGTACATCACATGCTGCATTTGTTTGTTTGTTTTTCGTCTGGCACTGGAAATAGAGTGACGATTGGCTTGGTAGTTTCCCATTGATTTGTCCTCTTGTTTTGGAGCAAGTTAATTCCCTGCTTTTTAATGTGATTTCTTTTTAGCATTCCTGGTTGGTATCCGGTTCAAAAGCTTGCATTTGACATAAACAAAACAGGGTAGTTGTCAGAACTAGAAGCATAGATGACTAGATTTTTTTCGAAGGTTATATCTATGGGCAATGCTAGGGCACTCTCATTTTGTATCAAAATATGGGTACTCTATGATGTGGCATACTCTCATTGGTTGGACATTTTGTGGGTCCCAGCACTCTAGTCAATGAGAGTGTCACATCACAGAGTACTCATATTTTAGTGCAAAATGAGAGTGACCCAAGCATTACCCTATATCTATATACCAATCAAGTTCGTTATCTAAGAGTAATCATGAGTTACCTCGTGCGAATTTGAACTTTGAGCGAAGCGGAAGACTTTCTGCTTGAGTTACGATCTTCGTATATCCTGCAAGTCTCTCTCGTTGTATTGATATTACATAGCACGAATATCAATTTTGTTTCACATTGCAAATCCAAGCCTCTTGATGATTAAGTTAGAGGGAGTATTTGGTGAGATAGAATATAAGAGAGTAAAAAGAAGACGTTACTTCTTAGGCGTGTTCTAAGAGGTTAGAGTTTTATCCCTTTAGTTGTCATATTTATATTATTATACAAGAAAACTTATTTTATGTAGATTAATTTAAGTCAATTCCGAACCCCTTCGGATTAGGAAACTAATTAACCTTTAATAATATAAATATATTCCATGTGAGCGGAAGTAAATAATTGGGCCACAAGCCCAATTGTTAACATCTCTCACTCGCACACATGGACTCACATCTCTTACCACATTGTATCATCAAAACCTGTTAAACACTGCCTCTTCATACGGGAAGTGAAGCGTGCGACATAACGAGAAAGATAAAGGGTGGAGCGTTATACCAAATCACCATCTGATTAGCATAGAACGTCCTCGTTAGAAAACAAAACTCGTCTATACCCCAGACCGTTTATATATATCAATTTAAGCATTCTCAATCCCTCAAAAGTGGTGCTTAAACTTCAACATGTTTGTGCATCAAGATCAATCTCTTGAACCGTATGTTCAATATGATCACCATGACATTGAAACACAAAAATAGAGATGTATATCATATTATCTTCATTAGACACGCATATCAATCACTCTTGATTAACTGCTTTCCAAGCAATGCTGTGTAGAGCTGTATGTGCATAGTCTGTTGGTCGGCATGCCAAAGTAGCATCATCAACGTCCAAGTTCATGGTATAGTTCTAAGTCACATAAGATATAATCGTGACCTGGATTTGATCACTAGAACTCACACAGTGATGAAGCAGGGGTCATTCAATCACTTTCTTTGGTCGCATTTATAGTCACACTCAGTATGCTGTGTATGCTATGGCGGAACTCCCACACGAAGTAGACATGTCATGCTCAAACGCCATACGAACCTTAGTCTAGCCGCCCTTCTAGCGTCTAACCCGAGTACTTAAAAGTAGTCACTCTTCTAGTGTCTCTTTTAAGATCTTACATTCGGAATTTTTCTTAGGATATAAAGTTGACCTTTATAAAAGGTCTTATCTTGGCCGCATGCCAAGGCGATAAATGTAATGTCATTTGCGTAGCCCTCTTCGTAGGTGCCAAAGACTTTTACTATCTCAACTTGCTCGCCCACCTAGCGACAAGGTGAATTACCCGTGTGAGAGGGCCAATTCAATATCCACGACACCTTTTTAATCAAAATATATATGCTACGCAATTTCATATTAAAGCATCCAGTTAACATATAAAAGGAATAAAATGAAATTGCAATTTATTCAAACGATAATGAAAATAATAATCAAATGTCAACAAAAGTGTTCTCAGAATTAATATCAAATTCTACGAAGCCCTAGACCCAACATATGGTACTCAAAGATCTCTCTAGCTAGAGGCTTAGTCATAGGGTCAGCCAACATGCTTTTAGTAGGAATATATTCTAGAACAATTTTCTTTTCTGCAACCATGTCTCTAGTGAAATGATACTTGATATTGATGTGTTTCGTCTTCCCATGATACTTGAGATTTTTAGTATAACTTAAAGCATCCATGTTATCACAAGTAATGACTACAAGACGATCTACATGCTTCGTAACATCAATATGTTGACGAAAACTCCTCAACCACACAGCTTCTTGAACCGCAGTTGAGCAAGCAATGTACTCTGACTCCATTGTAGATAGGGCGGTGCTAGTCTGTCGCTTGCTACTCCAAGAGATAGCTCTACCACTAAGGAGGAAAGCGTATCTCGAAGTAGATTTATAACCATCTACATCTCCAACCAAATCCGCGTTAGTGAACCTTTCAAGCTCAAATCCCCACATTGGTAACATAGGGTTAAATTTGTGGTTCTCACCAAATAACGCATAACCCTTTTCACTGCCATTCAGTATTGAGGTCCCGGATTACTTTGGAATCAACTCAATATCCCAACTGAAAAGCATAGGTCAGGCCGAGTACACACCATAGCATACATCAGGCTTCCTACCACATTCGCATAAGGAGTCGCAGACATTCTCTTCTTCTTCTCTTCTTCATTCTTAGGGCATTGGTTTGTACTAAGGACACATCCTTTTTCTATTGGAGTGACAACGGGTTTTGAGTTAGTCATGTCAAATCGTTCAATAACTTTCTTTATGTAAGTCTCTTGAGACAAACCAATAAATCTTTTCGAACGATCCCTAATAACTTTTACTCCAAGCACATAGCTTGCTTCACCCAAGTCTATCATATCGAAAAGCACAGACAACCACTCTTTAGTGACATTTATCATCTCCATATCATTCCTAGCTAGTAGGATGTCATCAACGTATAATGACAAAATCAAGATATTTTTCTTGGATCATTTAACATATACACAGTGGTCTTCCTCAATCATCACAAAGCCAATTGAGGTTATCGCTTGATGAAAGAGAATATACCACTGTCTAGATGATTGTTTGAGACCGTAAATGGAACGTTTGAGTCAGCACACTTTGCGCTCTTACCCCTTGACTTCAAAACCCTCTGGTTGAGTCATATGGATCTCTTCATCTAGTTCTCCATTGAGAAAAAATAGTTTTAACATCCATCTGATAAAGTTCTAGATCCGTGTGCGCTAGTATCGTTAGGATTAGGCGAACAGAGGAAAATCTCACCACATGGGAGAATGTCTCCTCATAGTCTAAACCTTCTCTTTGGGTAAAGCCTTTCGCCACAAGATGTGCCTTATATTTGTTAATTGATCCATCTGCCTTTCGCTTGACTTTGAAATCCTATTTGTTTCCAATAGTCTTGTGACCTTGCGGAAGATCAACTAACTCCCAAATCTGATTCTTTTTCATAGAGGAAATTTCATCTTCCATTACAGTCATCCATTCATTGTTTGTAGGTAAAGAAAGAGCTTCTTTGAATGATATAGGCTCACGAGAATTGTAAGAAGTAGTTAGGAAAGATTCCTCTTCGATCGCGAATCGACGACGATGTATATTTCCACGTTTACTTCTTCGCTCTAGTATCGGACTCCAACTAGGATCCGTAAGCCCATTCGGATAAAGATTACCTTGACTCTCATTGACGACTTCCATAGGCTCAACCTCATGTTGTAGCGTAGGATTAGGTTGAGGCAATTCCCCACCTTCGCTAAAAGATGTCAAATGTTCTTCTTCCATCTCAAAAAGTTCAAAGTATTTCCTAACATCACCTATCTGTAGGAAATCATTCTCAATGAAATCAACGTTGCGCGACTATGTTTCAGTCATTCCTACGTCAGGTTTTCTACCGTACATAACATAACCCTTTGAGGTATCTGAATACCTTCTGAAAACACACTTGTTTCATCTAGGGCTTAGTTTTCCAAACTTATTGGAGGTACCATGGATATAACTTGTACAACCCCAACGATGAAGATGCCCCAATTAGGCTTCTCACCTTTCCAAAGTTCATAAGGGGTTGTGGGAACTGACTCGGTTAAGTATGTAGGCGACAGTCATTAGCGCATTCCCCTAAAACGAAATTAAGAGGTTGGCCTGTGCCATCATCGACCTAACCATTTCCAACAATGCTCGATTCCTTCATTTTGCAACACCATTGTGTTGCGGAGTTCTAGGAATTGTCAACTGTTGACGTATTCCCTTTTTCTCACACAATTCTTTAAATTGATCAGATAAATACTCACGGCCCCGGTCAGTTCTAAAAGTTTTTAAACTTTTATCCTTTTGATTATCAATCTCTACGAGAAAATGCTCAAAACACTTAAGAGCTTCATCGAGGTGAGAAATAAGGTAAACATAACCATATCGTGTGTAATCATCGATAAAAGTGAGAAAATAGGAAGCTCCATGACGTGCCTTAACATTCATTGGTCCGCAAATATCTAAATGAGATAACTCTAATGGATGTGTGGCTCTTTTTGCCTTATCAAAAGGCTTTCGGTAAGCTTTTCCTACCAAACAAGATTCACATAAGGGTAGGTTGACTTTGGTGAGAGACCTCAATAGGCCTTCTCTAGCCAATTTAGGCATCATATCTTTTCCTATATGTCCAAGTCTAGCATGTCATAACTCGGAATTAGAATCATCATAAACCATACAAGAAGAAGAATTAACAGAAGAATTAACAAAAGAATTATGAGAATCCAACAAATCTAATTTAAAGAAATTATCTGACAAAAAACCATGTCCCAAAATCTCATCACCAAAACAAATATCCAAGTGATCATCACTAAAATTAAAAGAATATCTATGTCCTAGCAATTGTACTACTGATAATAGATTATGTCGAATTCCATGTGCAGAAAGAACTTCATGAAGAGTTAATGTGTGTCCATTTTGTAATTGAAGTTGGTATGAGCCAACTCCTTTGACTTCAACAGACGAACTGTTTCCCATGAAAATTCTTTTTTTTTTGTAATTAAAATGCTAGATTTTTATAAATGGGAAAATAAGGAAAACAAGCTAAAGGGGGACAACCAATCTTACCCTTAAAAAGGGGGGACAAAGGAGCCTTACCTTGGAGAAAGAAACAGAAAAAACTGACAAAAGAAAATAAACCTAGATAAAACAAAGAAAGAAATCTAATAATTACGATAACGACTCTTCGTACGACGCTTCGACCTTCTGAGACTTGGGGTGTCAAGATCAAGAGCTTCAAATTGGGCGTGATCGTTATCAAAATCTTCCTCTTCGATAGTTTGCAGAACGACAAATTTATTAGGGGAGACAATGTTCATAGGATGACAGGGTTGAGGAGGTGAATTGTTCTGCATAGTGGCTTGGGTATTTATACAAGGACTGAAAATTCTTCTTTTACCCACAGAAACTTTTTGATAATCTACAAATCCTCCTCGATCCATCGTCACATGTTTGGTTGAGCCTGAGTCTACAATCCACATAGGGGGAGAGTTGGCTAATAAAACATGAGAGCAAACATAACTTTGTAAGGATATAGGATTAAAGGATACCTTCTTGGGCTCAGGACAAGTCCGAGCAAAATGACCCAAGGTACCACAGTTGTAGCACTTTTGCTTAGCAATATTATTTTTGCCTCTACGGCGCTTAGCAATCTTGTTACTTTTAGGTCCCAAATTCTGAGTCTTCTTACCTTTAGTTTGTTTCTTGTGTTGCCCATATGGCTTGCACGGACCCTCAAGGGAAACAAGAGCAAGATCACGAGTCGCAGCACTTATCGTACGATTCACTTCACGACACTCGACCTAAAGCTCAACATGGCGAGATACATCTGCAAAAAGTCTGAATGGAGTCCGTATAAGTCAGAATACGCCTCAAACTACTCCAAGAGTCAGACAATGAACGAATCACTGCTTGAACATGCTGTTCATCAGGCAAGATACAACCAGCAGCCTTAAGCTCACGAATCATTTCAGACATCTCGCGTGGTTGTTCAAAACTGTTACGTTTCTGGTCAATCTTATAGCTTTCAAACTTGTAAGTCAAAGTCCTCATCTTTGTAGCAAAAGTATTCCCATAAATAAACCTAATGTCATCCCACATTTGTTTTGTAATTAGGCAATCCTTAAACTTGCCAATCAGATCATTATGCATGCTACTTAATATAGTAAAGCGTGCACATCGATATTTTTTTTTCACTTAAGGAATTCCTGCACTTTTTGGTGATGTTGGGTGATGGTCAAATGACCCATCTCCGGTTCTTCCATCACAATATCTAGGTTGTCAAGAACCTCTTGCTTATTTAGCAAATACACGATTTTCCTTTGTCATACACTATATTTGGTGTCATCTAATTTCTCACCATTGTTAAGGTCAGTGATTACATTCTTAGAAGCCATTTCACTACAATTTGATGCAAGAAAAATAAGACATAAGCATATATATATATATATATATATATATATATATATATATATATATATATATATATATATATATTTGGCAAATGATATTACGAGCTAGAGCTTGTGATATTATTACGAGCTTTAGTGTTAGAGCCTTTAGATGATTAAGTTGGTGATGATTTTGAATGTTCATGTCATTACTTAAAAAATAGCATATTTGATCTAACAGTGTAGAGATCTTAGGAGATTTGATCTAACGGCACTAACACTAAAGCTTGTAATAATATCACAAACTCTAGCTCGTAATATCATACCTCATATATATATATATATATATATATATATATATATATATATATTTCGATTCACTTTTGTTCCAAAAAAAATTCAATTACTAAATATAATTACATCATACATGTAAGGAGGGAAAATTCGCGAGGCTCGTAATCACAACCAAAGTATGCACAACGTAAAAATATTCATTAATTGATAATTTAAGCAAAAAGAAATAAGATAGCTAGAACAAATCCATCAAAACATATATCATGTACATAAATATTTTCACTACTGAAAATAAAATGATTGGGTCTCGTATAGTCTCAATCGTAATTTTAGAGCCCAAAACGATAATTAATTATGATAAAAATGACTTAAAATAGTTTAAAATTCCCAAAGAATTTTAAAAAATTACTGAACAGTCCTAAATAACCCTAAATAGAATGACAAAACAGCCCCCGGATATTAATTTTGAATTTTTAATAAATCAAAAAACATGTTTTTATACACTGAAAAATAAAAAACAAATACTTCCAGACTAAAGTGATCAAAACAGAGGTCACTATTGAACTCAGAAGGCCAAAATTAGTCCAGAGACGCCGGTCGTTTTCAAAATGAGGTCTCAGAAACGCCGCACGCGTGGGCTTCCTGGGAGAAAAGTTGACTGAACGCTGACTCAGCACTAGGGCTGACATGGCAGGACTGACGTCACGCGGATGTCACTAATGATGTCACCAAAATTGTGTCACTGAAGTGTGTCCTATTTTGCTAGCGTGGCAGCCACATCAGTAGTCAACTCTTTGACCATTGACCAGTCAATTGTTAATTGGTCTTCCTCGCTACCTTTCACGCGCCCAGCCGGAGATCAGTGTGGATTCGAATTGTCGACTACTTTTCGGTCGCATATTTTTTACACCGAAAGGAGTGCCACAAGAGTCACGTACATCAGGGCCGAGAGTGGGGAAGACGAGATGCCTATTTTTCAAACCGGAAAATCGATTCACTAACGTAATCCGCGAGCCAACTTCTCAAGGCCGTAGAATGTTCATTTTAAGTCGAAATTAAGCATACAATATGTTGTTGGAAAGCCCTCGTGGACTACTATAAGTACAGACCATAAAACCACAATTTTATAGAATACAAACAGGTCAAAAAAGCATGCAAAGTTTCAGAAAAATCAATTTTCAACAAAACTAGGGTTTACGATATTTTGAAAAATACCCAACGAATTTCAACGAGAATTTAATATGTTGGTTGCCTCGTCATAGGGAACTCAGACATATAAAATTTTCTCGAAAATAAAATCATTTTACACATGAAATAATAAAACCCATTTGGTTCGTTATCGGGTAAAATTTTTAAACAAACCAAAAAACAAAAGCATGCAATTCATGGCATAACGAAACGAGCAATCAAGCATATAGACTCTGATACTAATAAAGGTTATATCTAGGCCAAAATATGAAAAACACCCCAAAGTAACCACTCAATCTCATAATGCCCCCCAATGTTAAAATTTTCCCAACTTCATACCCAATCTTACCATTTGTCTCAGTTACGACCCTCCCGTTAATGAACGTTAGAAATGCTAACGAATGAGCGGTCATTTTGGTCATTTGATTTGGGGGGCAAAGTGGGATTCGGTTATAGTTCATAATTTAGTTGATATTTAAGATATTCTTAAGTGAAAATTTGTTTTATAATTCAAAATTATTTGTAATTATTAAAAAAATATAATTCAAAATTATTTTAAAAATTAAAAGATTAACTACCACAATTATTTTTAAGTGAAAAATTAAAAAAAAAATTCAATGGAGGCCAAAGTCGTCGGAAAGGTTCGATTTGGAAGGCAAATTCGACCTGTGAAAAAGTCGCAAGAACAATTGGATTTCTTTCACAGAAACGGACTCCGTAATTTGACAGATGACGAGGTCTGCCATCGCTATGGTCCCTCTGGTGTACAGAGTCCCCAACCCTTGTAAAACATGCGAAAATTGTCTGGGTTTCTGAAAACAGGAATTCAATTGGTTTGAGGAGAGGTGTCTTCTCGTATTGATGAATTGGGTGGAAGAATTGGGCTCAAATGTGGAGAGGGTGAAGAGGAGGAGAGTGAAGAAGATGAGAAGGGCACAAATGAAGATTGTGGATTGAGCCTTGGTGAGGATTTGGTTGGAATTTGTGCGTTTGAGAAGTGTATTGACGGTAGTGAATGTTTTGGTCTTGTTCTTGTTATTGTTGTTGTTAATAGTGGCAGCTTCTTCTTCAGGGAAAAACACTATGAAAAACCCCATTCCCCAACCTTCATTATCGTTCTTCAATTCCCTTTTGCTATTAATCCCATTTCTTTCACACACAAACACACACAGTATAAGTTTTTACCTCTCTCCAAAATGTTGAGCTTCTTTCTCTAGATTTTTGGAAACAGAAGATGATGGTGGTTCTCGCATAACTTTACCAGCCCGTTGGTATCTGGCATAATAGCTCCACCGTTGCCAGTGCTCTCTCCGCGTCGCATTTCTCGAAGTTTGGCAGTCTGTCGATGAGTGCCTCGATGTATCCGAAAGTCACCGCCTTTTGACGGTGCTACTTTACCAAACACAAAGCGAACAAGGCTTTGATTTCGACTTTTAAGGCTCGCAGATAGGCTAATGGATAGGTGAGAATGCCGACAATTTCGTCGAAAATCTCGTCTGCGTTACTGATGTGTGCTCGGAGTTCATTCGATCTTGTTCCGACTACAACGATCTCTAGCACAATAGCCGAGTTGACCCGAACGTTGATCGACAAATGAAAAAGGAGAGATACCAAGTAGGAAACTCGATCTGGATCGGAAGCCACGAAAAGGCACTCAGACTCAGAAAGCGGTAAAAGTGATAGAATGGCGAAAATAATTACAAATAACGAAATCCCACTTTACCCCCCGAATCAAATGACCAAATGACCCCTCATCCGTTAGCATTTTTAATGGTCATTGACGGGAGGGTCGTAACTGAGACAAATGGTAAGATTTGGTATGAAGTTGGGAAAATTTTAACATTGGGGGGGGGTATTATGAGATTGAGTGGTTACTTTGGGGGCGGCCAAAGAAGACGTTACTTCTTAGGCGTGTTCAACTAGATTAGGATTTTATCTCTTTAGTTGCCCTATTTATATTATTGTACAAGAAAACCTATTTCTTGTAGATTAAGTTAAGTCAATCATATCCCGAACCCCTTCAGATTAAGAAACTAATTAACCTTTAATAATATAAATATATTCTATGTGAACGGAAGTAAATAATCGGCCACAAGCCCAGTTGCTAACATTTTTGAAGTAATGGAGTACCACGTACCAGCTCATCAGTTGTGGACTGTATGGCAATTTCACACAACATCCATTTTCTTTCCTACTGAGTGCCATTTTTTGTGTAGGAAATAAATTTATTTTTCAATGTTACATTTGAATGGTATTCAGAATGTTGTTAACCAATGGCAAAACATGTCTTAGGGCGTTTGATTTGTGGAATTGGGTGGAATGGAATGACCAATTTCCATTGACTGAGCCCGGTTTGGTTGCTGTTTTAGATGTCAAATTCCTTGTATAAAGGAATCTTAGTAAACTATGGGGAGGTGGGATTTGGAAATCTCATGGAAACTATTTCGTAGAAATGTATTTTTGTTGCCAAAATATACTCATGCATTTTACTAAATTCTTCAACTCTTGTGAAGAACCTTTCACCTTCCTCCTCCCTCCCAATCTCCCATCACCAATGCCACCAGTCCACCACCACAACTACAAGTGCAAAGTCGAGTGGAGACTGCTCATGGGACTGCTAAGTGAAACGATCGAGGCTGCTCTCGTTTGTGCAGATGCTGGGATGCGTCGACCAATTCATTCCAACGAACCAAACTCCACCTTACCGTTTTGTAGTTATATGTAGGATGTTTGTTAATTTTGTAGTTATGTGCATTTTGACATCCTTCTTTCTAGCCGCGCGTACGTTCTCTCCATTTTCTTAGCAACCAAACAGAAGTTACTTGGTTTGACCATTTCTGCAACTCCATCGTCGGCAAGCTTCCTTAAAAAATTACTACTATTTTCACAACCTGATCTCGAAATACAGACAAAATTAGAGCAAAGTCTTACTTGATCTAATCCACTTTGACAACGTCAAAACATTTAATTTGTGCACTTAAAGTTTGGTTTAATGTTTCCTTTGAGCGGCAAATAATTTTGTCATCATCTCTTTGTAGGATTTACCGACTGTTTACTCCTTGTTTGGTTCCCTCCTAAATAAAATAATCCCCTTTCAAGGGTAAATACAAATTATTGAAAAGAACTTTTTTGATTCCTTTACACAATCCAAACTTACTTTAATAATATTACTTCATCTTAATGCCTGTACCTATAGTACGGTGTCAGTATATCTGATTTTGTTAATTAAAATGATAGTGACTAAATCGAAGGTATGATTTTAAAAAATGTTACAGTTGAGGGGTACATTGCTTCAAGTGATAGTTGAGGATTAATTTTTTTATAAGAGATGATTGTTTAGAAGATTTATTGTAGGGTGTGATTTTGTAATGTGAAGATAAAACATAGAGAGAAGAAAAAGAGGTGACTGCTAATAATATTAATTGTAGGGGGTGACTTGTAATAGAGAAAGAAAAAAAATAGGGAGTTAAAAATGGATAACTACTCACAAATGTGAATGTGATGATGAAGTTCAACCGTTAAATGTTTTAAGATAATTTAATCTCAATTTCTGAATATCCCTAGTCAATTACCTAACTGTTTTATAATATATAATAAATTGTACTATTCTAGGGGTCATTTGATAGCCTGATAAAACTAATTTATCTCAATTTAATGTTTGGTAGGACTTTTGCTTGTTGAACAAAATAATCTCTACGCTCGGATAATCCCCCTTATCCGGGGGTAAATAATACCTCAACCCCCCTCTATAATTTTATCTTGAATTTGGAGAAACGAGATTACTTTTCTCTTTCCCATATTGCCCTCCCTACTACTAATGAAACCTAATTTTAATCTCACTTTCACAACTTTTCACCCACGATCAAACTTGTTACTCTTCAATGGGTTGGGGCATTGTCGGCGATTGGCCTCTTCCCTATGGTTTCAAGCACATCCGTCGTAAGGCAAGTCTTCTTAGTTTTTTCTTCCGAAACAATGCTTTGGGGATGGATGAATTAAATGAGTAAATCGTTGTTTGTTGTTATGGCAAATTTCATGGCACAAAAGGAACAAAACTTGAACCCGGAAAAATCAATAAGAAGAATTATTTAATCAGGAAAGAATTAGACTATGGCGTCAAAAGCTCTAGGGTCGGCACTGTATTTTGTGGATGAATAAGATAAGCTTAAGTCATATTTTATCGTAACAAAATTTAAGGATATTTTTGAAAAAAAATGTATTACCTACCAAATACTGAATAAGATAAATAACGAGATAATTTATTGTATCCATGGTGTATAAAATGTCAGATAACTCTATAGACGAGATAAAATAATGATGGTTAAAATAATCTACTTTCTCAGTATTAATTAGTGTTATGAATGTATTGTCCAACACGTATAAAACTCTTATATAAATTTTCTTAATTAGAAACAATTCCTATCTTAATTTTTTTATTTACATTATTAATTTTTTTGCAAATTGGTAAATTATGAGAATGTAGTCACTTGACTACTATAACTCTGTAATACCCCATCCCACATTGGGTAGAGGTGGGAATTGTGTTAGATTTATAAGGTGGCCACACACAATCTTTAGATATCAACATCATCCATAAAATTTTGGGTTGGTTTGTGTGCGTTCTCAGTGGACCCAAGCCCACACATAACGGACTGGATTTTTGGGGATAGCTATCAGGATGTCTATATGTGAAAATATTAAGAAATTTAAGCATAATAATTATGAAAATATAAAATATTCATATATTAGCTACGACATATGTTTCTTCGACCACTAGTATTCATATTATTCATTTATTCCCAATAGAAATACTTTTACTGTTCATGCCTTTTTAATTTTTACTCTTAACTTTTGTTGTAAATTCAAATTTTTTAAAATATATTAAACATGTATATTTTTCCCAATACACTATACATGTTTCATATTTTAGTATTCAAGAAGTTGTACACATACGATTTCATAAAATAATTTCTATGTTGCTGGATTAGAGTTAAAGATTGACTTTATCAAATCATGTTTTTTAAAGAACTTAAACTTAATTATGAACTGGGCCACTACGTCGATCATATCTGATTCTACGTTTCTCAAATGCGCATATTTATAGATTAGTTAGTATTTTGAGTAGAGCTGTCAAAATTGAGCTCTGCCTATAGGTCTGGTCAAGGCCACTTGATTTTTCAAGGGTCTGGGTCTGAACCTTAATTTAGAAGGTCCGAAAAAGTCGGACCTCTTTGGCCTAACCTTAAAAAGCTCGAAAAGCCTGGCTCCGATCATAAAGTTAAACACTTAAACTTAATTATAAAATTAAAAACTAAAACATAAATCTAAAAAGAAAAAAACTATCAGATATTCATTTAGACTACTTTTTTTTCTTTTGGTTAGAAAAAGAAAAACTTGATGGAAGTAAAACTTACAAAGAGGAAATGAAGTTGATTTTCCAAGCTCCAATCTAGTTTAGTATGGTTGTGGTTAGTAACTTTATCGAAACTGATCTATTTAATTGAGTATTTCTATCTGATATTAGCTAATAAAAAACCTCAATAGTATAACCTTGATTAAAAAAAAATTTTAAATGCTAGATTGTGTCGGCCTGTCGGGTGAATCAAAAAATGAATAATTGCTAGTTAGTATGGTTTTGTAAATTAGAACCCAAAAAACTTTGTCTATCATCAGAAAATACATATTAAAAAATTGAGGATAGTATGATGAACTTCAATTTGGTTATAATTTTTTTTGAAAAAAATACCCTTCAAGTAGCACATGTATTTTTTCTTTGGTCTGTAACATTATAGTTTTTCTAGTTTTTGTTTCGTTTAATTGTTGAAGTTACTACATTTGTTTATATTTGCTTTGGTTGCACTTTTGCTTTGTAATTGTGTAAATTAAACTAATAAGTATGCGTGTTTTGAACTTTTGATGTGTTATATAACTTTTATTAGCTAATTTGTGAGTTTTTTTAAATAAAAAATATTTATTTTTTTGGTCCATAGGCCCGAAGTGCGCATGAAATGGACTTGAGTTCTATGAGGCTCGCTACTATTCCGGACGGCCCGTCACGCTGTTAAGTGAGGTACGGTGGGCTTGGACCGACCCGGCTGCTTTACAGCTCTATTCCTGAGTCATGATCCTCTGCCCGAAAAATATAATTTTAAAAATGAAAACAAAATCACATTTAAGAAATTAAACTTGTTAAAAATCACATTTTTGTGTAATTTAACTAATCTCACCTTTATATATAACACCTATTATCTTGGCTTGCAAATTGCAATGCCACATATGGACATCAATGTATAGATGTTTTTAAAATGACAAAAAGTCAACCTTTTCAGTTTAATAAAAAATTAAAAATGATAATTATTTTGGGATAGAGGGAGTAATATTTAGTATATGGATAATTAGAGCATTCATATTGGTAGCACCTTAAATCACCTTTAGTACAACTCCTAAATCTTTTTAGAGAACATTTAAAAAAGTTTCAATCCAATAAGCACCCTCCATAACCCACTAAATTATTGACATCATTTAACTAATAATATAAGTATATAACTATCAGTATAATTCCCTCTTTTTTATTTATATTTTTCTACCTCAATCAGAATCAAATATTTACACTTTCAATTTTATATTTTTTAATAAAAATATTATATGTTTACTTTTATTTAAATGAAGCTGTGTTATGCTTTTTAATATTATCAGTATACTCGTAATTTTAAGTTATAAATAATAAGAAAGCAGAATGATAAGTGTAAAAAAAAACGCACACACTTATTTTAGGGATATGATGTTTGATAGTGATGTGCATGTCCCAAGCCGGATCACGAGCAAGACTCGAGCGTCCATCACGTGCCAGTCACGAGGTCAGACAACGTGGGACCTACCAGGCCTAGCGGGCAGAGCTAGTAAGATATCAAACAATGAGTAAAGTAACTCCAGCCCAAATCTGGTTGGATGCAGGCCCTGCCTGCCCGACCAGGGGCCATGACCGGGGATCACCCTCATAGCGGGCAAAGAATCATACTCATCCCGTCCAAACCTGGTCGGGCACTGGCCTTGCCTGCTCGACCAGGGGCCATGCCCGGAATTTACACTTATTTATAACTAGTCTATACCATATAGTTAGGCAGAGCCTTGCTTGCCCAGGCACGTATCAAGCAGGGAATCAATGAAACTTGCTCTCCACGACAAGTTAAAGGTTTCCTTATCCAAGCAGGACTCCTACCATATCTGGTCCTACATTCACGCGGTCAACCGCCTATCATACCTAAAATCAAGGGATTCTCTCATAATCCTATAAGATAACTAAGGTAGTGAATCCTAGACGGACTGTGACGACCCGACCCGGACCTTGAGGAGGAATCACGAGTCAAGTCGTCCAAATAGGACTACAATTCATACAAGGACTCAATTATAGAAAATGACGTGACACAACATTGTAGATGAAGCGCAACTCGGCACTAAAAGGCCGGAATAATTTAAAACTTTTTAAACCTGATATAGCAATTGAAGACAAGTATATCAATTCATCGGCGACTTTACAACCGGAACCCAACACTAAATAGTTGATGCAAATATACCTCGACGGCTATAACATGCCGGAGAAACAACATAAGTAAATAAGAGCTAAAGTAATGCCCAGCGGAAGACATAAAACATGCGAACCAACTACATCTATACAAGGCTCGGCGTACATGCCCCGGCACTCAAAATATGATACAAGTTACTACAAGTATAGACATAAATACAAATAAACAAAGTTCCCAAAGCGAAGTCTAAGTGACTTGCTAATCCCAACGTCTTTACAAAAGAGTTCCAAAAGAAGGACATCTAAAAAGAACAACCTCGTCGCGAGTGATCTCGGACAAGCACGAACCCTGCAATGCCTCAACGAGAAGTACCTGGACGGCTCGGATCTAAAGCAGTAAAAGGGAGGGGGTAAGTCATAAATACTTTGTGAGCTAACAATTATGCATATCATGGCATCATGCAAGATATCATCTTTAATATCAAGTCAATCAAAGCATTCATTTATATAAACACTTAAATCACATATCCATGGTAGCACATTGTTTCACATAAGTGCTATAAAGTAAATCACATATTAAGAGGATATGTTATGGAACCGGTGCCGCTACGTAGCTCCTGCAATACACAGCGTTAACATTATCGTGCCAATGATACCCGTGATTGATGTATCAAAGTACCGAGCTCTCCACTCGGGTACCAAGCTCTCTACTTGGTCATTAGACTTGCCAATGTGCTCTGTTGGTTACAGCAAAGGGGCTACTTCCGCACCGTGGCCAACAATGGAGGGGTGTGTGATAAAAACCCGGTATAACAACCCATCACTATCACGAGTCCCATAACTCGTGACGGCGATGCATTGTCACACCATCGACTCAACCAAATATGCCAGCTGGACTAATGCAATGCCAAGTAGATGTTTACTCGTCATAAAATCTCAAATAAGGAACAAGTTCGACAAGAGTGAACTTATTCAACAAGTAGGTGTTTACTCATTAAGGAATCAAATAGGAATTCGACAAGAGCGAATTCAACATGTCAAATAGATACATCATTCTACAACATGCTCTTAATTATGCATTTGCTTCACACAATCATATAAACCGCATAAGAACTCGATGGAGTCTTATAAGCACACATATCAAACATGCCCTTCAATTCATCTCAAAGTCACGTAAGCTAATACATTAGTCTAACGAACTACAATCGTTGTAGGGATTGAATGTGGAGTCGGTATTGTTCAATAACTCCCTAATCTCAACTCCGATGAGTCATTTCTAAAATTCAACCAATTAGAGCATTGATACTAGCTATATGCATCACATTGCCCTTTCCTATGTTCTCCGTTCATTTAGAACTTAATAACTAAGCCGTTCATGACCTTAAACTAGTCATAAACACATTCCCGAGTTTTAAACCCTAGAATCGGTGATTTTGTTAAACTTACAATTGAAACATATTCTTTCACAAGAGTTGTTCCTAGGCACATAATAGACAACATTCATGCTTTACACAAAGTCAAAATCACAACTTCATAAAGAAATCATAAAATCCTACACACATTTCATAGGTTGAATTGGAGGATTCTTCTTCACAAAAAGTGTTCCTAAGCATCAATAGTACAACTATAATGAAGGGGACATGTCATAATATTGAACATGGAAATTCTGGGAATTGTCAACTCACCTTAAGCCTATGAATAATGGTTGGAAGAAATATTAAACCAAGGATTGTTGTAGAGGAGAGCAAGGCCTTCGATTTGGCGGTCTCGGATCGCCGATCGGATCACCGGAACTCCGGCAAATGGTCACTCAAGTTAGGGTTCTCTTCATGGACGAAAATGGTGGTCACTCTCTGCAAATGGTGAAGCTTGGTGGTCACAAATGGCTGAATAGGCTGAAAATTGCTTTTATACCTTCCAAGTAAACCATCATCCAAGTGAAGGGGGTTATCTTGCTTCCTATTGGCTATGGCTTGCTAGCCATTGATAAGGGTTCATCCAAGGGTTTAGAGAGGCTTGACTAAGGTCAACAAGGGTGGCTTGAGTCACTCAAGACATCCAAGGGCCAAGGGTACAAGGGTCTTCAACCGAACAACTCAAAAAAATCTCGTATGGTGAAAACTGGCTCAATGCGGTCGCTTCATTTTGGGACCATGCGACCGCATGGTCCCTCCTCCAGATTTCTGCACATTTTGATGTGCTCTCAGCATCTCAATGCGAGCCAATGCCAAAAGACCAATGCGGCCGCGAGGTTCATGTCTCAAACTTGTTCTAAACTTGTCCTAAATGATCTCAAACTCATGGGCAACCATCCTAAGGTGTAACCCAACTCAAAACAAGTCGGAAACACACCCGAACAACCTCGGAAACAAGCTAAAACATGGCTGGAATCGCTCGACAATTGGCCAACGAATCAAACACGAATCAAACCCAACTTAAACTAGGATAACTTGAGCATGAATAAGGCTTGTTTAAACATGGTTATGGCTTGCATACAAGACCTAGAACTCACACAAACCTCTCTCGAGACGAAACACAAGCAATACGAGCAACGATGAACAACCACAAAACACAACCGAAGCAACGAAGCTTCTAAACTTCCAACCAAGCATACAACAACTAAGAAGAATATTATAAATCTTATATGCAAGGTACTAAGACTCCAATGAGACTTATTTAGGTGCTAACATGTTAAGATAAACACTCGAAACATCAACAACAAGGCATGCAACGCATGGAAGGCAATCACTCTACTATGATCTTAGTCAACACAATGCAAGCAAGATAGGAATGAAATGAAGTCTCTAACATGTCAAGACACATAATAAACATGTTATAATGATGTTGTTCATGTAAAGGGGTTTGGGTTCTCACATGGACTCAATGACATTGGAGGCCTATAAATACCCCTCCATACGCCATATTCAAGGTACACACTCTTCCTTGACCCTATAACCTTTCTCAAATTGCTTTTTGACTCTCTCACATGATACTTACTCTCACGCCGAAGCGGTTTCGCGAGGCCAAGCCTTGCACTTCCACTAAGGTGTTTTCGTGATCTTAATCAGGTTCAAGGAAGCAGATCAAACCCAGATATCCTACACATCACACAAACGGCCCAAGCTGTATTTTTGCCACATCAGTTTGGTTCCGTTGCCAAGAAACAAAGTTTTCGAAGCTTTCGTCAAGTTTTCTGGTGAGTTCTTCAACAATCCGTCTTATTGCAATGGCTGTCAAGGGTAGCAAACATCACGCCACTACTAGTAACTAGCTGGCTGGAAACAACAACCCACCGCCTAGGGATCTGCCACCAAGGGCGCCACAAGGGGTTTAAACGAGGAATCAGAAGGTGGTAGCTTGGCATGCGGCTCATGGTGAGAATGTCCTGTATGTTGAGGAGCAGTTGTCTCAACATGCTAGCCAGAATCAAACGAGCCAGCGAGATGCTCGCCAAGTCATCAACGAGCAGAGGGATATTGCTCGTACTCAAGACTTAAGGGTCCAACTAAACCGTCAAATAGAAAACGGTCAGGGAAGTCAAATGAGCCAGCAAGGGCAAACCCCTGACCAACAGGCCGCTGCTTCGCAAGTCCAAGCGAAGTATTATAATAAGATGTATACACTCAATCATCAACTGCTCGCCGTGGGCCACGCCCCGATTCCAGTTGCCAATTTGGTTACTACCCGCTCTCAGCAATTCAACACTTGTTGGTGGTGGCCATGCCTACCAACATTTGCCAGCTCCGAGAAGACGATTCCTTCCGTTATTCATGTACCTTTAGAGCAAGCCAATGAGTTGCAGAGGGCGGACGATCAGCTGGAGAGCAGATTCAGCCACCAAAATCTTTCCCACAGACATCACCGCCGATAGGAGCACCGCGCTCGGGAGGAGAGCCAAAGCCGCCGCAGAGTCCGCGAGTACGCGGAGGCAGAGGCACACCGACCAAGGCACAGGGCGCGAGTTGAGCAGGAAGCGGAAGCCTCTTTTGAACCGACCTTTTGCCCACCAGCGCGTAGTCAACAGTCAGAGCTTGCCCGCTCGTCCAGACTCTCCATGGACGCGGAAAAATGCCTGTCCGAGCGAATGAGGCCATGAAGCGAGTCATGGCCAAACAAATGGCCAAGTTAGCCATGACCGAGCCTGGTTATGGAGCTCCGAAGCCGCTGGAGGGCAGCCCGTTCATTCCAGAAATCGAGAACGCGCCACCCGCGTAAGGGGTAACCTTCCCACAATTCAAAAAATATTTTGGGAAGACGTGGGCAAGTGACTAGCTCAGATCATTCAAGGCACAAATTCAGATGGTCACTGATGTGGAAGCCTTGAAGATGCGAGCCTTTGAGGGTGCTTTTCATGGAAAAGCACAATCATAGTTGGGGAGAGTTCCCCGGGGATCTATTGGTGGCTGGGAAACACTCTGAGAAAAGTTCTTAGAGGAGTTTGGCACGACAGACCCTACACCCAAAAATCGATTTGATCTCGGTAAGATCAAGCAGGGCGACCGCGAGTCATACAACATCTACTTGAAAAGGTTCGAGGAGATGCTCGACCAAGTAACTGCTACTAGTGACCCAGAGATCACGTTCTGTTACCTCAACAACATGAGATTAGGCCCGCTGAAAATGATTCTGATCATGAATCCGAGTGCCTCAAAGGCAGAACTGTTGGCCAATTCTTACATTTTCTGCTCAATAGAGAATACAAAGGGCGACAAGGCCAAGAACAAGGACAAGGCTCAGGACAGCTCGACCACGCCAGCTGACCAGAGCTAGGAGGGCAATAACCGCCCACGCAGAGACAGGAGGCGCACATCAACTCCCGAACAAAGATTCAGGGAATCATAATTTATTCCGCTAAACACTTCCTGTGAGGAGATTATGTTCCAGGTTGGAGATGCATTACTAGTGCCCTACCTGCTTGACCCTGAGCTCGCTCACACCAAGGACAACACGAAGTATTGTGATTACCATCATGGTAACGGTCACACAACAGAGGAATGCAACGTGTTGAAGCGGGAAATACAAAAACTGATCAATGCGGGCAAATTCGATCGCTTCAAAAGCAATCAGGGTGTGGGCAATAATGCTGATAACGACCAACAAGGGAGACCCCCCAAGTGGAAGAGGTGGACTGGCCCCTCAGATACAAGGGGTGGTTAATGTAATTCAAGAAGAGCTCACGTCTAACACTCAGATCGGGAAGCATATACTCCCTGTCTAAAGCTGTGAACTCCCCGACAGTGCAGTAGGCTGGGGGACCCAGTATTTATATCACCTGTGACGAGATAGCGAGCAGTCGAGCACTCCTCTGGCATCCGAGCAGCCATTAGTCATCTCTTGCCTTGAAAACAACTGGCAGGTTCATAGAGTGCTGCTTGACACATGAGCGTGCAGGGATATCATCTCTTGCATCCGAGCAGCCACTAGTCATCTCCTCTGGCATCCGAGCAGCCACTAGTCATCTCTTGCCTTGAAAACAACTGGCAGGTTCATAGAGTGCTGCTTGACACATGAGCGTGCAGGGATATCATATACTATTCCTGCTTCAAAGGGCTAGAATTATCAGACACTCGGCTCAAGCCGTACCTGGGAAAGCTTGAAGGATTCACCAACCATCAAGTGAGTGTCAAGGACACCATCGAGCTTGAAGTCTTTATGGGAGACAGGGCACAAACCCGGACAGAGATGATCACATTCCTGGTGATCGATCTCAAATCTGCCTACAACTGCATCCTTAGCGCCCCGGCCATGGCCAAGTTCTAAATGGTCACCTCTATCCCTCATTAAAAGCCAAATTCTACACCGAGGATGGAGGGGGTATCCTTAACAGCAAGCCGCGGGCAATGTGGGAGTATGTCCGGGATTCCCAGAGGAAGAAACAAAGGCTAATCATAGACATTCCCGAGTAAACAACCACAATCCCTAAGGAGGCCACTACCAACAATACACAGGGCCCAGTCCCCATTAACAATATTGAGCTTGGGGAATCATCTGGAACAGCAGACCTTATGGAGGTCGATGGGGCCGAGCACGCCCCAACTCCAACGGTTTTTGTGCGTAGGGCCCGGTGTCTCGTGGCACAAGAAATTGAAATAGATAATCTGCAAATTCGAGATAAGCCTGAATTCTAGCCTCAAGATGAGTTTGAAGAGATCATCATCAATCCTGCTTACCCCGAGCAAAAAATCAAGATCGGGAAGGTCATGCCTCCCGAAACTCGGGCCAAATTGATCGAGCAACTCAAAAACAACCTTGATGTATTCGCTTGGACCGTGGAAGACATGCAAGGAATCAGTGAGAGTGTTGCCCGCCATGACCTGAACATGGACCCAACTTTTTGACCCATCCAACAGCGGCCAAGGCAGTACTCCCCAGAGAAGAGTGCAGCAATTAAGATGGATGTCGAAAAGCTCCTGAAAGCTGACATCATTGAGGAGATTCAGTACCCAACCTGGTTGGCCAATGTGGTGATGGTCAAAAAAGCCAATGAAAAATGGCGCAAGTGCGCTGACTTTACGGGCCTCAACAAAGCTTGTCCAAAGGACTGTTACCCACTACCGCACATTGATGTGCTTGTCGATGCCATAGCTAGTTTTGAGATGCTCAGCTTCTTAGATGCGTACTCAGGGTACCACCAAGTAAGGATGAACGAGAAAGATAAATCAAAAACAACTTTCCGGGCAGGTAGGGGTCTATATTGCTACAAAATGATGCCCTTTGGGTTAAAGAATGCAGGGGCCACTTATCAACGTATGGTCAACAAGGTCTTTGGCTCCCAACTCGACAGAAACATGGAAGCTTACATTGATGACATGGTCATCAAAACCAAAGGCCGCGACCACACTCTGGACCTAAAGGAAATGTTTGCCAATCTGCGCAAACACAATATGAAGCTGAATCCGAGCAAATGCGTGTTTGGGGTCCGGGCAGGAAAATTTCTAGGATTCATGGTCAATCAGCGCGAGATAGAGGCAAGCCCATAAAAGATCTAAGCCCTGATCATGACGGAGCAGCCTTACTGCATCAATCACATCTAACAACTAAACGACAGAATCATTGACCTCGGTCGCTTCATCTCCCGGTCAGCGGAAAAGTGCCTTCCATTCTTCAAAGTCTTGTGCGACAACAAATGGTTCGAGTGGAATGAAGAATGTGCCAAAGCCCTCGAGCAGCTCAGGGAATATCTCGACAGACCGCCCCTCCTTAGCAGTCCCGTGCCCGGGGAACCCTTGTATGTGTACTTAGCGGCCACAGACCAGGTTGTGGCCGCTGTTTTAGTTAGGGATGAGGTAGGAATTCAAAAAACTATGTACTATGTATCGAAGGCCCTCAATCCTGTTGAGGGTCGTTATTTTAATGTAGAGAAGTTAGCTTACTCTTTTGTCATAGCCGTCTGAAAATTAAGGACTTATTTTTCTGTACATGTAATCATAGTATACATAGATGTACCACTGCGCAAAGTCCTCCACAAGCCCGATTCATCGGGTAGGTTACTCAACTGGTTCGATCGAGCTCACAGAATTTCACATCGATTACTAGCCCAGACGAGTAATCAAAGCTCAATCCTTAGCTGATTTCTTGGTAGAGACAAGCTTCACTCAGCATGAAGAATCTGAAGCTCAACCACCAACAGAGCCCGACCAAGAGCAGCTCCTGCGGCCTCGACCAGCCTATTGTTGTGACCTTTATGTGGACGGAGCGGCGAGCAAGGTTGGGAGCGGAGCTGACATCCTTCTCATAGCTCCCGACCAGATCACATAATTCGAATTGATGCTCCGATTCAAGTTCCCTGCCTCCAACAACGTGGCCGAATACGAAGCAATGATTGTTGGCCTTGAACTCGCAGTCGATATGGGCGTTGAAGCGGTCACAGTGTACTCAGATTCACAACTAGTAGTGAACCAAGTCCAGGGGGAGTATATGGTGCATCACCCTTCCCTGGTCAAATACTGCGAGCTTGTCAAGGAAATCTTGAAGAATTTCAAGTTCTGGGAAATCATCAGAATTGACCGAGCCGATAACATGCGAGCAGACTACTTGTCCAAGATCGCCGAGGCAAGCCTTACATTACTGAATCCGTCAGTCATGATCGAGCACTTGGAAACTCCGGCCATCGACAGACCAGTGATAATGGACATTGAGCAAGCGGCCAGAAGCTGGATTGACGATTATAAGGATTACATCAAGCGAGGGGTCCTGCCAGCAGACAAAATCAAAGCCACCACAGTTAGAAGCCAAGCTTGCAGATACTCGATAATCGGTGGAATCCTAGATAAGCGATCTAAGGTCAAACCTATGCTTCGCTGTGTCCCTCTGGAGTTAACTGAAGATGTTTTGTACGAAGTGCACGAAGGAGAGTGTGGCGGCCATCCAGGCACCAGACCCCTAGCATAAAAGGTTTTACTCGCAGGGTATTATTGGATTACGCTCAGGAGAGATGCAAAGAAATACGTCTGCGAATGCAACAAATGCCAACGATACGCGGACATACCAAGGTTGCCCTACACCGTACAAACTCCAATTGTTGCGGCCTGGCCGTTCGACATGTGGGGAATCGACTTGATCGGTCCATTTCTCTTGGCACAATACAAATATAAGTATGCAGTGGTCACCATAGACTACTTCACAAAATGGATCAAAGTAAAGCCATTGGCCACCATTTCAGAGGCGAATGTCATCAAATTCGTCCATGATCAAGTATGGTGTCGATTCGGTCTCCCACGGACAATCATTTCCAATCATGGCATTCAATTCTCGGACAAATTCACTGCGGAGTGTGCTTGCTTGGGCATCAAGCATTGATAATCATCTGTCGCTTATCCGCCAGGCAGCGACCAAGCCGAGGCCGAGAACAAGCAAGTCTTGCACGCACAGGGTAGAAGAGCTACAGTCGCCTTTATGGGCGGTCAGAACCATTGTGCGGGGTCCAATAGGAGAGACTCCGTTTGCTCATACATACAGATCTGAAGCTATGATCCCTGTAGAAATGGCTTTGCCAGGCTACAAAATTTCCCATTACAGCGAACAGAACAATGAGCTCGCCCGGGCAATTGATCTTGACCTACTTGAAGAAAGAAGACTCGAAGCAAGACTAAGGATGGTCCAACTAAAAACAGCGAGCAAAGGCTCACCACGATAAAAGAGTCAGAGGAAGAGTGTTCATGGTCGGAGATTGGGTACTCAAAAAGATTGAGGCAACTGGTCACCGAGCAGAATGGGGAAAGCTCTCACCTAACTAGGAAGTGCTTTTACAAGTCACGGGCATAATCACAGAACACACTTATATGCGGCGGACACATGAGGGCAGAGACTTGAAGCATCCCTGGCACACGGATCACTTGAAAAAATACTACTATTGAGCAAGTTTCAATGTACAAACGGGCAAGACCCTCATCCCTGTTGAGGGTCACCATCATTCCATTAATGAAAAAGGCAAGTTATTTATGTTCGATTAGTTCAAGTGATTTTTTGTCATTTATAAATTGTCTTCGGATTGCTTGACAGAATCTACTCGCAAGCCGAGCAGATGGGGCCAGGCCTTGTCAACCTTCCAATATACCCGAGTATCAGTGAACATATCTTATCAGCTCAGTAAGCAAGATAGGGCCTTGCCTGATTCACGGACTGGGAAGCCCGCCAGTCGGTAGGGGCCATGCCCCAAGGTAGCGGCTAACTACCTCGGATTCTTATAGTGACCAAGAAACACTGTTAGTCGTATATCTCTATACCAAGTTGATATACTAGCAATAGCTTCGACGTACAGACGTTGGATTGGACCGAGCCCGGTTAGCTGGTCGCCGTTCAGAGCCGGGCCATGCCCACTAGGTAGTCTTCAGGATGCTCGCTCCTGAGCGATAGGGGCCATGTCCGCTTAAAGCCTTGGCTAGAACCAAACACTTAATTTGGGTAGGAACATCTGCCTGCGCACCTTCCAACTTAAATAATATGCCTGCTTAGTTAGCTTTATTATTTTTAAGTTAATAATTGCACAAGTTTGTATGCCAAATTAGTTATGTTTGTATTATGCATGTTGTGATTAGTTCGTACACATGCATGCTAGTACTAAACAAAATGCAGGAAGAATGCAAATAAAGAAGCAATTATCAGGCCAAAAAGGGTTCTCTATTCAAGAATATGAAAGTTTTTACAATGGGAGATCAAAAATAGTGGCGCGCAGGCCGAACAAAGAACAACATTCCTAAAACTAAGCCTAGCCTGGAGGGGAGGAAGACCCTTAGCGCTTACTCGATATTGCATTTCGTATTGAATGTTCAGCTCTTTCCGGGCAGCCTCATCCTTAGCAGTCTTGGCAACGACATCCATTAACATCTGCTCGCTCTTCTTCATCATTTGGTCTTCAGACTCCAAGGCCTGAATTAACGAGTAGACACTAACATCCAAAGGAGTTGGCGGGATCCAAGGCTCGCGCCCAGCCTCAGCGTCGCCCTTGGCAAGGGTCTTCAGTTCTTCCTTGGTATAAGGAACCAAGTCATGAAACTGGCGGGCAACGTCGACATATGGATCGAGCACAACCCATTCAGTCATCGTAGGCATTGATCGTGTCTTATTTTAATTATTTCCTTGTAAGTGGACAAGACTATCTTAGGACAGCTTGGGAAGCAAGGGTCGAACCATAGAGACAAAAAGAATACGAATGGCAAGAATATCGGTAGCAATTTTAAACTAAGGGAGGTTTGTTTATTGATTTTATCTAAACTAATTATCCTACTAACACAATAAATCTAATTAAACTACGTAATAATCACAGTTGTAAAGATCTAATGGAGGAGGAAAATCTAGGATTAGGGTTTCACTTGTATCTACTCTATAGCTTATTTAGATAAAGTATCATTCAATAACTTGGGTTGGTTCACGAAAGATAGATATAGCCTGTCGAATTACCGATCAGTCTCCATCTCCAAATAATTCATCCATTCTATATCCTAGGCACAAGAACATATGAATCCTAACTGTCACTTAGGTCATATATAGAACGTGACCCTAACTTATCACTCTTGTGCATCGATAGGTTCAATTTATCATGATGGTGAGCCAGTGTATGACATATGCATATGGCCGTGTAGGTATCCGCACCTCTAGGCCTTTATTACTTGCGATTACATTCATTTGTTCAAAGTGAGATAATAAAGGGGTTGATAAACACCATGATCAACAAGAATTGAATGAATAAAAATATATATTAGGCCATAGATTCGATACAAGTTACCTCCCAACTCCTAGATTAATGGATGTTTAGTTCATCCTTGAAGATGAATTGCACAACGAGATTAAGGAATACATGGATCGATCTTCAAAACTGTAATTACAACAACTAATTAATCTACGTAATACAATCTAATTCCTACGCTAAAACTGTTTTCTAACACTTCTTGGACGTCCTTTGGCTTTGGCTACCGTCCTTTATTTATACCAAGGAGTTGTAGGGGAATAGGAGGTTCAATCCAAGTCGAAAACCCCGTAAAGTCGGTTCTGGGGACCTTGCGGCCGCATTGGGTCTTGACCTTGCGTCCGCAAGGGTCTACTTCTGGCTGGTCTTGTTTCTGCCTACCTTGCGAAGGCAAGGTCTTTTGACCTTGCAGCCGCAAGGTGGCCAGAATCTTTCTTTTGCCTTTTTCTTCAATGTTGCACTTTGTATCCCTCCTCGAAATCTTCACTAGAAGCTTCATAAATCTCATAAATTCACCTAAAACTCTGAAACTCATAAAATAGCTCAAAAACACATATCAGTAGCCAAAAGCCTCGTGGAATTGCTCGTTTTAAGTAGAGCCGTCAAAACGGACCAATGGGGCGGACCAACCCGCAAAATGGTGGGCCCGCCAATTGGCGGGGCGCGGCGGACCAACCCGCGAAAATGGCGGACTGAGAATTCATTGGTCCAACCCAACCCACCTTGGGTTGCGGGGCGGGGCAGACCAACCCGTCCAAGAAAGAAATTTTGTCTCCAACCAATCCATCCAATGATGATCCAAGTGAGACCTGGTGAAGTGGTGACTGCCTGACTGCCTGTGGGACAACCGGAGGTTGTGAGCCTGTGGACAGCCGGACAGGTCGGAGGATTTCGGAGGGAGATAGATCGATGGCAGGCTGAGAAGAAAAGAGAATGATCGATGGTCGGACGTGATAGACTAATAGTGGACTAAGACTAAGAGAGAGAGAGAGAGAGAGCGACGCATGCAGTGGCTGCCGGATCGCGAACTAAAAGCCAATGGCCGGTGCCGTTTATCTCTCATACTCTCACACCGTCGATCCGTCACAAAGAAGTGAGAACAGAGAGAAGTGGTCCAGTGGAGCAGGAGAAGTGGAGAACTCGGATTCTCGGAAGATTGAAAAGACTCAGACCAGAGAAAGAGCAAATGAGAAATGTGATTGTGAATTCACTGATTTGAGATATTAATTTGGGTTTGAAATTTGACTTTTGAGACTCATTTGAGTGAATGAGTGGTTTTGGACTTTTGGGGAGTCTTGGAAGTTGTAATATTTTTGGGTCACTGAACTGTGATGTGAATACACAATACATTTTCTAATCTTTCTTTTCTAACTTTTCAGACTTTCAGTTTTTTTTTTTTTAGATTATTGGCGTATTTTCAATTTTCAAATTTGACGGGTTACCCGCCCCCGCCTCGCCCCGCGACCCGTGCGGTCCAAGCCCGTCAGGCCCGCCTCCCAACGGACCTATAATTTGTCAACCCAACCCACCTTTTTTGCTTGACGGGGCAGACCAACCCAACGGGTTTGGCCCATTTTGACGGCTCTAGTTTTAAGTCATAAAAGTACCCGATATGGACGTATAAAATACGTCTATCAAATACCCCCAAACTTAAACTTTGCGATCGTCTACGAGTAAACAATACTTATAAATACAAAATTAAACATATAAACATTAAGAAAATCTTTTTGGAAGGTGACACTATTTACACTTCTCTAGAAACCCACAAACTCGAGGAGACTCTAACGAGCGACTTGACAATGCAGATAAATACAAAACTAATAAATACAAAAGCAGGTAAAAATTACAAAAACAATAAAACAATTTTTTTTTTTTGGTTTCAACCTCAAGTCATAAGAGCATGACATATCAAAGTGGTCTCAATCAGATGCCCACCACATATGTGCAGACTAATCACAGAAAACAAACTGACTTATACTAAAACTGCTATCAGTCTTAATTTCTCCGTGTGTGTGTGATCACCAGTCATAAAGAATATCTTAACTAAAACAATTTTATTAAGCTAAGCACCACATACATTAAAAATCAGAATTTAAATAAAACCAATGCAATATAGAGTATGAGATCTACCATCCAAACCCGGTCTATTACAGAAAAAGAGATCACCGAGGATTTTAAAAACTTATACATCCATCCCATGCACTTCTATATATGACATATAATGCTCTCCTGCCCCAATTACTTGCAATAACTAAAATTATGCTAACACATTGAGCTTGCAAATAATATGAATATGAAGTGAAGATCAATTTACAGGCCTTACGATCAAATCAACAAACACAAGCATTGGCAAGAAGATCAATAGGTCTTTAATAGCTTGTAATGTAAGGCCTTGGTGTAGGGGGATATGATGGAAAAGGAATATAATACAAAGTGAGAGAGCAAGACTACCCTTTACCCCTAATACTTCCAAGCAAAAGGAAGTTTTTCCCAATTAGGCTAGGACCTGCAAAGACCACAAGTGGGGGTTTTTTCTTTTTCTTTTTCCCCTCAAACTTGTTTTATACAATATATCAAGCTAAAAATATATAGTATTCTTTTTCAGCAGAATTTTTCTATCATATTTTTCTCTTGAAAGCTATGCTTCCATTTGAATCTTCTTGCACTCTTCTTCTTCTGTTTCATTTTTCGTCGATCTCTTTTTTTTTTAAATCGACGGGAGAAGAAGCCTTCGGAAAACTTTCTTGACTGAAAAATGGTCCCATAAAATTAATTCACCACCCACTTTCTACTCTCTCAAAGGGTAGGCTAAAGTGTTTAGGCTTTAGGGTTAAGTTAATGTGGGTAAAAGAAACGAAGTCGAATGGGGGTTCAATGTGTGCTTAGCACACTCCATTCTTTTTAATAAAGCTCAAAGGGGACATTAGGGATATTTTTAGTAAAGGTCAGGAAATATTTAGGTTCAAACGATCCAAAGATGGCCTAAATCATATCTTAATGCCAAAATACTCATGCAGTTTTTAAGAAAGTAAAGCACATAAAATATCATATCAATTATGAAAGTTGTGGAATCGTCGAATCGAAGATTTAGCATCACTGGATTTCACATAAGCATTCGCTAGGGCAGATGGTAGGGACAATTGAGACTAACATGCAGACACGGTTCGAAAGTGTGCTTGAGATATATTAGTAAGAAAAATCCAAGGGATCTAACTTATCATGCAATTGACCCTAAGTTACAATTCAATGCAACAATCATGTTAAGATGGCTATTCATCATATTCTTGTGCATGTCTTCTTGCTAAAATGAAATGTGTGCTATAAACTTTATAAAAATGTTCTAATCAATCCATAATCATGACTGGTGTAGGTGCACAAAGATTTGGAGAAAATCAAAAATTTTGCAATCAAGTAAATTCCAGAATGATTTATGGAAAAGTTATGTGGTTCATTGCATTAACTCCTCATCGACCGAAATGACCGCACAAGGACTTGAGGATGAAAATTTTGAATTAAAACATTTTTTAATATATATATATATATATATATATATATATATATATATATATATATATATATATATATATTTGAAAATTTTTATAAAAAGAAATTGGAGATGGTCGATGACACAATTGATGATGGGTCCCCATAATGGGTACCCGAAAGAACCAAATATTATAGTATTCTGGTCATGGCAACAACTCCAAAAATAAGAAAAAATAAAAAGCAAAAAAATAGAGTGAGGAGACGAGACGATAGAGGGACAAAATTTTTCCCTCACCCTAAAAACGTAGTCCAACTCCACTCTTCCTTAGGCTAGGACCTGCAAAGGCCTTGGGCTTAGAATTCCCCCCCCCCCCAAATTTAAATTTTATTTTGTTCTCAAAATTGAGGAATATCCTATGAAAGGGTTGATGGAAGAAAAATATCAAAAGGAAATAGCTGGCCCACCTAACGAAAGAGGAAAAAACTTGGGCTTCAACTCATGGTGAGTCGGGAGGAAATAACGAAGGAGGATGAAACTCGGGGATCGTGCCAGGTGGCATCCCAAAGTATGTGGAGACATTATGCCCCACCTAGTTAACCCAACCAAAGAAATGAGTTTGGTCGGCACGCACTTGCGCCAACTGCTGACTTATCATCTCATTTTGGAGCATGAACTCCTCCTGCCTATTGGAGATCGCCTCCAAGGGATCCTCTCTCCTCTGGTAGCTCCTCACGTGGGCCTTTCTCACGTGGCTGGCAAGGGTGCTCAAACAGTAGCGCCCTAGAAATGTCGGGGACTTCCCGAATTCTCTTCGCATATGGAGTCCAAACGACTCCAGCCCCACTACACAGTCCGGTAATCAAACTCGGGAATGTGAATCCCGCATTTGTCGTACCTCTAATAAGGGTCTGAATTTGGGCGTTGATCAGACACCCGACATCGACAGACCCACTGGTCAGGATGGTGTAGATCAAAACAGCCTTAGGCCAGGACACCGTATGCTGGTGACTAGAAGGCATGAGAACGTGCACAGATAAATTTGAACATGGCCTTGGCTGTGTTCGTGAGATGGGTCTCGTCCATGGTACGGGGGAGGAATGGTGGATTTTGGTTGTAGGTCCAAACCACATTAGGTGTTGCGATTTCCGCATTTACCACCTGGAGAGAAACGTGGTCGGTGATGTGGAGGCTATACTGGTCAGCACCCCTCGCGAAGTTGGCAGTGTCGAAATAACGGTTAATGCTATGGGACGAAAAGTCGACACACCTACCCCTAACATCTACAACATCTAGCACATCGCCAGAAATACCGATACGCCGTTGGCGTAGAATTCTCGGACTAAGGCCACGATGGCCATGCCCGGGGAAGCACACATATTGCCTCACCTTCGACGTTTGAAGTGGGCAGGGAGAGCAAAATCTTCAGCCTTAAATCCCCTCTCAGGGATTATGCTCATGGAGAGCTTCCTAGTGTAGCTCTCTGATGCCTTAAAAGAAATAAAACGGTGGACGTCGTAATGTTGCTCCTCCTCTTGGGAGCGGGACGTGGACAGGCCGGTATTCCTACGCTTAGGGGCCATTCTATTTAAAGCACAAAATAAAATCTACTCTCTATGAAAATTAAGATAACACAACCTAACTAAAACAAATAAAGCATGGAAAAATAAGCAAAATAGTTCTAACACCCTAACATGCAAATATTTTGGCAAATCAAAAATTTAAATGAAGAGGAGATAGAAAATACGTGGATTGAGCAATGTTTTAACTGCAATGTGTTGCAGGAGTTTCGAAGCTTTCTTCGCCGGAATCAATGGTGGCTTCGCCTTCTTCAAAGCTTGAATGGAGTGAGATGGATGATGGGGGTGAGGGAACTTGAAGGAGGAGAGCACTTGGGTCTAGAGACTTGGCCGGAATGGAAGAGATTCCCCAGAGTTGAGAAAAGTGAGAGAGATTGCCGGATTGTTTTTGCTTGAGAGAGGGAGAGTTGTTCTGTGAACTGTTGCTGTTGCCCGCGTCTGGTTTATAAAGGGGGCCTTGCAGCCGCAAGGTATTTATGCCTTGCATCCGCAAGGTGCTCAGTCAAACGATTGCACGGAATTCCATGAGGCAGGTCATGCGTTTTACACTTAATAGGGCCTTGCGGCCGCAAGGTGTTTTAAGCCTTGCGTCCGCAAGGTCCACAGTTTGTTTTCCTTGGGGTTTGGTTTATAACTTTTTGGCAGTTTTTTTGTTTTGGTCATTCCGATACGTTCCGTTATGTCCGTTTCTTTCCTGCACTCTAAAAATTCTACATAACTTTTAAACTAAATTATTAGCAACATATAAATACAACACTAAGATGCTTTTCTCCCCCAAACTTGAAGTATGCCATACTGGAAAACATTTAAATTAAATGTCCATAATTAAATAAGACGGAGAACAACATATTTAAATTACACTATGAAAGCAAATAAAATTTCATCAAAGTGGGTTGCCTCCCACCTAGCGCACTTGTTTAACGTCTTTGGCTCGACCCAACTACAAACCTATTCTCTCGGGGGTTCATTGCAAGTGGACAAGACTATCGTAGGACAGCTTGGGAAGCAAGGGTCGAACCACAGAGACAAGAAGAATACGAATGGCAAGAATATCGGTAGCAATTTTAAACTAAGGGGGGGGGCTTGTTTATTGATTTTATCTAAACTAATTATCCTACTAACACAATAAATCTAATTAAACTACGTAATAATCACAGTTGTAAAGATCTGATGGAGGAGGGAAATCTAGGATTAGGGTTTCACTTGTATATACTCTATAGCTTATTTAGATAAAGTATCATTCAATAATTTGGGTTCGTTCACAAAAGATAGATATAGCCTGTCGAATTACCGTTCAGTTTCCATCTCCAAATAATTCATCAATTCTATATCCTAGGCACAAGAACATATGGATCCTAACTGTCACTTAGGTCATATATAGAACTTGACCCTAACTTATCACTCTTGTGCATCGATAGGTTCAATTTATCATGATGGTGAGCCAGTGTACGATATATGCATATGGCCGTACAGGTATCCGCACCTCTAGGCCTTTATTACTTGCGATTACATTCATTTGTTCAAAGCGAGATAATAAAGGGGTTGATAAACACCATGATCAACAAGAATTGAATGAATAAAAATATATATTAAGCCATAGATTCGATACAAGTTACCTCCCAACTCCTAGATTAATGGACGTTTAGTTCTTCCTTGAAGATGAACTGCACAATGGGATGAAGGAATACATGGATCGATCTTCAAAACTGTAATTACAACAACTAATCTACGTAATACAATCTAATTCCTACGCTAAAACTGTTTTCTAACACTTCTTGGACGTCCTTTGGCTTTGGCTACCGTCCTTTATTTATACCAAGGAGTTGTAGGGGAATAGGAGGTTCAATCCAAGTCGAAAACCCCGTAAAGTCGGTTCTGGGGACCTTGCGGCCGCATTGGGTCTTGACCTTGCATCCGCAAGGGTCTAATTCTGGCTGGTCTTGTTTCTGCCTACCTTGCGAAGGCAAGGTCTTTTGACCTTGTGGCCGCAAGGTGGCCAGAATCTTTCTTTTGCCTTTTTCTCCAATGTTGCACTTTGCCCCCTCCTTGAAATCTTCACTAAAAGCTTCATAAATCTCATAAATTCACCTAAAACTCTGAAACTCATAAAATAGCTCAAAAACACATATCAGTAGCCAAAAGCCTCGTGGAATTACTCGTTTTAAGTCATAAAAGTACCCGATATGGACATACAAATACGTCTATCAGGCATCCCCACCCTGCCATGGCCCGTAAGCATCCTCAAAATGTGATTAGTGCCATGCGCAAAGTAGGGCACGATGGTCGCATCCAAAGCAACCTTAGAGGCCAGGGAGGTCTTGTAGTCCTCCACCGCCATCTCCCTGGCGACGGACAGCTTCGCCATTAGGTCAACCACCAGGTTCGCGTCTTTGACGGACTGCATCTTGAGGGCATCCCGCTCCACCTGCAGCAAGTCCCTCTACTTGGTAACCACGGCCATAGTGTCTTGCCCTTTCTCCAGATCGGCCTGATTCTTCTTTATCAGGCCCACCAGCTCGAATTTCTCATCGACTAAAATGTTATTATGAGCAACCAGCAGCAGGTTTTGCTCGAGCAACTCAGCTTCTACCTGCTTTGCAGCAACCTCCTTCTCCTTTAGTTGGTTGGCTAGGGAAGATACCTGTCCGAGCTTCTCCTTCCGCAGGCTCCCAACTGTTTTACCATTGGCTTCCGCCTTTTTGCGAGCTTCATTCTCTTCATTGTAGCGATCATACAAAATTAGTGCAAGTGGAGGCAATTTGTAAACAGAGAACAAAACAGTTAGCATAAGAATGGATAAATAAGAGGTTAGAAATCAAGATGCAGTCAGTTTTTTACCTCACTTAGGCAGAAGCCCACATTCCCGACCAGTACGTGACCGGTAGTCTCCCGGTCTAACGCCAGACCATCATGCATGGCCCGCTCTATTATGCCCTTGCCTACCAGGCCTCCTGGGCTCCCGTGGGTAGATAAGTCGATGCCCCCCATCATTAGAGCATCCCCAAAAATTTCTTTTACAAGCGCCCGAGCAGCGCTGGTGGTAGCGGGCATTTAAAAGCCTGGTCGCTTCCGGGTAGCAACCCCGCCATAGTTATGGGGAGAAGCAGCAGGTTCAATACCCGAACCGCGTTGACGCACAATTCGGGCAGGGGGAGTAGAAGGGCTTTTTTTTTCTTTTTTGTGCTGCCTTGGCATCCTTGGCAGCAGGGACTTCAGAGATCTTGACGGCAGGGATCTTGACGGCCTTATCAACAACGGCCATAACGACCTCCTTCGGCACAGGGACAACGGCTTTGGGAGCCGCTGCCTTTTTGACCGAGCTCGAGACTTTCCTCGAAGCCGGGGCCTTATTAGCTGACGGACAGAAAGGAACCTTGGGCAAGGCCACATGCTCGTTGGCCTTCAAGTCAGTAGCCCGCTAATCGGCTTGCTTCTTCCTGTTCCTTAGCACGACCAAGCTCTTCATCCTTGAAATAAAACAAGGCATGATTAGTATAGTTATGGGGAATAATATGGGATCAAGATAGGAATTGAAAACATCAGCAATTGGCGAGCAACCATTCTTATCCTCATAAATTGGTCGGCAGTTCGCACTGAGGCCCAGCCTTTGACATTCTACACATTCGCGCTTGAACATCTGCCCGTGACAGTCGCCCCAGTAGGGATTGACACTTTCTGGTGCATGGATTAAAATGGGCACTACCCCGGGCACTTCAACTCAGTTCACACCGGCCAGGCGTAAGTTATACGGGTTGCATACTAGCTCCTTCCAATCGAGCAAGAATTGCTGGCTTACCTGTTTTTCATTCTCCTTAACAACCCCAACGACAGCCTTCAATGCCGCCTAGCGGGCAATCTCGCTTGAGCGGAAGTCTTGTGTGGAGACCTTGGGGCCGGATTTTTATTTCGCCAGTTGTCGTGGGTGCTAATGGCCACCCAACCCGGGACTCGATGAAAAGGACCCTCTTGTCCCAGGGCTCAACCTTCCCAGGGACATCTTCCAGAAGCCTTAAAAAGTTAGATTTAGACCTCACTCCAACCCGCTCGCCAGTGATTGGGGCTAAGATAAACAACTTGCAAAGCAAATACATGTTCGACTCGAAACCCAGTAGACGACAAGCCACTGTGAAGGCCGCGATCGCCCGAACAGTATTCAACATCAAATCACAGGGCACGGCCTTGGTCTCGAGTAGGAAATCCACCAAGAAGGGCTCCAGTGGAAGGCGCAGTCCGACCCAGAAGAAGTCGGTGAAGAATAGGAGCTCATTCCCTTGCTCGCGGGACAGCTCTACTCCGTTGGGCACGTACATCTTGCTTTCCCTATAATTGGCGGAGTCAATACCAAGGGACGTGAGACAGGCCGTCACCTTATCTTCCGTGTCCAGCGAGGCCCAATGAACGGCATATCGATTCTCATTGGCATTTACATACCAATCGGGCTCATCATCGTCTTCCTCCATGGCCTCTTCAAGCGTGGCCTCCACCTGAGTGCGGCCAACTTTCTTTATGCGGTGAGTAAGGGGCATGTCATCCATTTCATCGGACTCAGAGGCATCTACAGTAGTCTTTCCTTGCTCGGGCCACGTCTTCCACCTGGTCCACCTGCTATTCGGGGCCTTGCCCGTCAACACATCCTTCTCCCTCCACACTCTCTCTCCAGAATGGCCGTGCCCGCTGGAGGAATCTATGAGGTCAACTATGGGGGTAGCCATATGCCTAGGGATGGTTTTTCCGGTCACGGACTCTTCCCTTTCTTCTCGCACGAAATCTACAGCAGGAGTCTTCTCGTTGTTGAGTGAGTCGTTTCGTCCGCCATAGCTGAAGGTTTCACGATCATTATCCTAAACATCAGACATCTACAAAAGAGATCAAGGAACCAAAACATCAAGAACGCATAGAAAATTAGATATTCTCTCTCTAGAAAGCTCAGAAACTGTAAAAAAGGGAAGAGGAAAAAGGGTTGGCTATTTATAGGCTCAGTTTTCCGATTTTTGGGGGAAAACGGACACCCAAACGATGCTACTAAGGACGTCTGATGTCACTCGTAGCACACCCACATTAAATGCATTGCTTCGATACCCATGCCTCCCTTAACCCTTTCCACTTCCTGACGGCTCACGTGCTCTCTCGCCGACTCTCCTTGGGACTCACCAATGGCAAACTTCCTTAACACGCTCCAACTGTACTTCGCTAAAGTTCCATATCCTTCTACAATCATGCTCTCTAAAGCCTCCACATTTTTCTCAAAAAATTCATAAATGTTGGAGCCCGGAGCAAGAGCAACATCATCCAGCATATACGCTTCCCGCTCCGAGCATGAATACTCGCCAGACAAGGAGCTAGGGGCCACTGACATGGCCGGCCCTTCCATAAGCCAAGTGAGGCCATGACCTTGGGCCCCCAAAAAATCTCATATTTTTTAGGCCCCCAAATCTCAAAAAACCCTACCTATTATTCCCTCAGTTTTTAAAATATCGTCTGAGTTCACTCGACACACCATTTAAGAAAAACGAATTGACTGGATTATAAATATTGGTGAAATGTGTGTTTTCCTTTAATGCCCTTGAGTATGTGGTCATAATTTAAGTAGATAGAAAAAGTAAGGATAAAGCGGTAAAAGTGTTTTCTTAAAAAAGAAAGTTTTGAATAAGACAATTATTGAAGAACAGACGAAAAAAAAGGTATATAATAATTTGAAAATGAAAGGAGTATTTTTAAAAAATACCCCTAGTTTAACACTAACAGATCGGCAAAGTGAGACGGTGAAGGACAGATATAGCCTACACAGGCTTGACTCTTTCGAGTTTCAATAATTTGAAGAAAAAACACAAAAGTAAGATTTCTACTACGGTCCTTTTCATTTTCCCCAAAAAAATTTAATTGTTTTTACATATTTTTTCTTTATGAGTTATTGGTATTTTGTTAATATAATTGAAATTTTTGAGCTTTTAAGTATGTGAATGAGTGACTTGTCGGTAATTGGTGATATTATAATTGAAATTTGATTATTTGAACATATAATATAATTCTAAAATAGAGATATTGAGATTAATCGTTAATTTTTATTTTAATGGAAAAATTGTACATACACTATAATTATATACTAAAATAGAGAAATTGTACATGGAAAATTGTTTGTATTTTTTAGTGATAATGAAATTTGAATTCTTTTTGTTAGTTATTCATATGCTTTGATCTCAATTATCGTAAGTAGACAAAATGTCATCACGAAAGTATCTCAAGAATGTTTGAATGGACTAGCTATGATATCTATTGAGAAGAATAGGGTTGAAAAAATTTATTATTATACTTTGATTATTGATTTTATTCTAATGTGCTATAAGAGCAACATTTAAGTAGTACTTTATAAATATTTCGTGTTTTATGTCCATGACTCTGTGATGAAGTGTTTTTTATTATTTTCTATATTTGTTTCTTTAATTTTTCAAAAAGAAAAAATATGCTACAAAAGAAGGCCTCGTTCCATATAATTGGCCTTAGGCCCCTAATTTCACAGGGCCGGCCCTGGCCACTGATATACCCGGCCCAAGCCGAGTCACGAGCAAGGCACGAGCGTCCATCACGTGCCAGTCACGAGGTTAGACAACGTGGGACCTACCAGGCCTAGCGGGCATCGCTAGCAAGATATCAAGCAATGAGTAAAGTAACTCCAGCCCAAATTTGGCCAGATGAAGGCCCTGCCTGCCCGACCAGGGGCCATGACCGGGGATCACCCTCATAGCGGGCAAAGAATCAGACTCATCCTGTCCAAACCTGGTCGGGCACTGGCCTTGCCAACCCGACCAGGGGCCATGCCCGGGATTTACACTTATTTATAACCAGTCTATACCATATAGTTAGGCAGAACCTTGCTCGCCTAGGCACGTATCGAGCAGGGAACCAAGGAAACTTGCTCTCCAAGACAAATCAAAGGTTTCCTTATTCAAGCAGGACTCCTATCATATCTGCTCCTAAATTCACGCGGTCAATCGCCTATCATGCCTAAAATCAAGAGATTCTCTCCTAATCCTACAACATAACTAAGGTAGTGAATCATAGACGGACTCAATGACATTGGGGGCCTATAAATACCCTTCCATATGCCATATTCAAGGTACACACTCTTCCTTGAGTCTATAACCTCTGTCAAATTACTTTTTGACTCTCTTACATGATACTTACTCTCACGCCGAAGCGGTTTCGCGAGGCCAAGCCTTGCACTTCCACTAAGGTGTTTTCGTGATCTTAATCAGGTTCAAGGAAGCAGATCAAGCCCAGATATCCTACCTATCACACAGATGACCCTAGATGCATTTTTGCCACATCAGATAGGATGTCCACTGTGGATCTTAAGGGAGGTGAAAAACTCTAAAAAAAAAAGGTTTTAGGGTGGTGCTAAATGGAATCACTATAGATGCTCTAAGAGCATCTAAAGTGGTTCCTTTTACCACCACCCTAAAACTCTAGTTTTTACCTCTCTTGAGACCTACATGGGACACCCTTATCAAATATCATATCCATAAAATTAGTTAATTATCCCCAAAATATTGGATGTGTTTTACCAAATAATATATTCTTCCTATTGGTGGATCTTTATGTATATGATAATTTGCCCATCTAATTTAATGATCTGCTTTCATATCTTTTTACATTCCCAATTTCTATTAAATTAGGGTGTGTGCGTGTGTGTGTGTGTGTTTTTTTTTTTTTGCACTTATTATTCTCCTTTCCTATTATTTATAACTTAAAATTACGAGTATATTAGTAATATTAAAAAGCGTGACACGACTTCATTTAAATAAAAGTAAACATATAATATTTTTATTAAAAAATATAAAATTTAAAGTATATATATTTTATTACAAAGGTGGTAGGAAAATAAAAATAAAAAAGAGGAAAATATATTGATAGCTATGTTGTTGGTTAAATAATATCAATAATTTAGAAGGTTATAGAGAGTGCTAATTGGAGTTGAAACTTTTTTAAACGGTCTCTAAAAAGATTTAGAAGTTGTATAGAAGGTGTTTTAGGTGCAACCCTTGTGGATGCTCTTACCTTAATATCCATTTAAAGCATTTCAACCGCTTATTGAGACATAATATAAATTCTTGACAAAACAGTAACTTTACAAGAAAATAAAAAAGGACACTCATTTTGAAATAAATATTTTTGTTTGTTTGCCGTATGACGTGTTTTAGTTGATGCATGATGTAGCTGAGAATCTGAAAGAGATCAAAAAGATCAAACGTTATCTATTTTTTTAAATATCATAATATGCATTACATGAATAATTCTTCGATCATTTGTTGCTTTAATTTATTAACACGGTATATTAATACTTTGTCAGATACTGCTTGCTAGTATTGAAGCCATTATATATTGCTTCTATATAAGGGTGCCTTTCATATATATCCTAGTTGACCAAGGAAACCCAATAATCTCTCTCTCTCTCTCTCAAGATATCTCTCTTTCTCTCTCTCACACACACACACACTGTGTAATAGATGGAGGTTCTCTCAGTGACATGCTTGGATAACTGGAAGAGGTACTCGAGGAGGATAAGAAAGAGGAAATACCAAAGAATCATGAATGACACAAGCAAGTGCAACAGCAGAACGAAGATGAAGGTGGCAAGGCTTGGCAATAAAGTTGGCAGAGGTTTGAAACAAAAGCTTATAATTATCTCACCAATCAAACAGTATCTGACAAAGTTTTACGATGTTTTAGTTGGAAAGAAAAGTATTTATGGGCTTAAAACAAATCGGCCTTTCCCGATGATCTCTACAACTACCAATGAAGTTGTTGATAGCAGATTGATTTTGGAGACTTACAAGCGAATGCTCACGTCGTCTCGCCAATTACCTTCTGAATTAATCTCATAATGCATTTACTCCTATTAGTGTTCTCTTTCTCTTTTCTTTCTTTGCCCTTAATTTCGTTTTTGTTTTAGTGAGTTTTTCGTTGGATATATTGAGTATGTTTGCTGATCAAATATCAAATTACTAAGCATCAAAATAGTATGTTTCCAAAACTATGAAATGAATATGAATTAAGTGGTTTGCAGCAATCATTTATATATGTTAATTTATGTCATCTCAAGGTTTTAATTATTGCGTTGCTAATTTGCAAAAGTAGGACTAATGGCGTTGCTTGTCCAAGTAAATATGATGAAATCTTTATATAAATATTTAAAACTTGTGAGGAGCACTATAGTTGTGCCATCTCACCATCTTTGGATAAATCTTCATTCTAGAGCATTCATATGAAAGTTTAAAAACTTTTGGTTTTTTAGCCATTAGTTAATAATAATACATAATAATAATCATAATCAATATGATAAGGGGTATTAATTAGTATTAGTATATATAACTTCTTCTATTGTCAATAGTAGAAAACTTATATTTAAAAACTTTAACAACTAACATTATTTCTAACCAATGTGGGATAAAACTCTTCAAGGTGAGATATTACTTTTAATGACTCACTTTTAATATCATACTTTAACCTTTGATACCTTATTCATCCAAAACTTGATTGAGACAAATAAATATATTATTTCGATATTTTTGCCGAGTAGAGCGCCTTTGCACAATTACTTTTGCCAACAAACAAGTGACATGCAAAGAAATTTGTGTCTCAAGTTGCACAATTTGTTTCATTAAAAACACTATAATTTTTTTTAATAAGTATTATACTTTAACTTTGATATCTTATTCATTCAAAACTCGATTTTGACAAATAAATATACAATTTCGATGCTCTCACCGAGTAGAACACATTTACGCAATTACCTTCGCCAATAAACAGATGACATGTAAAGAAATTCGTGCTTCAAGTTGCACAATTTCTCTCACTAAAAACAATAATTTTTTAAACAAGTATTATACTTTAAGTCTTGATATATTATTATCCAAAACTCGATTTGGACAAATAAATATATCATTTTGATACTCTCACCGAGTAGAACACATTTGCGCAATTACCTTCGCCAACAAACAAATGACACATAAAGAAATTTGTGCATCAAGTTGCACAATTTTTTTCACTAAAAACACTAATTTTTCAACAATAGAAGAGATGTATCCCACATTGGTTAGAAATTGATGTTGGTTTTAAAAATACTATTATTAAGTACCAATAGAAAAATGCATCATACATTGGTTGGAAAGCGATGTTGATTTTCAAAGTCATTTGATAAAAAACTTTTACAATTATTACCAATAGAAGATGTATATCTCACATTGGTTAGAAAATGATGTTGAGTTTAAATTATTTTATATTATTACCAATAAAAGAGATGCATAACACATTGTTTAAAAAGAAAATGTTAGATTTTAAAATCCTTAGACTAAAGACTTCTATTCTTACAAGAGGTGTATCTTACATTTGTTACAAAATATTATGATATTATTACCAATAGAAAATATGTATCCCACATTGGTTCGAAATTAATGTTAGTTTTAAAAAAATATTATTAATTACTAATAAATGAGATGTATCATACATTGGTTAGAAAGTGATGTTGGTTTTTAAAGTTTTTTGATAAAAGACTTCTACCATGATTACCATTAGAAGATGTATTTCTCACATTTGTTAAAAAATAATGTTGATTTTTAATTATTTTAGATTATATAAAAGACTTACTATTATTAGCAATAGAAGATATATATCACACATTTGTTATAAATTGATGTTGGTTTTAAATTACTATTATTACCAATAAAAGATATAAATCTTACATTGGTTAAAAAGTGATGTTGATTTTAAAAATTTTAAAGAAAAAGACTTCTACTTTTATTATTAATAAAAAAGAAGAGAAGAGATATATCTCATTATATAGAAAGAGATGTTGGTTTTAGATATTTTTTTAGATAAAAAACTTCCACTATTATTACCAAATGATGATATGTATTACACATTGGTAGAGAGTGACGTAGGTATTAACAGTCTTTTTATAAAAGATTTAATACCAATAGAAAAAATATGTATTTCACATTAGTAAGAAAAGTGATACTGATTTAAAATGTTTTTAGATAATGTACATCGCATTGGTTATAAAGAGATCCACATTATTTAGAAACATATATTGGTTATAAAATTCATAGATAAACAATTTTTTATGTTATTATTAATACAAGAGATGTATCAAACATTGTTTACAAAGAGATGTTGGTTTCAAAACTATGTAGATAAAATACTACTACTAATTTTTTTTTGTTATAATCAATAAAAGAGATGCATCCCACATTGTTTAGAAAGAGATGTTGATTTCAAAAGTTTTTTATATAAAATACTATTATTATTACTATAGAAGAATGTATCTCACATTTATTAGAAATAATGTTGGTTTTAAAAATACTATTATTACCAATAGAAAAGATGTATACCACATGGTTAGAAAGAGACGTTTGTTTTAAAAGTATTTAGATAAAAGTCTTCAACTTTTATTACCAATAGAAATAGAAAAGAAGTCTCTCATATTTTTAGAATATGAAAAGGTGTATCTTACATTGTTTAGAAAAAAATGTTAGTTTTAAAAGTTTTATAATAAATACTTTTACTCTTATTACCAATAAAAAATATGTATCTCACATTTTTACAAATAAATGTTGGTTTAGAAAGTTTTTAGATTAAAGACTTTTTGTTACAAATAGAATAAATGCATGTATCTCACATTGGTTACAAAGTATTCTACTATTATTATCAATTGAAAAGATGTATCACACATTAATTACAAATTAATGTTGATTTTAAAATACTATTATTACCAATAGAATAGATGTATCATACATTTGGTAGAGAGTAATGTTTGTTTCTTAAAATCTTTAGATATATGACTTCTACCATTATTATCAATAAATATGTATATCTCGCATTGGTTATAAAGTGATGTTGATTTTAATTTTAGATAAAAAAACTTTTACTATTATTACTAATATAAGAGATATCATACATTTGTTAAAAAATGATGTTGGTTTTAAAAGTCTTTAGATAAAAGACTTTTACTTTTATCATCAATATAATAGAAGAGATGTATCCCACATTATTTAGGAAAAGATGTTGGTTATAAAATTTTTAAAATAAAAGACTTCTAGTATTATTACCAAATGAGGATATGTATTGCACATTGGTTAGAGAGTGATGCTGATTTTAAAAGTTTACAATTATTAGCAATAGAAAAGAAGTATTTCACATTGGTTATAAAAATAATATGGGTTTAAAAAAATTGTAGATGATATATCTCACATTGGTTACAAATAAATATATCTCACATAATTTAGAAATGAGTATTGGTTATAAAAGTTATTAGATAAAGACATCTTTTGTTATTACCAATAGAAAATTTATATCCACATTGTTTAAAAATGAATGTTGGTTAAAAAGTATTTTATCTACTACTATTATTACTAATAGAAAATATGATTACCACATGGTTAGAATGCGATGTTAGATAAAAGACTTAAACTTTTATTCCAATAAAAATATAAAATAAGTATCTCACATTGTTTAAAAATGAATTTATGATTATAAAAGTTTTTAACAAAATGATTTCTAATATTATTATCAAGTTAAATGTTAATTTTAAAAGTCTTTAGATAAAAAAAATTACTATTATTATTAATACAAAATATGTATCTCACTTTAGTTATAAACTTATATTAATTTTAAAAGTATTTAGGTTAAAAAATCGTTTAATATTAATAACAATAGAAAAAAATTATAAATATGGAAGAGATTAACAATCTAATTATAATATCTAAAAATTATATTATTATTATAAAAATATATATATATCTCATATTATATCCGTGCGAAACATGGGCTAAATAACTAGTAGGGAATATATTGATTCCAAATCATATTTATTTAATTATTAAAGGAGAAAACGACATTTGTACTTGACAGTAATACATTAATTCCATCTCCTAAAAAATTGACACCAGAACAAACAACTAAAAAGGGTCGATAGAACCGACAAAAAAAAAAGAAAAAGAAATGCTATATCGGTTTTATCCGAGTAGAATTTTATATTTGGAAAGTCTAATAATTCAATGATATATAAATATTTTTAAATTAATCATAATTATAAAAATATTTAAATATAATCAACATATTTATATCAGACAACCGAAAAAGTAAAGTAAAAAAGATGATAGACATAATTTAAAAAAATAAAGTTGAGAAGAGTGTACTTTTTTCTAGGAATGGGATGGAGCATTTGAAGACTAATACCGAATCAATCATTGAACAGTGAATAAGCATTAACAACTCTTGGTTGCCGGCCCGTCCCGGCCGAGCATGACCGCACTGTGTAGATGTTTAGTGCTTTGTATTAGCTGGGCACAATGCATTGTGTTGGGTAGGCCTAATTCAGCCAATTCTATTTACTGTTTTTTACAGTATTCTAAAACTCCTCATCTAGCTCCGTTTAGGCCCCGTCTAGACGTTAAGCCTCTCTTTATCGTCGCGACTTTCTTAATCGCCGCCTAATTGACCAAGTCGATATCTACGCCAAACCTCGCCGACCCTAATTTATTTTTGTACCTTTCATTTTATGGCATGCAGTGACCGGAGAAGGAAGGGGGCGAACTGGAGAAGGAAGGGGATCGGAAGTGGTAATGGTGAGGCAGAGAGGGAGGTAATGGGGGGGGGGGGTGAACTGGAGTAAGATCTTTTTTGTTTTTACTTCTAAATTTAATTGGTTTATTGCATTGAGGTTGTTGAGAATTGAAATTGATGGTAGGTTTGTATATTTTTGTTCATTTTACAAATATAGACAAGTGTTTGATAAAATGACAAACATAAAAAAAATTAAATTTGTATTCAATTTGTTTGATCTTTGATGTAAATTTTCAAAAAAAATGGTAATTATGCCTTAATTCTAGGCCCCGCTTAAGCCCCGATTATGCCTCGACTAGTCCCCTAGGCGCCTAACGATTTTTAGAACCTTGGTTTTTTATGACTGACTCATTTATAGAGACATCTGTGGTCACTATTATTGCATAAATGCATAAACAAGTGAGAGAATATAACTGTTTTGTTATGAAATAACTGCAAACTTAGAACAAACAGTGTATGAGAGAAAGAGAGAAAGATAGAGTTTTATTCAGAGCTGTAGAATTCAGTGTAAAATATAATTACACAATGTCCGGTATTTATAGCCGAGCAGTGTTACACATTTCTTAAAGCTACGGGACGTAGCTCCATAGCTCTTAACAAACTTGCCTATGTAATAAATGCAGTAATTCATAATTGACTTTCATAACACTCCCCCTTGAATATAGCATTGTAAGTTGGCTAAGTGTGTCTCGTTAAAAACTTTAAGCTAAAAAACCCAACAAGGAAAAAATCGGATATAAGGAAAAAATGTACACAACTTAAATATGAAATGTGTGCATGGGCTGTCTCGTTAAAAACATTTTTCATGGAAAACCTCAGTGAAACAAAACCAAGATAAAGGGAAAAAGAATACGGCCATATATGCTCCCCCTTGAACTGACAAGGGTCAAGAGAAATCACCTTTGTAAATCTCGTAGGTTTCGCATCCCAATATTGTGAACATGCTTTCTGAAGGTTGTAGTGGGGAGTGCCTTCGTAAATAAATCTGCAGCATTACCACTTGATCGAACATATTGGATGCTGACCTCTTTCTTCTTTTCAAGTTCTTGAGTGTATAAAAAGAGTTTCGGGGATATGTTTGGACCTGTCACTTTTGATGTATCCCTCTTTACTTTGGGCGACACATGCGGCATTGTCTTCAAATAATACTATCGGGTCTTTGTTGATAGGTAGTCCACTGACATTTTGAATATGCTGAGTCATAGATCGAAGCAATACACACTCTCGACTGGCTTCATGAAGTGCGATCATCTCAACATGATTTGACGATGTAGCAACTAGCTAGCGTTTGCTTTTGAGAACACCAGGAAATTGCAGTACCACCCATCGTGAAGACATAGCGGTCTGTGATCTGACCTTATGAGGATCAGACAAATAACCCGCATCTGCAAAACCAATTATTTCATCCTTTGATCATTTGGGATAAAACAATCTCAAATCGATCGTCCCTTGAAGATAACAAAATATGTGCTTGATATCATTCCAGTGTCTCCGTGATGAATATGAACTATATCTTGCCAATAGATTTGTAGCAAATGCTATATCTGGTCTAGTACAATTAGCAATGTATATGAGGGCTCCAATAGCACTTAAGCATGGTACTTCAGGACCAAGTATCTTTTCATTTTCTTCACAAGGACGAAATGGATCTTTTTCAACATTCAGTGATCTATTAATCATGGGTCTAGTGAGAGGGTTTATCTTATCCATATAAAAACGCTTCAAAACCCTTTTTTGTGTAATTTGATTGGTGTACAAATTTTCCACTATGCAAGTGTTCTATTTGTAAACCAAGACAATATTTGGTCTGTCCAAGATCTTTCATTTTAAATTCTCCCTTTAGGTAATCAACTGCTTCTTGGATTTCCTTGGGAGTTTTAATGATATTCAGATCATCTATATAGACATCGATAATTGCAAATCCAACTATCGTATTCTTTATAAAGGCACACAGACATTATTGATCATTTACATATTCATCTTTCAACAAATGCTCACTTAAGCAATTATACCACATGCGCCCGGATTGTTTTAATCCATAAAGTGATCGCTGTAGTTTAATTGCACATAATTCTTTGGGCTTTGAGCTCAGTGCTTCAGGTACCTTGATTCCATTAGGAATTCTCATATAAATATCGGTATCTAATGACCCGTATAAATAAGCCGTTACAACATCCATGATATGCACATCTAGATTTTTTGAAACCGATAAATTGATTAGATATCTGAACGTAATAGCATCCTTTATAGGAGAAAACGTTTCTTCATAATCAATCTCAGGCCTTTGGGAAAAACCTTATGCAACAAGGCGAGCCTTGTATCTTACAATCTCATTTTTCTTATTTCGTTTTCGAACAAAAATCCATATGTATTCAATAGGTTTCACAGCTTTAGGTGTGACAACGATATATCCAAATACTTTTCGTTTATTCAACGAACTTAATTCAGCCTTCATGACATCTATCCATTTGATCCTGTCATGCCTCTTTTGACATTCAGATACAGATTTTGGTTCATGATCATCAGTCCCGTCATTAATTTTTTGTGATACCGAGTAAGAGAATATATATCATCAATATTCTCCATTTCATCTCGGTTCCATATTTTTCCGTTACACATGTAATTAATAGAAATCTCATGGTTATCGTTTCCTGCAGGGCTTACTAGATTTGCATGATCGTGTGTTTCTTCTAGAACAATTTCATGATCGTGTGTTTCTTCTGGAACACTTTCATGTGATTGGGGATTTTCAATCACTTTCTTTTTTCGAGGATTTGTATCCTTTGAACCAATGAGTCGTCCACGCTTCAGGTGTGTCTTAGATTCATTTGCCATTTTATCATTTGCTAGCCCTTTTGGTATTTCAATTCGGGCAGGAGCATTTATAGTAGCTACATGTGACTTTGTCATTCTCTTTGTGTCTATAAATGCATCTGGCAATTGATTTGCTACATTTTGTAAATGTATGATCTTTTGAACTTCCAGTTCGCGTTGCTTTGTGGGAGGATCAAGGTGCAATAACGATGATGTGCACCATTTGATCTCTCTTCCTACTTGTTTCCCATCTTCACCCAAAGGTGGAAACTTGTCTTCGTTAAAATGACAATCGGCAAAGCGTGCCATAAAAATGTCACCCGTTTTTGGTTCAAGATATTTTATTATAGAAGGGGATTCATACCCAACATATACTCCCAATCTCCTTTGTGGTCCCATCTTCGTGCGTTGTGGTGGAACAATTGGTACATATACCGCACAACCAAAAACTCTTAGATGGGATAGATTCGGCTCTCACCGAATGCCAGTTGGATTGGGGAATACTTATGATATGCACTTGGTCTGAGGCGAATTAGTGCAGCTGTATGTAAAACAACATGTCCCCATATAGAAGTAGGTAGCTTTGTTCTCATCATTAATGGTCTGGCAATAAGTTGAATACGTTTGATCAACGATTCAGCCAAACCATTTTGTGTATGAACATGAGCTACTGGATGTTCAACATCAATCCCTATTGCCATACAATAATCATTGAATGCTTGAGATGTAAATTCACCAGCATTATCAAGTCTAACTTTCTTGATCATATAATCTGGGAATTGTGCTCTCAGTTTGATTATTTGTGCAAGGAACTTGGCAAATGCCGTATTGCGAGTTGATAATAGACATACGTGCAACCATTTGTTAGAAGCATCAATTAATACCATAAAGTATTGAAATAGTCCACTTGGTGGATGGATAGGTCCACATATATCACCCTGAATCCGTTCCAAAAACGATGGTGATCCATATCCAACTTTAGTTGGTGATGATCTAATTATCAACTTTCCTTGAGAACAAGCATTACAATGGAGTTCATTAGATTGAAAAATCTTCTAGTTTTTCAATGGATGACCACTAGAATTCTTAATAATTATCCGCATCATTATTGATCCTGGATACCCCAATCGATCATGTCAATCTTTAAATGTTTCAGTAAACTTCAGGTTTACTGTAAAATATGATTCAAATATTCTTATGATTGTACTATACAATCCAGAAGATAGAGATGACAATTTTTTCAATATACACTTGCTTCCGAAGTGTTTGAGGTAATGCAAAGATATTCATTATTCCCCTTGTTCATAGTCTCAATATGGTATCCATTCAGACGGATGTCTTTGAAACTTAACTAGTTTCTTTGAGACTTAGGAGAGAACAATGCATTATTTATCATGAATTTCATGCCTCCGGGCATTAGGAAAATTGCTTTGCCAAATCCTTCAATTATTTTGGCATTACCAGATATAGTGTTGACATTAGCCTTGTCAACTTTGAGATAAGAAAAATATTTCTTATTTTTAAGTATGGTATGAGTGGTAGCACTGTCTGCAAGGCATAAATTTCCTCCTTGAACTTTGGATTGAAACATATTTGTGATCTATTTCAATATGAGAGAAAGAAAAATAAGATGTATAAATATGATAACACATTGAATGCAAAATACATATATAAACTTTATTGTGAACATGCTATTATACATAGGAAAAATATATAATATTCATACTTAACATGTTACTTTTTCCACAGCTTCTATCTCGAACTCGGACCATAGCTTCATTCCTATGTTAATTTATTGTTCATGACCAATACCATCACTAATGGTATTGGTCATGTCGACGTTGGCCATATCACCAAAATCAAAATTAAGATCTTCAGGATCATTTTCAAGGAAATTTGTCTCAACATTCTTTCCTTTTTGTGATCTCTCATAGAGATCAACTAGATGTTTCACCGTTCGGCATGTGCGTGCCCAGTGGCCTGTCATGCCACACCTAAAACATGAACTTTCTTCATTGTTTTGACGCACATTTTACCTACTCAAAGAGTTGTTTCTATCATCATCTCTGTTCCACTTCAGTGGCAAGAGGAATTTCCATTATATGGATGATGATGATGATGATAGTTATTTCTTCCACTGCCTCTTCCTTGGCCTTGATTTCGACCACGACCTCGGCCTTGTCCATGATTTCATTGGCCGCGACCACGACCACTACCACGCCCACGCTCTTGGCCTTCATCATACATAGTCCTATTCGCTTCAGGGAATAGGGTTGAACTAATTAGACTAGATTCATGATTTTTCATTAGAATCTCATTATTCTGTTCAGCTACTAGGAGACAAGCGATCAATTCAGAGTACCTTTTAAAACCCTTTTCTCGATATTGCTGCTGTAGGAGCATATTCGAGGCATGAAATGTGGAGAATGTCTTCTCCAACATATCATATTTAGTGATGGTTTCCCCACATAATTTCAATTGTGAGGTTATTTTATACATCATAGAATTATATTCACTGATGGTTTTAAAATCTTGTAGGAGGATATGAATCCAATCATAGTGTGCTTTTGGGAGAATGACCGTTTTCAAATGGTCATATCTTTCGTTCAAATTTTCCCAAAAAATGAGTGAATCATGACCGTGAGATACTCCATCTTTAGATCTTCGTGGACGTGGTGTCGTAGGAAAATCATAGCCTGAGCCCGATGTTTATTACTTATCCATTCGTTATTGCTTTGTTGGATAGTATTTTCAAGGCTTCTGTCGACCAGGTGGGTTTCGACATCTATTTTCCAAGACATATAATTTTTTCCAGTTATGTCTAGCCTTTCAAATTCGAGCTTAGCGATATTTGCCATTTGTGAAGAAAAAAACTATAAAAATGAAACATATATATTAATAAAATTATGGCATGAAAATTTTATTTATATGATAATCAGTACATGTTAAATTGTATGTTGAAAGCTATTGTAACTGCTAACAGGACATACATGATACAAAGATAAGTAATAAAAATCTGAAAATCGTTTGGAGGGTATTCAGCAACAAAAACCAATGCGGTGCACGAAATAACTAGTATGATAATAGTCATCAACATTAGGTTAAACATTTTGTAGAAGAGAATATGATATTGAGAGTTTGTAAGGAGGTAGGAAAAATGTGAGTAATCTATTAAGATGTTGCTGTATACATGGAGAAAAAAATGATTGTTTTATGATCGTTAACTAGCCGTTTATGACCGTTGGAGGAGAGAGATAAAAATTAGTTAATTAGCCGTTAACTAGCCATTGGAGGAGAGGAGTAAAAATGTAAAAAATCTGATTTAATAGAATTGCATTTTCATTATGTATAAATATAAATCTTATTAGGAGCAATAAGCTGATCTCAAATAAAATAACTCTGCATGAATATTTTTCAGTCAACTCTATACAACTATTATATAACATACATATATATTCACGCCACGCTACTCGACTAGCCTTTCTGTAGGTGTTTGAAAGTCAGTAATAAATATATATGGATATAAAATTATTCATATATCGAATTGAAAGCATAACAATTCATAATAAATATGTATATATATAAATATTCAGTTTATAGTTTGAGGTTATTTCTACTCAAACATCAACGAACATATATATTATGCGTAAAATAATAAATTATTATTTCATCATCTCACGACATATTATCGACAGTGGCTCAATATATATATATATTGAAGTAAACCAGAGACATAAAATAAAGAATATATCGGTAGAAAATTTTACCGTTTGAGATTGTTAAGAGTAGAACAATCGTGCTGATAACGTGTTATGAAATAACTACAAACTTAGAACAAAGAGTGTATGAGAGAGAGAGAGAGAGAGAGTTTTATTCAGAGCTGTAGAATTCAGTGTAAAATATAAATACACACTACCCGGTATTTATAGCTGAGCAGTGTTACACATTTCTTAAAGCTACGGGACATAGCTCCCTAGCTCTTGACAAACTTACCTATGTAATAAATGTTGTAGTTAATTGGAGTTCAGATCTCCTGTACCACTTGTATGTACCTCTGGTGTACCACTTTTCATCTCCACCATTGCATCCCAATCATTGCATCGCAACCAATGATTGAGATGAAAAGTGGTACACCAGTGGTACACACAAATGGTACAGGAGATCTGAACTCTCATAACATGTTTTTTTTTTGGTAATTATTGAGGAGGTTTAGGCTGAGGAGGGGCGGGTGGTGTTAAATAAGGTACTATATTGATATAGTATCAAAGCGATCTTCGTTACATTAATCATAATTAGACCTATCAATGGTCACGTATACTAACATAGTCAAATGACACGGATCAATCATGGATGCATAGCATGGAAATCTATATATATATATATATATAGACAGAAACACATAACACTATTATATATAACATTTTCCAGCCTAAAACATATTTCTAAAAACATGAAGTATCAAAAAATGTGCCCTGCCTTGAAAATGTAAGTTTCCATGTTATTTTACCCATTTTATGTCAATTTATATTGATGGGAAAACTCTTCATTTCTTGGAAACAAATTAATTGAATGCATAGTAAATGGAGCCAAAAGGTGAAACATTTCTTGGCAAGTGAACAACTTCCATTTGTCTATCTATATAAATAAAATAAATATGTATTTTTTAATAAACAAAATCACAATAAAATACTTGACTGTAAACGAAATAAAGGTACACGTATATATTTTTTACAATACATATTCAAAATTTAGTTCAAGAGCCTGGCGTAAAAAATATATTCAGTTTAGTTCAACAATATACTGTAAAAAAAATATGGACCATGATGTATATATATTGTTATACAATACATATTCAATCACAATAAATATGAATCATGACCGTCTTTTCTTTATTGGAATATTTTTTACAACCTGAGTGGAAGATAAACGAAAGATATTCTTCAAAAAATAAAATAAATATAAAATCATTGCAATATTTTAATTTTAAGACCTATTTCCACTGTTCTGGGCAAATAGTTTCTATGTGAAAATCAAGCTTTTTAAGAAAATAACACTTTTAATAGTTCATTAATAATAAAATGATATGTTTATTAAAAATGGACTTTTTAAGTGAAACATCTCAAAATAAAATAGTGAACTCTCTTTGCCTTGAACGAAGGAATAATTTTATAAATATGTATTTTTAAAACATATCTGATAAATACATATCTTAATTGGAGATTTGTGTACTTGAAATATAAATAAAAAGATCTAGAAATTAGAGATCTTTATTTTAAAATAGATGAATTACATTAAAATTAAATTAGAAAAACATAGTTGATATATACAAATAAAAAATTTGGAGATTTGTTTTTTTTTTGTTCTACTTGAAATCTAAAAAAACAGGTCTAAAAGTTAGAGATATGTATTCTATAGCATATGTAATTTATATAAAAAATAAAAATAGATCTGATAAAAAATATCTAAAATTTTCAAATATTAATGAAACAGATTGTTATTTTAAACTGTATTTGTTAGTAGACAATAAAAGAGAGACAAATCCCACAAAATAAAGAATGTGTTGTGCAAACCAAACTTTTAACAACTACGCATTTGTCCTATAACTAATTAAGTACATTGGGTATTGTCAATTATAAAAGTACTCCCTCCATTTTTAAAATATTGTTTTGGTTGATCCGACACATATTTTAAGAAAAAAATAATTGATTGAAATGTAAATATATGTGAAATGTGTGGTTTCCTTTAATGCCCTTGACTATGTGGCCATAATTAAAGTAGATAGAAAAAGTAAGGGAAAAGTGGTAAAAATGTTTTGTTAAAGGATAAATTTTGAAAGATGACAATTATGTAAGAATTGACAAAAATGAAATGTAGACAATAATTTAAAAACAGAGTGAGTACTTTTCAATAATGGTGGAACAAAATATCTCTATATTAAAAAAAACAAATCCAAAATTACATATTTGTATTTTTAAATGTATTTTAAAAAGTGTAGTAATAGAATAGATAAATAGCACTACAATTTATAAAATAATCAAAATATAAAGCTGAATACTACAGATAACTAGCAAAATTTTATTATTATTATTATTATATATATATATATATATATATATATATATATATATATATATATATATATATATATATATATATATATATATATATAAAAGAAATCTTAATGATCTGAATATGACGGATTGATTAAGCGTTAGAGTTTTTTTTTTGGGTAAATCGGGGATGACTTTTTTTTTTAAATCGAAGGTTTAAAGGATGATGAAAAGGCATCCTCTCATGTTCACACAATGAGAGATGAGAAACATTGAGTAACCCTTAGATTTGGAGTGAGCGGCTTATTTGAGAGAGTGAACTTTTTTGTATTTATGTTACAAAACTAATAATTACCAAATTTGAGAGTCAGATTGTTGAAGCTAAAATTTTAAATGAAAATAATATTGGAGAAAAAGTTTTTATTTAAAAAAATATCATTGACACCATCAGATGTGAAGTTACATTTCAGGTTCTAGAGAAGACAATTCTCATTAATATACAATGAAAATTAACAAGAGTCAATGTCAATCATCATCGCAGTAGAACTTTGTTTGAAAAAGTCAATTTTCAGCCATTGACTTATATCGCGGTTTCTAGAGTAACAAATCGTTTTGATCTGAAAATATTGTTATGCAATGAAGATGAAAAATCAACAAATAAAACAACAAATGTTGTGTATAACGAAGTTTTTCAGAATCTATAATAATTACTCTACAATGATATATTTATATTTAAGATATTCTCTTTAATTTATTATTTTAAGTTCGTTTTTCCTTAATATTTTGGTTATGTGTAATTTAGTTGAAAAAGTATTATGTTGTGCGTTTAACGCATGGGTGCAAACACTAGTTACATGTAATGTGATCTACACATGTCTATTTCCAACTGTAAAGGATAAGCTTGGAACATTAGAGTCAGAAACTAATTCATCTAACTTTTAATTACAAAGAAAGTTCCAACCCAGTGCGGCAGTGTGTGTGTGTGTGTGTGAGAGAGAGAGAGATAGGATTTGGTACCTGTCAAAGGGCTGATGATGGATTTACGACCTAATGCGCGGTGGCCGATGGATTTGCAAGGATGGAAATTGGAAGATGACGGATCTGAGGGTTGAGAGAGACGCGAGTCGGCGAGCGACTGTCAACTGTGAAGCTTCGAAGTATCGAACATATCAGCGAAGAAGAACTGGCGAGTAACCGACGGCGAAGGGAACTGGCGATTTAGGGTTGAGTCTTAATTGGGATTGAGGGGAGGAAGCTGCGGCATACACAACCCAAATACACAAGGAAAAAAAGTATTTATATCTTTCAACTAGGGTTTTATTTTGTAGGTAAAAATTATATATATATATATATATATATATATATATATATATATATATATATATATATATATATATGTCTGGTCTGGTTCCAGAACCGAATTAAAAACCTAAAACCGGGACCTAGACCAATTATTTAGTTCTTAAAAAATTATAGACCAAGACCAAACCAAAAAATTGGTTCGATCCAATTTTCATTGGTCTGGTCCGATTTTTTAAAAAACCTTGCTCAACCCTATTGCTTAACTGAGTCTAAGTGGCAACTGCTGTGTAAACAAGAGTGTGTATCTATCTGCTGAAGGTTTTGGTAGACAGTGTAGACTTGAAAAACCTAAGTAAAACAACTTAAAGATATTAAGTATCTCCTTATTTAAACTAGTTTTTTTAATTTAATGGTTTTAAGTAAATCTAAACATGCGAGTTTCTACAATTGCGAACCCAATTAAGAATTTTTCATGATTCACCAATGACCGGAGGTCAATTCGATTAGTTAGATGTACAGATATATTTGAAAATATAAAAATGCCCCTAACCTTTGAAGTGCAGTGCAAGTTTATCATTCCGTCGAATTAGTAACCATTGATATTTAATATATTTTTAAATTATAAATTTTCTTAAATAAATTACAACTAATTAAAATAAAAATTGATACCCATTTGATATTTCATATATTTTAACATTATAATTATTTTTAAAAAAAATCAAGCACATTAAATTAAAATAGATCATTCATGCATTTTATAAAACACTTGTAGAGCATCTTTTTTAAACCCACTTTCAATATAGATTTTGTTTATTCAATCACCCAAAAAATTGATTTCAAGCAAATACCCAAAAAGTAGAATTGTTTAATCACAATCTTTGAATCATAGAATACCAAGTTGAAATTAAAGAAGAAGAAGCAACAGAGTTCATAAGTCCTTTGAATTATGTCAGTTCGAGGGCATAGGTACTTAGGAGCTGAGAAGCTAGCTTACCAGAGAGTGTCAGTTCGATGAGCATGCGATTTCGCTACTCAATGAATTCTCTTCTGTGCCTGTAAAAGTTATCTTCTGTTATTTCATTTTCCCTGTCATTTATTTTCTTTTTGCTGCCACCCAATTGACTATTAAATGAGGATTGTTGCAGGCTTAAAGTGCCAAGTTGTTAGTTGTAATCTGTTGAATGGTCGATATGTTCCTTCCATGAACAAGAGGGAAAATTAACAACAATTATCTGATGGAGTGGAGGTCGGGTTCTGTTTCTTCCATAAAATGACACTATAGTGTCATCGGTACTACAGCGCGATGGGGTAAGTCCACCAACTGCATTGATTTCAGTTGCAAAATCTGTCACTTTCTCACCCCGGCTGTAGTCAGGGTTAATTGTGAAACTTCATCAGGATGGTGCAGTGCGAAATTAATGGAGATATTAAGTTGGTAAATCAAGCAATGGAATGAAAGCTGGGCCGGCTATTCTGTTCCTCAAATCTTTCTACTTCCCTGGATCCATGGTAATGTTTATCGAAAGATTGAATCTCTGCAAAAATGAAATGAGTGAAAGCTGATAGGGGGTTAGTGAAGCTGAAGAATTGGAAGAGGACAAAGTTGACGGTTCCGTTGTTAATGGAAGAAGGTCGGGAACTCGACGACATCAACAACAACTTTGGGGGATTTGGGCTTGAATACGAAAAAGTAGACAATAATGATAACGGCGATGATGAAGAGAAAGACAATATGATTCCTCATTTGATTCATTCCCCCATTAACCACAATCTGATTCCTTTGTTGATTCAAACCCCTCTCCACGCAAAGAAGCTATTTTCTTCTTTAATTCCTAAAAAGTAGGCCTATAGTCAATTTGAATATTTGATGAGCAAGTCTGCTTTCACATGGTTAAAGAAAAGGGATGCAGAGTTAGCCGAGGTTGAAGATGATGTTTGAGGTGAGAATAAAATGCAAAAAGCCCCAATTGTGTTTAGTAAGGGCATTTTCGGGTTTTTAAATTTTTTAAAAGTTTTTCATCCAAAAAACTGGATAGAGTGATAAACGTGAAAATAAAGCCAATTATAGTCATTAAATTGAGAAAAAAAATAGTATAGTGAGTTTAACGAAAAAAAATGTGAAAGTAGGATGATAAAATTATTATTTAAGTCATAAATAAATTAAAATAAATATACATCTATCTATACATATATAAAAAGAGAGAAGCAAAAATGGAAATATCCCGTCAAAAGTGACTTTTCAAATTTAAAACATTTATAATTTGTATAGTTGTTATATTTTTTGGAAATTGAAATGAAAATCAATTAATGAAATTAACAACAACTTTTCAGATTCAAATGACTTTACAAATATCTTTAATGCATTTAACGTAAACAAATTGTATAACATTTAATATAGTTCAATATGATTACGAAATGACAAGAAATACAATATCAAAATAATATCAAATATTGAATAATTTATTCTATATCCGATTTCATATTTCTTTTTTTAATTTAATATTTTTTTTTTGGATTTGTAATTGACATATTGGCTTCTAAATCTTCACCACGGTAATATAAACTCTCAAATATATGATTAATTGATGAAACAGTCGATTCAATATAAATTATTTCCCACAATTATTAATAATAGTCTTGACAAATAATTACAATACATTATTATTCAAACCAATTTAAAACCATAAATCAAAGTAACATAATTACTTCTCATCACTAATTAATTAGTTAATGATTTACTAAAGAAATATTTTAGGTAAACGTCCAAAAGAACGATAATATTTTTTTCGTTTAGTAAAAAATGAATTACATTATCAGGTTTACTAAATAATGTATTGTTCAACATAGAATATTATCATTATCTTATGAAAGTTATAATATTTTAACTAACTTTATTTAAAAGTTATCCATCGATGTAATAAGAAATATAAAAGATGAATGTCAGATAAATTTGTTAATAGACAAAGACAAATTAGTAAACGAAGACTTGCATTAAATTAATGTTTCTCTAAGGAATATATAAAATGATTGCCAACCCTAGTTATTTGCAACCGTATGAAGATTATAAACTAAATACAATAAATATTTTGAAACAAATCATTTTTTAGATGTTTTGAAGCTTAATTTATGAGTAATATGAGCAGTTTTATGAAAAGTTTAATTCTTCTTCATTCTTATAAATTTTAGATTATTATATGTCCAAAATTTAAAGATTTTTAGAACCGGTTTGTTGTTCAAGGTGCTTAGGTATTTTCATTATTCTAAAAAATGTTTTCTATATTTTATAACAAGTTTATATATCAATAATATCAATAAAATATATAACAATCAGATTTCAAATAATTTACTTCATACAACAGTAATATAAACATACATAATTATAACATATTATGAAATTTACAGAAAATTTCATATAAATTAGTAAATAGAAAAGACAAATTAGTAACCGAGTATCTACAATAAATTTACTCGTAACATTTACTTACCACCGATAATTATAATAGTCCAGAAAAATAATTATTGTATAAAGTATTAGCATATGCACTACTCCTATTGTCATTAAAATATTTTGTGTTTAACTGTTGAATATTTATAAAAATTCAAGCAATTTTATATATGAAGCCTATAGATCGAACATAGGATAAGGTTAGATTGAACAAATAATTGATAAATTTATAAAAAAATACTTATATATCTGACAAAATGGGTGGGAGAGATGGCAAGACTAAGGGCCACACTTACCTCTCAAAAAATAGATAAATAAATAAATATATACATATATATATATGAGATATTTTCTACTCAATTTTAATCAAATCTGAAGTTAAAAAATAAAATTATTAATATATTTCTCTAGCCTAAAATCCAGGTCTAATATATGCAAAAAAAAAAAAACCTAAATTAACAAATAAAAATCTTAGTATATCTGTCCAACCTACATGTTTAAAAATTCAGGTCTAATATTTACAAAAAACTTTAACCTATTAAAGTTAGTTTACAAAAGATATATATTTATTCAACTTAATCGATAATAGGCCAAGGTTAATTTGAACTTTAATTTTACAAATATTTACCAAAATATACAGATCTATGATGTTTTTCTCTATTTTTATCAGATCCAAAGTCAAAAAAATACATAACTGATATTTATTTTTCTATTTTTGTCAAAATTAAATTTATAAAACAAATGTCCACATAAAAAGTTGGGATCCATTTTTTTTTATCCATTTTGAAAAAAAAATTGGAAAAAAAATCATATGCTTAAAATTTTTCTCAGATATGATAGATCTAAGTTTCTATTTTTATAAATTGTTTTTTAAAGTAAAGATGCATATTGATATGCACTTGGAAATAATTAATTAACTATAAGATTTGTATATTTTCAATACTTAGTTAAATTACACTCTTAATTTTTTTTAATAATAATTGAAATTCAAATTTGTATCATTCAAATTTCTCTTAAAATTTTATTTAAAAAAATAAAAAGGAAGTCTAAGAAATCTAGTTGTGAAATGGTTTGAAGGTATTCAATGTTAGGGTTTATTGGGGGATGATATAGCTACGTATTCCGAAAAGGAATGAGGACCTTGCGAAATATCAACTATCTGTTATAGAAGTTATCCCAAGGCACACTAAGAATCTAGACCCAATAACATTTGTTATTAAATAGTTGTATAAAAATTATGTTGTATAATATGTTATTCATAACATTTTAGTGATAAATGTTCTGATTAGAGTCTGTTATTTCGACTTCAATTCCCTTTTTTATTAGATATAACACAAACAGTTTAATATTTGACTATTATATATATATATATATAACCTAAACATTTGTGCTTTTTTAAAGTTATTTGAAAATTACCAATCCAGCATTTAAATGTAATTTTTTGTGGTGCTTTTATTTGGTAGCAAGGGAGATTATCTCGTTGTTTTAATATTAGTAATTCAAAGTGCAATTTATGTCGTATGCAAAGATAAATATAATTTCATGCTTTAAAACCACCTCTTCTAGAATTAAAAGTAATAATCGTACGTTTTCAATGATAAATATTATATATAAATAAGTATTCCAAATTTCATAATATTTTTTTCAAATATATGTGATTTTCTAGATTTAATTTTAGTGTAATTTTTTTTAAATTTTGTTCACATTAAAGTTCGTAATTATATATTATATTCAATTTTATTTAAGTATATGATATTTTATCGATATATTCAATTTTATTTAAGTATATGATATTCTATTGATTTATTAAGTTTTATTTAAGCATATGTTATTCTATTGATATGTTCAGTTTTATTTAAGTATATGATATTGTAAGTCCAGTTGGCAACTGACAAGGCTAAAGGGGGGCGGGTGAATAGCCTTTTAAAAACTTTGAGGATGAATTTGAAAAGCTTTAAAAGTTTGCAGCGAAAAAGGTAATTTTGTCAGTCAGCTGATAATATGTCAGCTGGCTGATGTTTTGAAGGAGCTGAAGCTGATGAATATTGATCAGCTGGCTGACACAATGGTTTAAAAAATTTCTTTTTTTAAAAATAGATCACTGAGTACAAAGAAGGAACTGAAGAACAATTTATCAAAACAAATAATTAACAATTTATGTAAGTAACTGGCTGACACTTAAATAGATCAAGATTTCTTAAGTGTTAGATCAGTTTGTAAGAGATGATGAAATAACTAACAAATAAATTAAAGTGGTTCACAGTAAAACTGCAATGTCCACTACCAAGTTGGTCAAACTTGGATTTTGAAGTGCACTAATTTTATTAAAAATCTAAGTGATCTCTAATGGATCAGTGCACAACAAAATGAGACAAACTAACTGATTTTTAAAGAATATGAAGTAAGTCACTCAGTGTTTGTCTAAACAATAACTAGGAAGAAATTATCAATGAGGAATATGTCTAGCTAAAGTTTTCAAGAAGACTAAGGCACAGAGAGAATTTCTTTGAGAGTAGAGTGCTTCAGACTTCTATATCTCTTCAATTGATTCCTGAGGGTATTTATAGATGAACTTGAAGAGCAGCCCGTTAGGAACACATTTGAATTTGAAATGTGTTAAGCTATACATACGTATCTTCTCACAAGATCACAAAGATCTTGTTAAAAAGATAACATACAGAATATCTACCAAAACACAAAATAGGAAAGTGCCAGTACTAGAGAATGTTTCAGGTAAATGAGGTAAAGAAGCTGACACTTTAAAACTATGGTTAGTTGCTTCAATGTGACTGACAAAAGAATATCTCAAGCTGACCAATAAAATGTAACAATTTATAAGTTCTTGACTAACAACAAGTGGAATGATTTAAAACAAATTTAATTTAAGGCAAGATTCAACAATCTCCTTCTATTTGCTTAAAACCATTCACTTGAAAGCGGAGAGCAATTAAAGAACTTATGTTCCTACAAAATAGATGTTAGTAGGCCAAGTAGATAACATATAAAATAAAGTAGCAAGAAGTTAAAACCAGGAAGAAATTAATAGTCTACTACAAGTAAAACTGATGTCTTAAAAATTCAAATTTTTAGAGAGAGTTTGGTTCATTCATTCACCGTTGATGTGGATCCTTGATGGGCTTTTGATGGACCAACTTCAACACCTTTTCAAAGATCAACTTCCTTTTAGCTTCCTCGGCATCATCATCTTCGTTATCAGCTTCCCTGTCAGCTTTAGGTTCAGTCACTGATTGAGATGGCTTAAGACCGAGTATTTGTCAGAGAATCTTGTTCTCAGCCAAGTACGCATCAGCTCTTGCTCTCTATTTCTTCTCCTCATGAATGGTTTGAAGCAATGTAGCTTCAGCATTGAAAGTCTTGTTTGCCCATTCTTGCTAATAAAGCAGTATTGATCTCCAGTCATCCATGTGAGCTTATCTAGGTGCACCAGCAGCAATGGTAGCTTGGACTTCAGCTGTGATGATCTGTGTAAGATTAGGGAGAAGAGAAGCAACCTGTTGCTGAAGAGTGGCAAGCTGATTAGTATGATGTGTGAAGGCTACTTTCATTTGGAGATGTTGGACATATAGCAGGTCCAACTTTGCTGAAGTAGAAAGAGTGCACAGTGGAGAAGCGGTCGCCGCTCGAGGCGGTGTTTGAGAAGAGAAGAAGAGCTAAAAGGTGTGGATGTTTGCATCCTCAGGGTCTGGAGGGAAGAAAGTGGACATAGGATAAGCGAGGAGCTTGAGATGTGGGCTCTAGGTCAGGATCAGGTATGACATCAGGGAAAATGATTTTCTTTCCAATGGGGTGTTGAAGAGCTTGAGTGATGATTTCCTGCTGTCTCCTTGCCTTTCTGGAGGCCAATTGTGAGGGAGTGATGAGAGACTCATCCACAGATGTAGACTTGGAGGAGTCAGATGGCGAGCCTATGGAAGATTTTTCAGCTGACTGATGATCAGAGTCATCAGCTGAAGAGGGATCTGACAGAGTTGCTCTTTGGTTATGGATGGGACTGACTGATAAGGGAAGAGTGGAGTGTAGAGATAGGTTAGGCAGGATTATCAGAGGATAGGCTTGGTTTGGATGAGTAGGTAGATTAGTATCCAAAAAGGTGGAAGGTTCAGGGGAAGGAACCACAATAACAACTGGTGCTGAAGGAGGAATAACATCAGCTAGGGGCTTAGTTGGCAGAAAGGGAGTGGTTAACAAAGGAATGGAAGACAGAGCAGGTGTGACTGACACTAGAGTGACTGCAGGAATGGGAGCAGTGATTGGAAGGACTGAAGATGAGGCTTCAATAAATGATACAAAGGTGGGTACTGGAATGGATTGGAAGGTAGAAGTGAAGGTGGGTACTGGTTCAGCTGGTAAGATTGTTGAGGAAACAACAAAAGGAATAGGAGAGGGTACCACAATGGGGACTGTGGGGATTGACTCAGAGATTAATGGAGCAGGATCACTGGTGAATGCATCAGAAAATGCTGTGGATTTAAAAGCTTCTCCTTGAATGGAGGCCATCTGTCTGTGGAGTTCAATGTAGGCTTGGTTGGCTGAATTAACAACATCTTGAACATATTTATTTGCAGTCCTTTGAATTCTTGCCAGGTTTGCTGGGTCAACTGAAGGTTGCTCCCAGTCTTGATGTAGCTGATCATCATCTGGCATTGCAGCCCTCCCTACTAGATAGGGATCATCATGGGGTAAGGCAGGGAGTTGATCCACCTTCTTGTAAATGATCCAAGCCAGAAAAATAAGTTCATCCTGAACAAAACGGTCATTTGAGAGATAAAATCTATTCTAAAGAAGAGGACGGGGATCAAAGTACTTGCCATAATTGGCCACCAAATCTTCTTGGCTTAGGTTGGGAGTGGCAGGATATAAGACATAAGGTCTTCTCTTTAAATTATGGTCAATGTATTTGATTGGATTGACATGAGGTTTTTCATTTTTCTTCTCTTCATGGAAAGAAAGAAGAAATTGTACAAAATATGGGAGATGGTCAATGGGAAATACCCAGATTGGAGGAATTGGGACAGGATTGGCTTGGTAATATGAGTGTCTGGGATGAAAGGTAGGATTCCTAATAGGAGGGAAAATTTTGATTAGAGCAGTATTTGGAGATCTAGGATTTGAGGGAGGAGAAACTGGTGAAGGATCAATGACTGGAATGTCTGGGTTTGGAGAGAAAGGAACGAAATTACCTGGATTAAGATATGGGTTTCTTCTTTGTCTTTTGGGAGCAAGTTTTGCAGCTAAAGTTAGTCTTCTTCATTTGGTTCTTGAGGTACAGGGATGGGAGAGATGTCAGTTTGTTGCACTTGAGCTGACCGACCAATGTCAGCTGGCTGACCAATACCTACTGACTGACCATTTACTGGCTGACCAGTTTCAGCTTGCTGACCAACTGTGGCTAGCTGACTAGTAGATGTAGCAGTAAGAGCCTGGGTCCTTGTCCTTCGAGGTCTTCTTCCTGTTTGAGCTATGGAGATTTCCTGACCAAATCGGCTGGATACACTAGCTCACTTGATGTCAGCAGCCAAATACTTCTTGATTCTTACAGGCTCCAAATCTCCAATGGTCAGAAGACGATGTTGAAGAGCAGGAAGGGATCGAAGAAACTGGTTGATGATAAGATGATGTGTAAGCCTTGGGTTGCCAGTAGCCATATTCTACTTGTATTTGGCAATGTTAGTCTTCACACATTCAACTAGGACTGCACCCCAGTTCATTTCAAAATTATCCACAATGGCTTCCATTAGAAACAGTTGAGACTCAATAATCTTGCCATGCCCACCAGACTTGATGATGAAACATTTGTCTAGCACAGTTGCAAGGGCATAGTGGAGAGGATGAATCTGTTCTTGTGCCTATCAAAGGCAAGCTCTACATGTACATCGCCTCTCATGGAAATCCACCCAGCCTGTTGAGTTTCTTCTGGGATGGTGTAGATGGTAGAGCCATCATCTGACAGATTAGGGAAGGCTGTTGTGATAGTTTCAGAATCGAAAACAATAGGTACTCCTCTAATAGTCCCAGTAAGCGAGAAGGGATCAGCTGGATTTTCCTCCATAGACATGAAGAACTCTTCAGTCAACTGGCAACTATATGTTCTGATGTTGAAGGAGAGACTAGGAGTCAACCCAGAAGCTGTCAGAAGATACAGAAGTTCAACTCCTAGGGGTTCGGAGTTGAGAGATATTACATCCAATATGCATCCTAACGCTGTATTGGTAGCCATTTTCTGAAATAAACACAAAGATGTGATTAGAAATACAGATGGAACAAGGAAAGAAGAGAGAGAAGGGGAGAGAGAAACGATACCATATAGGGTTAGGGTTTGAAGAAAAGAAGGTTTGAAGAAGAGAAAGGTTTAGAAGATGAGAGTGAAGAGTAGCTACTGTTGAAGTGAAGAGGGAGTAAATATATATAAGAGGGGTTTTATAAGTACGAGTGCTTATAAAAAGGTGAGTGAGTGGGTTTTAAAAGCGAAGATATGGAACGTAGAGAAAAGTACACAAAATATTGATTTTTGTGATAAAAAGGTGATTTATGATAGAAGGTTATTATCACAATGATGACCCGTTTTTGTGTATGCACGTCACTTCAACCGCCAGTGTTGGTGGGATAGTGGAGGGGTCGTTTTGGCTTCTCAAGGAAGCTTCGCGAGTTCCAAGGAGAAATAAAAAGGCGGGAAATAAATAAGGGAATTTATAATTATTTAAATTTAATATAAATCTTAGCTGAGATACGATCAACTTTGATTAAGGATAAGAAGCTACCTGAACAGTGACTATAATGTCAGTCACTGTGTTGTCAGCTAATGAAATTTTGTCAGCTAAAGAATAGAGAAGTGTCAGCTGATCATATTTTGACAACTGTGTTGGTTGAATAATGTTAGGTGATGAATGTCAGGTGATGACTACAAGTTATCAGCTGAGGATTTGCTCAGAAGCTTAGACCCGAATAAATATGTGAGATTATGGTTGTCAGCTAATGGCTGACAATATTTGTCAGCTGACTGACAAATTTCAAAGCTGATTTTCTTTAACAGTTGATCTATTTTATCCTGCAAAGATTAGATATACAAAAATATCTTTCTATGACATTATGAACATTCCCAATTCTCCTCTTAGAAAATCGAATCTATCAGATTTTAGAGCTTTTGTAAATATGTCAGCTAATTGAAATTCTGTAGGAACATATTCTAGCTAAACATTACCTTTTTCAACATGATCTTTTAAGAAGTGATATCTTATGTCTATATGTTTGGTTTTAGAATGCATAATAGGATTTTTAGAAACAAAAATAGCAGAAGTATTATCACAATAAATAGGACATGTTCCCATTTGCATCTCATAGTCCAATAGCTGTTGTTTTATCCAAAGGATTTGTGAACAACAACTACCAGCAACAATGTATTCAACTTCTGTTGTTGAGGTGGAGACTGATGCTTGCTTTCTGCATGCCCAAGATATCAGCCTGTTACCAAGAAGCTGAAATGTTCCACTGGTGCTTTTTTTGTTAACTCTACAAGCTGCAAGGTCAACATCTGAATAACCAATTAAATTAAAAGAAGAGTCTCTAGGATACCAAATACCAAATTTTTCAGTATCAATCAAGTATCTTATAATTCTTTTTGCAGCAATCATATGAGATTCCTTTGGATCAGCTTGAAAACATGCACATATACACACAACAAACATAATGTCTAGTCTACTAGTAGTTAAATAAAGGAGAGATCCAACTATACCTCTGTACTCAGTTGTATTAACTGGTTTACCTTTTTCATCAGTGACCAAGTGACATTCCACTCCCATTGGAGTGCTTGCTGAATTTACTTCTTGTAGGTTATATTTCTTGATCAGCTCTCTTGGGTATTTTGATTGATGGATAAAAATTCCTTCTTCAGTTTGCTTAATTTGCAAACCTAGAAAGTAAGTGAGTTCTCCCATTATGCTCATCTCAAATTTTCCTTTCATAAGATTTTCAAATCTTTTACACAAAACTTCATTAGTAGAGCCAAAAATAATATCATCAACATAAATTTGAACTTGTGAGATATTACCTTTGTGCTTTAAGGAGAAAAAAGTAGTATCAATTTTACCTCTTTGAAACCCTTTTTCCATAAGGAATTTTGATAGAGTTTCATACCATGCTCTTGGAGCTTGTTTGAGACCATAGAGAGCCTTTCTTAGCTTGTATACATGATCCTTCTTTTTGATATCAAGAAATCCAGGAGGTTGTTCAACAAAAACTTGTTCTTGTAGATCACCATTTAGAAATGCACTCCTTACATCCATTTGATAGATCTTGAAATCCTTGAAAGTTTCATAGGCAAGAAATAATCTAAGAGCTTCAAGCTTGGCAACAGGAGCAAATGTTTGATCATAGTCAATACCCTCCTCCTGTCTATAGCCTTGGGCTACCAGCCTTGCTTTGTTTCTAGTGACATTTCCATCTTCATCCAGCTTGTTCCTAAACACCCATTTAGTTCCAATAACTTGTTGATCTGAGGGTCTTAGAACAAGTTTCCATACTTGACATCTTTCAAACTGATTTAGTTCTTCTTGCATGGCCTCAACCATTGAGGATCCTCTAGAGATTCATCTATCTTTTTGGGTTCAATGGAGGAGACAAAAACATGTGAATCAAGAGTTTCATTTCTGGAACTACTTCTTGTCCTTAGACCAACAAATGGATCTCCAATGATGTTTGAAACTGGATGGTGTTTAGCTTCTCTGATTTCTCTAGGAAGAACTGGAAGGGGTTCAGTTAATAATGGTGATGAAAAAGGTGTGTCAGCTGTCTGAAGAATTTAATAGGAAATGTCTCAGCTGACTGGTCAGCTATAACAGTATTTGGTACATGATTTAGATTGTCAGCTGGCTGGAAGTTGTCAGCCTGCTGAAGCTCATTCTGAATATCTAAGGTTACAGCTGGAGGAATGGAAGATGAAGGATTATTCTGAATTAAGCTACCGTTGTTTCCTGTCTCAAAAATCTCAAAATTATTAGTAACATCAGGAGTCTCAGCAGACTCAAGTAAATTAAATTCATCAAAAGTGATATGCGTAGATTCAACAATTATTTGAGTTTTTCTGTTATAAACTCTATAGGCTTTACTATGTTTGGCATAACCAACAAAAATACCTTCATCAGCTTTTTCATCAAATTTACCTATGTTGTCACTACCATTGTAGTGAATGAAGCATTTACACCCAAAAATTTTAAAGTAAGCAATGTTGGGTATTCTTCTCTCCATAATTCATAGGAAGTCTTTCCATGAAACTTGTTTATGAGAGATCAGTTTTGAGTGAAACAGGCTGTGTTGACAGCTTCTGCCCAAAAGTACTTTGGCAGTTTTGCTTTAGCTAGCATTGTTTTACATGCTTCAATTAGTGTCATGTTCTTCCTTTCAGCTACACCATTTTGCTGAGGTGTTCTGATTGCTGAAAAAATTGTGATCAATGCCATGATCATCACAGTATGTATCCATGCCAAGGTTCTTGAATTCTATACCATTATCAGATCTTACACTTATGATCTCACATTCTTTTTGAGTTTGAAGATTTCTGAACAGAGAAGTGAGAATGCCATAAGTTTCATCCTTGGATTGCATCATTTCAACCCATGTGTACCTTGAGTAATCATCCACAACTACCAGAGTATATCTATTTCCTCCCAAGCTTGCAGTTGTAATGGGACCAAATAAATCCATATGAAGTAGTTCAAGAATTCTTTTGGTTGAAAGACATGGTTTAGGTTTGAAAGAAGCTTTTGTTATTTTTCCTAAAATGCAAGCATCACATTTTTTGTCAGAAGGAAAGTTTATAGATGGCAGACCTTTCACTAAGTCTCCTTTTGAGAGTTTTGAAAGATATTTAAAATTCAAATGTGAAAGTCTTTTATGCCAAAGCCATGAAGTTTTAAAAGAATTGTTTGCTACTAAACATATTTGAGTATTGTGATTTAAAGCAAGTAAATCAATAGCAAAAACATTTCTTTTTCTAGAACATGTAAGTAAAACTTCATTTGTGATGTTGTTTTTGATAAAACAATGAGTAGAAGAGAAAGAGCAGCTCATACCTTTATCACAGAATTGTGAAATGCTTAAAAGATTATGTTTCAAACCTTGAACTAAAGAAACATTTTCAATTTTTATAGATCCCTTGATAATGGATCCATAACCTATAGTCTTCCCTTTTGAATTGTCTCCAAAAATGACTGAAGGTCCTTTGGCTAAGATAATGTCAGTAAGAAGTTCAGCTGACCCAGTCATGTGTCTAGAGCATCCACTGTCTACTATCCATATGTCAATTAGTTGATCATCTGCCATTAAGCATACTTGAAATATGAATATTTAAATCATGGTACCCTTTATGTCTTTAGGTCCAAAGGGTTAGTTTTCTTTGGTAGCCAAACTTGCCTAAAATTAGGCATCTTGACTTTGTCAGTAGGTTTAAATCTGAACAAACATTCATGAGACTGATGACCAAAAGTAAAGCAAATATTGTATTTGTGATAACCAGGTTTATCAGTCATTTTAGGTGAATACTTTGATTCATTTTGACTCAGCTTAGAGATCTTAGCGGCAACAAAATTGATTGGCTTGAACTTGTTAGTTGTCTTTCTTTTGATTCCTCATATTTTTTCAGCTGGCTGACATTTGTCAGTTGGCTGACATTTATCAGCTATTGCATTTGCTAATAATTTTTTAGATTTGTAACCAGAAGACTGACATCTATCATTGTTTAGCTTATCCTTTTTGTTAATGGACTTCTTAAGCAGATTCATGCTTTTGGGATATTTGAAAGGTACATTATTATAAGCTAATCCCTTATCCTTTTTAGCAAAATCTTGGGTCCACCATTTGACTGTCTGATCTCACAGTTTCCATCATCTTTTGAATATCCAAGACCATGTTGGTCTTCATGATTTTTTTGTTAACTGATGATGGTCTCAACACCAGCTTTTGACTTTGAGTAAGTATCAACAACATTGGTCAGTCGAAGATTTATTTCTACAAGGTCAGTAATCTGGGCATCTGAGATTTTTGCTTGAATCTCATGTTTTTCATTGATGCTTTTAAGTTGTAGAAATTCATTTTGTTGTACTTTGTAAAGCTCATTGATCTTTTGAAGCTCACAGTTTTCATCAGAGATTCTTTTGAAATCACCAGATAAAGAGACATGAATTCGTTTAAGTGTTTCAAACTTGGAATACATTTCTTGCATTTGTTCCAGTAGATCATCAACACTTGTGTCAGTAGCCTTCTCCTCCTGCCTTTTTGATATATTGCTTATTTTGATGTCAGTAGTCCTTGGAGAAGTTGACTTGATTTTTCTTTCTTGCTGACTTATTATTCCTTGTCCATAAAAACCATTTCCTATTTTCTTAACCACAAACTGATCAGGTTTGATGACCTTTGTCAGCTTGGGGTTTTTAATAGGTGAGCTTGGTAGCTAATTATCAGACTCATTTGAATATTTTGGACTAGGAAAATCATTTTCTGAATCATATATAGTTGATTTTATAACAAGACACAGATTTGCTTCTTGCACAAAATCAGAAGATTCATCTTCATAATCTGTCTCAATCCATGTTGTAAGATTTTGATCTTCAGCAACTAAACCCTTTTGTTTTTCAAAAACTTTGGGAGCTCTTTTGTAATATTCATTTTTTTGTAAAAGGACAGTTTGAGGCAAAATGACCTGGTTTTCTACAGTTGAAACACAACAACTTTTCTTTCTCATCCTTGTCTTCATTTCCTTTGAAGTAAGACTTTTGAAAATTTGAAGGAGAAGGTCTTTGGGAGCTTGAGAAAGGTTTTTGAAAATTTGAGGAAGATTTTTTGAAAACTTGCAGAAGGTCTTTGAAAGTTCCTTTTAAAAGATTTAAACTTTCTAAATTGTCTAGCAAATGCAGCAAATTCATCTTCATCAAAGTTATCATCCGACATAGATGTAGAAGTTTTAGGTGTCTCTTCTTCAGCTTGCAAAGAGATACCTTTAAAGTTTTTATCAATTTCTTGAGTTTTGAGAACTTCCTTTTCACAAATTTTTAGACTTGCAACAAGACTACGTATTTGAGTTTTGTTCAAATCTCTTGCCTCCTTTATGGCTGTGATCTTGACATGCCATCTACTTCCCAAGCTACTAAGAAAACGCATATTCAAATCTTTCATGCTATAAACTTTTCCAAGAGAAGAGCATCTATTACTTACCTCGAGAAATCTATCGTAAGCATTCTTCAATGATTCTTTTGGGTCCTTTTTGAAGGCATCAAACTCTTGTATATAATCATAGAGTTTGTTGTCCTTGGTGTTTTAGTCTCCTTCGATGTATTTAACAAGAACATCCCAAATTTCTTTGACAGTAACACAGTCATATATTTGTTTGTAGTTTTCATCAGGAACATCACTTGATAGAATGTATACAGCTCTAGCATCCAGTCCATCAGTAATTTTATCTTCCTCAGTCCACTCAGATTGATGTTTGAGGACATATTCTTCAATAGCAGGAGCAAGAGGATTTATGGTACCATCATCTGCAGTAGAAGATTTACCAACTTTAGTATTGATTTTCATTGGTTGCATAGGACCACCTCTTACACATTCCATTAATCGTTTATCTATATTGTTCATATATCTTGTAATTATTTCTTTCCAAATATCAAAGTGATCTTCATCTAAAATAGGTACTTGAGTAACATTGTTTGATTGAAAAACTTTTATGGTTGCCATGATCGAGCTTTCAAGTTTTAAACTTAGAAAAATAATAATTTTTCGAAAAAGTTTGGCTTTGATACCAATTGTAAGTCCAGTTGGCAACTGACAAGGCTATGGGGGGTTAATAGCCTTTTAAAAACTTTGAGGATGGATTTGAAAAGCTTTAAAAGTTTGCAGCAGAAAAGGTAATTTTGTCAGTCAGCTGATACTGTGTCAACTGGCTGATGTTTTGAAGGAGCTGAAGTTGATGAATATTGATCAGCTGGCTGACACAATGGTTTAAAAAATTTCTTTTTAAAAAAATAGATCACTGAATACAAATAAGGAACTGAAGAACAATTTATCAAAACAAATAATTAAACAATTTATGTAAGTAACTGGCTGACACTTAAGTAGATCAAGACTTCTTAAGTGTTAGATCAGTTTGTAAGAGCTGATGTCATAAATTACAAATAAATTGAAGTGGTTCACAGTAAAACTGCTACATCCACTACCAAGTTGGTCAAACTTGGTTTTTTGAAGTGCACTAATTTTATTAAAAATCTAAGTGATCTCTAATGGATCAGTGTACAACAAAAGACTGTTGTTTATGGAGTATGATTGAATAACAATCAAACTCGTGAAACAAACTAACTGATTTTTAAAGAATATGAAGTAAGTCACTCAGTGTTTGTCTAAACAATAACTAGGAAGAAATTATCAATGAGGAATATGTCTAGTTAAAGTTTTCAAGAAGACTAAGGCACAGAGAGAATTTCTTTAAGAGTAGAGTGCTTCAGACTTCTATATCTCTTCAATTGATTCCTGAGGGTATTTATAAGATGAATTTGAAGAGCAGCCCGTTAGGAACACATTTGAATTTGAAATGTGTTAAGCTATACATACGTATCTTCTCATAAGATCACAGAGATCTTGTTAGAAAGATAACTTACAGAATATCTACCAAAACACAAAATAGGAAAGTGTCAGTACTAGAGAATGTTTCAGGTAAATGAGGTAAAGAGTTGACACTTTAAAACTATGGTCGGTTACTTCAATGTGGCTGACAAAAGAATATCTCAAGTTGACCAATAAAATGTAACAATTTATAAGTTCTTAGCCGACAATAAGTGGAATGATTTTAAGCAAATTTAATTTAAGGCAAGATTCAACAGATATTCTAATATTCCATTTGGAGGTAAGACAATTGTGTTTGGTGGAGATTTTTGACAGATATTGCATGTGATTCCAAAAGGAAGTACACAAAACATAGTTCATTCCACTATTAATTCATTATATTTGTGGAGAGATTGACATGTATTGAGGTTGACAACGAATATGAGATACAAAGTATGAGTCCAACGAGAGTTCTGAATAATTGAAACTTTTTGTCGATTGGATTGTGAAGATTGGCGATGGTAAAATTGGTGAACAAAATGATAATTGTGATTATGTTGATATTCTCAATCAACTGCTGCTTAAGCAATTCAACGATCAAATCGCTCAAATTGTACAAAGCACATATCTTTCATTTGGAAGCAGTCCCGATGATTCATCATTTTTGGAAAAGAGAGTTATTCTAGATCTGACTTTTGATGTGGTTAATTCAATATAAATAATTACACGGTATTAAAGAACAATTCAAAAGAAAGATTGTTTTTGAGCTCAGATTTTCCATTTCATTTTGATAGAAACGTTGATATTTTGAACGATATAGATATTTCTAAAGTTTTAAATGGAATTTCATGTTCTGGAATCCTAAATCATGAGCTGAATTTGAAGGTTGGAACTTCATTAATGTTGCTTCGTAACATTGATCATTTCCTTGGGTTATGTATTAGGCGCGATTAGTTATTACAAGGCTAAGAAACCATGTTTTAGAATTAGAAGGTCAAATCCTTTCAAATGGGCATTCTGGTGGTACTGTTTTATTTCAAAAATATCAATGACACCTGATCATGAAATTTCATCCAATTTTCAAAGAAGACAAATTACGCTGATGGTGTCTTATGAAATGTCTATAAATAAAAGTTTCTAGCGTCAGACTTCTTTTGAAAAACCCTATTTTTAGTCATGATCAGTATGCCGCTTTGTCTAGAGTTATTAATCTTAAGGGTCTTTGAATTTTTTATGTGATAGTAATAGTTGTAATAATCGTACATCTTCAACGTGAAAATTTATGTGATTTTCTTTGATTTTACTGTTTATCAATCTTTATTTATATTGTTCTTATTAAACTTTTTAATTGTATATTATTCAACTTTGATTGGGTTTATGATTTTACACCCAAGTACAAATTGTGCAATGCACGGGTGCATCACTAGTATAGTGTATGTTATAATATTTGATACTTTGGGTCAAGCGATCAAATTTGATTCAATAGAATTTTGTGAAGTCACCTCTTTCTGGAGACCCCTTAAAGTGGCAAGGGGATTTTTTTTAAGTTGGTTGAAAATACAATTTAAATTATTGATTTGAGAAAATACCTAATTATTGTAGAATAGGCCTATCAATTTCAACCCATTACCCATGAACCCACCCAACCCAACCTACTAATTACCCAATCCAACCCAACCCATTAATAAAATAAATTTAAATGAGTTACCCAGCTTAACCCATTTAATTTCATGGGTTAAGTTGGGTTGAACCCAGTAACTTGAATAAACCCGTTAATGAAAGTTTGAAACTATCGTCAAAACTCGAAAGGCCAAACCTAGGTCTCGCTCTCTCTCTCTCTCTCTCTCTCTCTCTCTTCGCTCGATCTACTCTCTCTCTCTCCATCAACGACCACATGCGGGTGGCAATTTCCTTCCCCACTCCGGCCTCCTTCTCCATATTTGATTATTGAAATGGTTTTTGAGCCGGTGATTCTCCATAAACGACGAAGAGGGACGAATCTATTAATTGATAGATTGAGAAGAAGTTTGAGAAGAAGAGGGAATCACTTTTATCATTGATAGATTGTTTCTTACTTACAATGCACAAACCATGACTCCTTTTATACAACTGGATAGAATATATTGGAAGGAAAAGAGCACACCTACAACATTGAGATCTAACCAATTAACTAACCAGATCTACCAAATCTATCCTCCAACTTTATCCCTTGAACACTCGACACCCTTGCTATTTGTGTTATTTGTAGAAGTGCAGTCTGTATTATCAACAGAATCCAATCTTGCCATTAAGAGCTTCAGAAACACATGTTTGAGGCTTCAGAAACGCATGTTTGAGGTATTCGTTCTATGATTGCGTTTGTTCTATGATTGCATTTGTTCTCAATGTTCTATGATTGCATTTGTTCACGTGAATCTAAAAGCTTTGAGATTGAGATAATTCAGTATAAATGCATATAGTTCTTGTATGTCTTTCCATTGGCACCATCCTCCTCTTGGGTCTTAAAAGGCTTGTTTTTTCTATTGGATCATTTTGGGGTATAAGTTAATTTCCCTTTTGCTTGTAGATTCTGGTACAAGATCTCTTGTTTGCTGATAGATTCATTTTCTTAGTTAGTGTGTGCTTTTCACATGAGTGCACAAATTTTGGAAAACAGCATTGTCACAATCTATCCCCTTCAGATAGTACATATAAGATCACTTTATCAAAAACATTCTTCTTCCATATCCTTTTAGGTACTTGTCAGCTGACAATAACTCCTAATTGATTTTTTTATGTGTATGATTGTATTTCTATGTGGGATGGTTATAGATTGATGAAGACATTCAAATAAAAGAAACAAACTTATTAAGCACTTGATAATTGTACTTCAGAAAGTTCTCTACCAACACATATTCCCCCCCCCCATGGAACTTCTACTTTGAGGTGGTAGAAAAGCAGGATTGTTATAGTGTAGACCATCTCACTAACATGGTGGTAGAGATGAATGCAGAAGCAAAAACACAAACAGAATGATCATATAGAGGCTCAATGGGGTACAAAATTTTGAATGTCTGGAAAGGAACTATGCAACAAAGTGTTAGCTTTGTTTCGTGGCTTGTCATCCCATTTCAAGCTGTTTTAGGTAGATCTTTATGAATGTTTGTTGATGAAGGCTAAGTTCCACGATGTTGGTAGAAATGTTTGACTTTACTCTTGAGTACATTTTTGTTTTGATAAGTAACTTGACTCTTAACTCTTAAGTACATTGAGAACCTGATGGTTCTACTTGATTGAAAAATAAAGTTTCCTTGGTAACAGAGCTAGTGGTGCGTCTGGAGATGTATTTAATTTTGTGCTTTATATTTTTCATTAATGTGCTTTTTATTTTCCTTGGAGGTTTCTTTTGTGTGTGAGAGCGAGAGGTAATCCTTCCAAATATTTTTTTAGTAATGTTAATCAGTAAAATATTGGCCCAAACTGACCTGTTCCATGGACAAAGTAATCATGGCCTTTCCTTTTATCAGTGGTTGTTAATAAGTGGAATTCGAGACATGATAATGGAGAGGGTGAAGAATTCATTTCATTGATAGGAATTCTCTAATGTTTCTGATAGTCGAAGAAGTCTCCTACATCTGAATACAGTAATATGATATATACAACCAGTCTAACAGACTACTTAACTGACTAACAGAACTAACAGAAGCAATTACATATGTCATCCTTTGTCTTTGTTGTATGTACACCCGACTCCCTTACACTTTGCTGTAGATGATATGTCTTCTGGCCGAGCACACTTTTGCCTCTTCGGTTTGTGTTCTGCTTGCCTTTTGGATCCTTAGCTTCATCACCCCCCTCAAGTGGAAGAGGTGAAAGATTCAACACACCCGGCTTGGCCTGTAAGTGTAGGAGGTGAGGAATAGACAGAGCCTTAGTGAAGAGATCTGCAACTTGTTCATTGGTTGGAAGGTATGCAGTGGCAATCAACCCTTTGTCAATTTTCTCCCTGATGATGTGACAGTCAATTTCTATATGTTTAATCCTTTCATGGGATTACAGCTATGTGGAGGGTTGCTTTATTATCACAATGAAGAGGGATATGAAGAGAACTGTAGATTTGGAAATCCCTTAGAAGGGCATGGAGCCATGTGATCTCACAACATGTTGAGGCCATGGCCCTATATTCAGATTCTCGAGGATTTGGAGACAGTAGGTTGTTTCTTGCTCTTCCATGATACAAGGGATGATCCTAAGAAGATGCAAAAACCGATAGATCTTCTAGTGGTTGGACATCACCCGATCTGCATCACGATAAGCAACAAGATCACTTGTGGACCGAGAAGAGAGAAAACGGACCCATCCATGAGACACTTTGAGAAACCTGACCAGTTTGAGGGCTGCTTGCATATGAGGGTGTTTTGGTTGAGCTAGAAATTGACTCAGCACATGAACTGAGTAGGCAATTTCAAGTCTTGTAATGGTAAGATAAAGTAGTCTGCCAACTAGTCTTCTGTATCTATCAGGATTAGGAACAGGAGTGCCTGAATCTGGAGAAAGATTATGGTTCTGAGAGATAGGAAGAGAAGATGGCTTGGCATTGGTCGGGCCGGTTCGAAATGATGTCGAGCAGTATTTCCTTTGATGGAAGCGGATACAGATGAGTTTCTAGCAATTTCTAGTCCCAGAAAGAACTTCAGATCACCCAAGTCCTTGATAGAAAACTAAGAGTGCAGATAGTGTTTTAAAGCAGCAATGGCTTGAGGATTGGATCATGTTATCACAATGTCATCAACATAGACCAATAGAACGTGAAACGGCGAGATGTGGTGAGTGAGAGGGTATGGTCATTGGTGGATTGAGTAAATCCAAATGATTTCAAGGCTGAAGATAGTTTATGAAACCATTGCCTAGGTGCTTGTTTCAGTCCATAGAGGGATTTGACTAACTTGCACACCATATTAGGCTGAGAGGAGTAATATCCAGGAGGGAGTGTCATAAAGACCTCCTCATTGAGGTCACCATGCAAAAAAGCATTGGATACATCCATTTGGCATAGAGGCCAATTCTTCATGGCTGCAACTGCTAGCAGGACCCTAACAGATGTCATCTTTGCTACTAGAGCAAAGGTGTCAAAATAATCAAGTCCTTCGGTTTGTGTAAATCCCTTTGCCACCAATCGGCTTTTAGTTTGTCAATGGAACCATCACGCTATGTTTGATCTTATATATCCATTTACGACCAACTACTTTCTTACCGGCGGAAGGGAACTGCAAGATCCAGGTTTGGTTTCTTTCTAGAGCCTCTAGTTCTAGAGCCATAGCCTTACACCACTGAGGGCTCTTCACAGCTTGAGCATAGGTTTTAGGTTCAAAGGCACTATCAATGTTGTTAATATAGGATTGATAAGCATGAGAAAGATGAGAATAAGACATGATGTTGTTTATGGAATAAGGAAAGTACCTTTGAACACAGGCTCCACTAGAGGATGAAAGATTGAAAGGTAAATTGGTATAGTCTTTAAACTTCACGAGGAATAGTTCTCTGTCGGCAGTCTAGGAGCGAGGAGAAGGACTATCAGAGGGAGGTGTAGGAGGACTATCAGAGGGAGGTGTGGGAGGACTATCAGAGGGAGATGAAGGAGAAGGAGTGCATGACACATCAGGAGTAGGGGTATTGGCAGAGGGTGTGTCAGGAGGATCATCTTCCATATCCTGATGACTGAAGGAAGGAAAGAGAGAAGTGGGAGATTGGGAAGATGCAGGATGTTGGGAGAAGGAAAGCGTGATTCATAGAATACTACATCCCTACTATAAAAGACTTGTTTGGTGGTCAGATCATACAGTTTATAAGCTTTCTTCCCATAGGGATAGCCCAAGAATATGCATTTCCTAGCTCTTGGCCCAAACTTATCTCTATTGTGTGGTAAGGTGGATGCAAAACAAAGACATCCAAACACTTTAAGATGATTGTAAGTAGGTTTGTGACCTAGCAATACCTCATATGGGGTTTTAAATTGCAGAAGAGAACTAGGAGATCTGTTTATAAGGTAAGTGGGCGTGACGGGCGTCACCCCAAAAAGAAATAGGTAGATTTGATTGAAATCTAAGAGCCTAGCCAATTCTAAAAGATGCCTATGTTTCCTTTCTGCCCTGCCATTTTGTTGAGGAGTGTCTATGCAAGTGCTTTGCTAAACTATCCCAAGAGGTTCAAGTATAGAAGAGGCAGTGTGGTGAAAAATTGGTTCCATTGTCGATCTAATTTCTTTAACGAAGCATTGTATTGAGTTTTGACAAGGTTGAGAAAGTATTGAATGAGCATGGGAACTTGGTCTTTTGATTTTAAGAGAAATGTCGAGGTAGTTACAGGTGATCCTCAACTATGGTTAGAAATGAATTATGACCATTGTGAGTGAGATGTGCATAGGGCCCCCACATCACGGTGTAAGAGTGAAAATGGAGTATCGGAATGAGTGCTACTTAATGGAAATGGTAGTTTTGTATGTCTGGAAAAATGGCAAACATCACAAGGGGAAATAGAATTGATTTTATCTATAGTACAAACATTTAAATGTTTAAGAGAGCTTAAAGGCATATGCCCAAGTCTTAAATGTCATAGGGCTAATTCTTGGTTGTGAAGTACAAGTTGAACAAGAACCAAGCTGAGTTTTGAGAATCACTATTACGAGAAAAGGAATGATCAAGAAAACAGGTACTAGCATTGGAAGTCTTCTGATTTATTTCTGGAAGCCAAGTCTGTACAATCCACCAATCAGTCTACCAATCTCCTGGTTTCCTGTGTGCTAGGTCTGAAGAAAGCATGAGGCGAGAAAACACAAGATTACAACCATTATCAAGTGTCGGTTTTACGCGGATAAGAGGTTGAAGTGGAAAGAGGGCACAAAGCAGAACATCATTTAAGACAATGTTCTTATCAAGATTGATAGTACCTTTATAGGCTATCTTGGTTGTTTGACCATTTGGGAGATGGATAGAGGCATTAATGCTACGGGATCAACAAGTAAATCAAAATTGGTTGTTGATGTGATCGGTGGCCCGGTGTCAATGATCCATTACGTGGAATTAAGAACGACTAGATGAAGTAATACTAGTGCAAGCAATGTTACTGCTATATGAGATTACAGGGGGTCTAAAGTAGATCTTGTGCAAGAAAGAAGTTGCGAGAAGTTGGTTGAATTGAGCGAGAGGACAATTTACGGACCCCGACTTATCATCACCAACATTTGGATCAACATTTTCATCACTAACAACATTGGTGCCATGCTCTTAATCTGTTCTTGGGCATTCTATTAAGATCGGTTTGGTCCCAACAGTTTATGCCGTCATGCGGATAACCATGCAAGTAAAAACACTTGTCCTTAGTGTGTGAATCCCCATGACAAAAATCACACCATGTTTTTCCCTTTTGTGCATGACCCCGATTTGTTCTTGTTATTATTTCTAATATTCTTCCTTCCATTTCGAGAAAAATTGGAGTCATTAGTTTTACTCGGAAAAGAGCGTGAGACATCGTGAGATTAACAGTTCCATTACTACATTTCCTTTGAGTTTCTTCCTGGATCAAAATATTTTCAGCTTTGCTCAGACTAGGAAGAGGATTCATCATAATGATTTGACCTCTTGTATTGGTGAATGTATCATTCAATCCCATTAAGAATTGAAATAATTTCTGTTCATGTTCATAGTCTTCTTGCTTTTGAGTAGCCCCACAGGTACATCCACAAACACACTTAGGAACCATACTAAGATTATTCAGTTCATCCCACAAACCCCTGAATTTAGTGAAATAGGTTGAAATGTTTTGGCTTCACGATAACATTCGGCTAGTTGTTTTCGAGGATTTGGAAGGTTTTGGGGCATTACAGGAGAATCTAGCATTTAGATCTTCCCAAATAGCCTTCGCAGTTGAGAAATATACTATACTGGACTTAATGTCCGGAGCAACAACATTCAAAAGCCAAGCAATTACCATGTTATTACACCTATTCCACAAATCCACATATTTCGAAGTTGGAAGTGGCTTTTTATTCTTTCCATTAACCAATCCCAATTTGTTCTTAGCAGTAAGAGCAATTATGACAGACAGTTTCCATTGATTAAAATTGACAGAATCTGTCAAGATTTGTGTGACCAGCATCATCCCAGGGTGATCGTTGGGATGTAGAAATAAGGGATGAGAGGAATGAACCTGGAGAGTCGAAATATCCAGATCGTATTCGTCTATGGCTATCTCCTCTTCAAGTTCCTCTTCGTTGTGTTCCTCTTCATTACAGCTGTTCGCCATTGGAGAAGTGAGATCAATGAATGTTAGAAACAAGGAAACCTAATTTCAGAGGGCTTCTCGAATTTGATCGACTTCGAATTTGGTCCAAGATTCGAAATCAACCGGAGTGGATTACAAAATCGATATCTCTCTCGGTCTTAGATCAGAGTTTTGGCGGAAGAAAAATGGATCAGATCATGCTCTGATACCATGTTAATAAGTGGAATTCGAGACATGATAATGGAGAGGGTGAAGAATTCATTTCATTGATAGGAATTCTCTTATGTTTCTGATCGTCTAATTGAAGTATATATCTGAATACAAGAAACTGATATAAACAACCAAACTAACAGACAACTTAACTGACTAACAGAAACAATTACATATGTCACCCTTTGTCTTTGTTGTATGTACACCCGACTCCCTTACACTTTGCTGTAGCTGATACGTCTTCTTGCTGAGCACACTTTGCCTCTTCAGTTTGTGTCTGCTTGCCTTTTGAGTCCTTAGCTTCATCAGATTTCTAGAATGTGGCTTGATTATATTTGACTTACTTTTTTACCTTTTCATAATTCACATTTTTTGTGCCATCCTTCTTTTCAACAATGGTGAAGCTAGACAAATAGGGGTACGCCTCCCATGGCCGGCCAAAGAGTGAAGTTGGAGCTCTCGCGAGTAGATTTAGAATATGATTAAAGATTGAGTCTTAACAACTGTAGTGTGGGAGTTTCATTCTCTTGTGGGGCTGACTTCTTGTATGCATTTCGTACACTGTGTCCTCCTAGCTACTTAATCTCTAAGTCACTGCGGACTTTTCTCTTACATTCTCATGAAGTTGGGGTGTGGGACATGACTTCGTGGGAGAGTTTTCCCTTTTAAAACAATGAAAATGGAGAAACAATGACTTTAGGCTTCCGAAAAAAAAATTACAACTAATTTTTTTACATATTAAGATAATGTTAATTTTCCACACTAAATTAATAACCAACGTTACAATTTTTTAAAGAGAAATTATATAAATAAAAAATGATACATTAATTGACATACTTAATTATATCGATTCTTTTCTAAATATGTATATGACTTAAAGAATAATATTAAGGATTCTTGTAACTATAGCTTCGGCATAAAAATGTTTTTCAAAATTGAAATTAATAAAATTATATTTAAGATTAACAATATCTCAACAAAAATTAAGTAAACTAACTTTATTATCGATTAAAAAATATTAAATGAAATTAATTAGGATAATTAATGATTTTGCATCCCAAAAAGTAAGAAAGATAAATTAAAATTAAAATTAAAATTTAATAAAATTTTAGTTTTTACTTTAAAAAGACCTTACTTTTGAATTCATTTTAAACCTCCGCATGTGTTAGGCTGGCCCTTCCTAATCTCATTCATCAGGCCCCTTTACGATGAGGTCTAAATTTGCGATGAGAGGCCGGGAGAAGATTAGATCTTTTCTCACTAAAAGCATCACGAATTCACGATGCAGTCATAGATTTAATCTTACGTGATCGTAAGTAATTAATATCCTCAATCATATATAATAATTTTTCTCTATTTATTTAGATTCAATCAAAATAGACATTTAAATGTAAATGTGGATTTGATTTTATGTGACATGCATCTCATCATTAAAATAAAATTTGACAAAAAAAAAAAAAAAGAATAACCAATAGAAAGAGTTTTAAAAAGAATAATATGACTAAGATGCATTCATACTCTCAAGTAAAATGTAAAAAATTACTCCCTCCAGGCTCCGTCCCTAAATTATCATCTTGGTGGACTTAACGCACGGTTTAAGAAAACATATTTAACTGTATTATTAACATTAGTTTGATATGTAGTTTATTTTAAAACTCATGTATATGTGACTCATAATTAAAGTAGGATGAAAAAGTAAGGGTAAAGTGATAAAAATATTATCTTAAAAATGAAAGTTTGAAATAAGACAATTATTTTGAGACGGACGAAAAAAAAACATGACAATAATTTGATGGCAGAGGGAATAACATTGTTATCTATAATGTAGACAAATTTAGTTGATATATTATATCCACACTTTTTATCCACATTTGTATTAAAAATATTTTTTTAAAAAAAATTATATAAATCCTAAGTGATATTTATTTTGTTTCACATCCACGCTAGCATCGGTGATGCTCAATGGAAAATCTCAATCTTTCATTTTTCGTGGCATTATTTTCGGATTTCACAGACTCAAACTGTCAAACATTGTTTTAGGGTGGGGTCCATGGATTGATGGTTACAAAAGTTGCACATGGTTCAAGTGAATCAAGTATAGTAATTCCCATAAGATGACAAGTAAGTCGAACTACAAGGTTAGAAGTTCTAATAAAGGCTAACTTTGTAAGCAAAGGGAAAAGTTAATTTTAGATGTTAAGTAGTTAGCTTTGTTAAACATAAATTAGTCGCTAACTCACTAGGCCAAGACCTTCCTAAGAAGCTAGTAACAACCTTTCTCCTTTCTTTAATTAAATAATCTGGCTAGAAACATAAATATATCCAACCAAACATATATAATCTGGCTAGGAAATAAACGTCAATTCATGAATATGACTGACAATTTTAATCAAAAACCTGTTAATCTATCAAATCTGATTTGAAAAGTACCCAATCCAATCCGGTTTAAAAAATTTCATGGGTCAAAACGGGTTGACCCATTATCCGTTTCGGCTCATTACCCATTTTGACCCATAATTTTTTTGTTATGAAAATATATGTTTTTGACGGAAAATGTGGGGTGAGAATGATCGACCAATTTCGACCCGTTCCGACCCAAATTAACCGGACCCAAAACACATTTAATATTTGGTCGTCGCAACGTTTATGACTTTACTCGACTCATACCCAACCAAACCGACCCAATCGTCAGCCCTAGAGATAAGAGTCAAATTATAACCGTATGGCAATCCTTTTAAATACCAAGCTGATCCAAACAACAAGGTTCGTTCCTGGCTAAAACGCTATCCAACTCTCTTTCGATCTTGTACTTAAAGTCTTAAACGTCATGCTCACTCTTGCACCCAAGTGTACTAGCAAAAGCAATTAATACAACCAAATATAACAAGATCTCGTCAAAAAACACTTGTCAAAAATATATTATATTCTGAAAATTATGTCTACTCACATCATATTTAATTTGGCATAAGTGTTCAGATTATTTTGAAATACGAAGAGATTTTGTATTGACTGCACATGTTACTAGATATATTAAACAATGTGAATGGAAGTTGAAATATTTTTTGGGCAGACAAAAATCACTTCTATTTATATATCTATATATGTCTTTAGTTTATAATATATTTCTTTTTTGTGGGTTCCAAAAAAAAATGTGTTCTTTGTAAATTTTTATCAGAAATTTTATTATTATTATTTTAACCCTATTTTTCATTTAATTATGACACCCACCTTCTATAATCTATACAAATTTTTGAGCTATATAAGCTTACATGACGATAAATGAAAGCCTATGTACACCTCTATCAACCAAAAAGATACTTACAAAGAAAGAAAAAAACAATATATTTTGTCATTCTACAAGGAAGAGACTAAAATCAGTATTTCAGAAAACCCACAACCTCGTCAGTTGAGTTGGACATCAAGATGCACACGAGTTTTAAAATAAACTATATATTTTAATAATATTAATAATCAAATCATTTGTTTTTCTTTAATTTGTGTGTTGGGTCGAACATAACAATAATTTGGAACAAATGGAGTAAGCATTTCTATTTAAAACAACAAACTGTTATGTAATCAGTATCTTCAGTGTTCAGCCACGGGCAGCTGTATATTGTAGTGTCTAAGCTAATAAACCGTTCTGGTATATAAAATCAACAAATAAAACATCAAATGTTGTGTATAAGTAATTTTTTTAGTATCTAAAATAATTAATCTTACAATGATATATATTGTTATTTAAGGAGTTCTCATTAATTTTGTTTATTCTTTATTTTGTTTTTGTATAGTTTAGTTGGAATCACTATTGGCAAAAGAAAGGTTATTGCTGATTCTTGCAAAACGTAAGTTTATTAGTTTAAATTAAGCACAAAATTAATTTAAAAGAGTAATGCTAGAGTCACTCAATGAGCACTCAAATTTGTGAACCAAATGATGTGGTTTCCAATGTGTCATCTTATTTGGTATTTTATGGGCTCCACTATAAGTTAAAAAGTTATGTTAACAATATGACACATAAGATGACACATCATTTGGTACCCAAAATTGAATGCTATTAGAATGACCCTAGCATTACCCAATTTAAAATGTGAAACAATCTCAAAAGTAATTTTGAGCTCCGAAAATAATTTTATGCTTTAAAAACGCAGTTGCAAACTCCCCAAATTTAAGTTTGACCGCATCTTAGAAGACTGTGAAGATAATGCGAATGCCTCCTCTCTCCCGCATGCCCACAAAGTTTCCATTCCCCACACCTGCCTTATTCTTATCAATAAAACTTAAACTACACAACTAGTAGTCTAATTAAAGTAACTTCTTGCAACAACTATAAAGTATAGTACACTTACCTAGATTTATGGTTATTATTATTATTTATTTATTCATTTATTTTATTTTATTGCCTTTTTCCTTCTCCAAGTACCCTTCTAAAAGTCATAAAATATCCTCAAATTTTGCAACTTATGAACTTGGGATTGTGTGAAAATCTTCAAGATGTTTTTGCCGAGGAACAAAAATTTGGTAAGACGGTCTTAGTTATATTTTTTTGTAAGACGGATCATCTTTACTCGACTCACTCTGTGTTGGAGGGTTGAGTTGTGAGAAAGTAAAACTCCGTCATACAAATCAAAATCCGTAAGACCGTCTTACTGGATAGTTACTCTTTGGTTATCAAGAGTGTCCATTTACATGGTATTTAACTCCCATTTAGTTCTCAATTTTACTGATGACCATTTATCTAATTCTGTGTAAAGTCCTAATAAATTGAAAATTTTATCAATTGTTTGTGTGATTTTGTTTCAAAATTTAAAATAATATCCCCCCCTCCCTTTTTTTTTTTTTTTGTATCCAAGAGTCCAACCTCTCGTAGCTTTTCTAATTTCTGAAGCATTTTCTTTGGTGCTAACTTTTTAGTTTCACACTTTCATTGCCTCATAAAAATTGAGATGTTGAGGGCAGCTTATTTAGTATCTCACCTTTGCAAGTAGATATACATATGGTACTTTTAAATTGCATGTTAGCAGATACTGAGTATAAATAATTTACCTGAAATTTGTAAGAGGCCGAGAAAATTATAACATTATAAGTAAACATTAGATTGATCTATTTTCTTTTCTTTTCTTTTTTTAGTGTTAAGGGGTCATCATAAATGATCGAACATGAGATCTCACACTTTGTGAGGCTGCACATAACTCTACCACTGGCCACCACATAAGGTTTTTTATCACGCTAACTTCAACAGTCAATTAAGGATTTTATTTCTTAAATAATTACTTTGTTAACAATATTTGTAACACTTCACTTTTCAAACTAGACACAGCTTGTAATGATTTACTCTTTTTTTTTTTTTTAAAGATGATCAGTAGTGGTTCCCCGCTTATTCCTTTGGTGACTCAAACCCAAGACCTATTGGATATGTGTGAAGCTTTTTACCACTAAACTACATTTACTTGTCGATTTACTCCTATTTAACTCATCGAAAGCCTCATATATATTACGTTCAATATATTATTTGGTGTCTTTGCTCTCCTTAAGATTCGTCATGATTAAGGCTGGTGATTGGGTGAGTCGGATCAAATATGAGTCGGGTCGAAATGAGGCGTAATTCGTTGCGACCCAAATATTAAACTAGTCGAAACGGGTTGAGTCAAAATGGTTAACGGGTCACCCATTCTCACCTTATATTTTCCGTCAAAAAACATACATCTTCATAACAAAAAAATTATGGATCAAAATGAGTAATGAGTCGAAACAAGAAACGGGTCGAGACCCATGAAAATTTTCAAATCGGGTTGAATTGAGTAATTTTTAAACCAGATTGGATGAATTAACAGATTTTAGGTTGAAATTGTCGGCCCTACCTATTTCATATCTACTCACAATCCTGATTATAACCTGTTTTATAGGAAGAACGCATGTCCCTTGGTTTATATTCTAACTCGTGTTTAATTATTTTCGAGTACCTATAGGCTTGTATTGTAATGAAGAGCCCATTTGACCACTTCCCCCTTAACAGGCCAACCACGTTCTTTAATCTCCTGCACTCCTGCTGCATGCCCAGTGCCACCCAGGAAGTATTCCTAATTCCGCGTCATTTTCATTTATCATGTCTTTGTCAATACCGAATCATTCAGTCTCATCGAATAATATTTTGTTGGCTGAAATTCGGGTTGTTTCCTTTCAATAATTTTCAACCGCTCCAAGTAGTTTATATTTTTTAACTAATTTTTTTGATGTAAAAAGACTACGATACCCTTAATGAATCGAACGCGTGTACTAAATATCAGTTCATATATCGCGATGCATAAATCAAATCCAATTTTTGCATCGGGAATTAAATTTGTACATAGGGATTCAAATTGATGCATTGCAAATCTAATTTGTGCATAGAGATTCAAATTGATGCATCACCATGTACTGGGTAAACAATTAATCCCCCTTCAGCTCATTAATGATATAATCGTCTTTTCGCTCCCAAAAATACATTTTTCCAATTAAAAAAACATAGGAGACTTAAGCGGTTAAAAAACTAATGAAAAGTGACCCGCGGAGTATTTTGTTTTCAAAGGCATTCTTAAACCCAAAACCGAGACTCGAGAGTCATGAGTGTGAGAAGTAGAGACCTCTTCTTAGCTCTACTTGATTCTCTTGTCAAATTTTGATTTGTTTGCCAATGTTACCAATTGTCACATTTTTGTTCAAAGTTAATAAAATGTTAAACGTTAAGTTTATAAAACTATAGTCTCTAGATATTTTTCATGTTTTGTTTTTTATGAATAAAACAAGAATGCCGCCTTCATTTAGTGGTTTAGGGTTGAGACGAGCATTAGCATACAAGGGTTTTTGGGATTTCTTAAGAATTTGAGAAGAGTTTTGATTATGGTCTATCATTGGTTTGTTTGATTTTCGGATATACGTTTGTTATTGCTAGGGAATTTTGTTTGTCATTGAAAATTATTTGACGATGATTGATGTTGTATTGTTGTGTGATGAGTTTTCCTGATGCGAGAGGTCACTTATTTAAGCCTAATATGAGGGGTCACATACGGAAGAATCATCAAACTATCGAACTCGATCGTTGTTTAAGAGTGTCGACTCATTACGTCTTTGATGCACAAGTTATGTTCAAAGCATTTGTTCAATAACATAATTGAAAGAACGCGATGCCACAGAAACTCAATATGGAACGATGTTACAGTCAATGTTGTAGTGAATGTTGCAACAATGGCTGTAACAATGTGAACTGAAAGTGTTTCACAGAAAATTGCAGCGGAAGTTTTGTTTTCAGATATTGAACCAAACAGAATATAGAAGACAGAAAATCACACAAAAACAATCTACAAGTATCAAACTTGTAGATCAAGCCTCAAGACAACAAAATATATTAAAATCAACACTGTTTTTGAATCTGAACAATTAACACAAAAATCTCACAAGATATAGAATCTTGGAGATCCTAAAAACCCACATAAACTACTAGAACAAACGTGGGAAGAAAAGACTCAAATACAGCTTCCAAAACAACATACAAGAAGGAAGCACAAATCAGAACTTCAGGAAACACAAGGCTGTGTTCCTGAAGTTTTAAAAGCAGCAGCGGCGAACAGCAGTGTGTTCAAGTCCGCTCTGCAGAATGGTCTCGTGTATGGGGTGTTGATCTCTCTCTCAAGCTCGGCACACAAGAAAAAGCTGGATCGAATCTCTCTTATCAGACACGCCAGTTCGAACAATTTCTTCTATATGCTCTCTGCGTACACCAAGCTTTACGCACAACAAACCGCCGACTTGGTCTTTATATAGGCCGCAAAACTTGTAAACCAAGACACCAAAGAATCCTGCAAGTACACGGCAATACAAACACTCCTACTAGGAAAAAGATTTAGCAATATTAAGAAAGATTATGTTTCCTATTAAGACTAAGATACATCAAATAACTAATTTATTTACATAAATCTAGTTACCAAAAATATGTTTGCCTAAATCTTTTGAAAGATTTGAAAGATCAAATCTTTTGAAAGATTTGAAAGATTTTCCTATATAAAAAAATCAAAACCAATCTAATCTTTTGAAAGATTTGAAAGATTTTCCTATCAAAAAACAAAACCAATTTACCAAAAGTATTCTAAACAAAATCTAACACCTAAATAAACATTGACTAAAATAAAATCCTACTTTGACCAAGAAAGGTGAAAACAAGATAAAATAGGCCATGCCTATTTTACCCTTACAATCTCCCCCTTTGTTGAACCTTTCTGGTCAAATCAAAAAACAAGTGTTTATACAAAACCAATCAAACCATCGAACCTGCAAAGGTTAGAAAAACTCATCTCCCCCTGAATTTGTGCAAGGGGTAAAATCAGAAACCATTACTAAGCACAATTCAGAAAATATCATCACCATCACAAGAAATACTTGATCACTCTCCCCCTATTTGACCGGAAAAGGAAGAGAGATAAAACATCTTTTAGGAATTCTCAAACATCAAAGATTTTGAAAAAACACAATAAAGTGTTCACCAAGATTTGATCACACCACTTAGCAATAACTGAGCACATCATATCCAGATTCAAAAACTCTTAGTTTCCCACAAAAATTAGACAACCACTAAATATTTTTCAACATGGAGATTTTTGAAAATTGATTTGCACAGTTTGAGTTTAGGACAAAATTTCACCAAGCGGAATATCATTGCCAACAATGCATGTCCTAAATTTTATGCCTAAAAAACATGATAACTAAAAGCTAGGCAAAAGAAAAATAAAAAATGCAATCACACACAAGTGATAAAGACCAGATCAAAAGATGTAGTTCCTAATGTTGCTGCATTGGGAGATGCATTCGCCAAAATTGTGATTTTATTTTCAATTTTGCTCTTTTTTTTTTTTTTTAATTTTCTCAACCAAATTTCTCTCCCAAGATCATAAATTTTTCACAACCAAAATCCATAGGTACTTTATTTCCCTAGGAATATAGCTCTACTTTATTTCAAGCTATTCAACACATGCCACTAGGAACCTTTCACACTATTTACCAAGGGAAGCAATTTTGCATTTTGATCAACCCATGAAATCCGAAGATTCATAGTCCCAAAAGAAAGGTGCCACAACCTTGTTCATAGGTAGCTCTTTTCCGTTAGGTAGCTTTCACACTTTTTCAATTAAAGGGAGTCAATTTACTCAAGATCAACCCATGAAACCTAAGCTCCATAGTATTTTGACAAATTGTAGCATCCCAAAAATTTCAAAAGGTAGCTCTTTCCTTTGTGGACTTTAAACATACTCAAGAACCGGAGAGAGAGAGAGAAAATCATAACAATGAAATCACAACATATTTTGAATGAAATTCCCAAGCAACCACAAGAGACACATACATGTGAGTCAATTGATCTAGAGTGCCCTCTAAAGACAATATGCAATCATGCCTATTTTTTTTTTTTTTTTTTTTAATAATTAACTAAGTGTAAAATCATATGGCACACAAAACACAAGAGATTTCCAAAGATTGAAAAATCTCTCAAAAACAAAACACTTGGCAAAAATATCAGCAAGATGATTTTCGGTCCCAACATGTTCAATGCAAACAATTTACATAATCAACCAAGTCTCTAAAAAAAATGGTGTCTTATATTAATGTGATTAGTTCGAGAATAATGAACTGGATTTTTGTGCTAAGAAAAATACATAGGTGTTATCAAAAACAAGGTTAACACATCAATGTGAACACATAATCTTTGATCATTTTAAGCATCCATAAAAGATTTAAGGCTTCTGTCAAAAATATTTTGATAAGCATGCAAATTTTTGAGATTCAACCTTACTTCTTCTCCTTGTGTATATACCATCATGAATATCACCTATTACTTGAGAGATTGGATGGTTTTTCTGAATACGGCTAGGAATATCATGGCTGCAACCATTCAAATTTGACTGATTTTTCCGAATGTATGCACTGATTCTGAAAGTTCAGACTGTTTGAATACGCCAAGTTTACGTCCAATGTTGCTCCCATTGTTGCAACATCGGGTGAAACATTGGGTGACACATTGTGAATCACATTGGCTGAACTTTCGAGAACATGCGTGCCTGTCGATCATGTGCAGATTTACGGTTTCGATGATCTTCGGTTTCGAACATTTTGGAGGAGATTCATCATAGGACGGCTTAGAACCAGGACATATATCAAAGGGTTCACAATATGTGGACTTGCCTTTGTCATTACTACCCTTAGGAACCCACATCTGTTTAAAAACTTTGGGTTGGAGATTTTTGAAAAATTTCGATTTGTCTTTGAATGAGGCTTCAATGTGTCCGCCAATGTTGCAACATTGGTCGGGCGCGTCGCTTCATACGGTTCTGCCAATGAGTTTTTTCAAAGAAATCTTGCCTCATTTCATTCTCATACATGGCCTTTTTCAGAAAACAAAAAGGTTGTATGTGACCAGGCTTATGGCAGAAGTGACAAACATAATTTTTCTTTCTTACTCTCGGTTTTCACGAAAACAGCTTCAGAAAACTTTCATTGGTCTGTTTGGTTCCGATGTTCCTTCTTCCTCTTTCACAAATACCTTAGGGACAAAACCAATACCCGATCTAGAAGTATTACCCGAATTGAGATCATCAACCTTTTGTTTGCTAGAATTCCACTTGGTCATGGTCTCTTTTGCTTGAGTAAAGTTGCTCCTTTAACTTCTCAATCTCCACATCCTTTCTACTTAGGACACTCTCCGGCCTCACTATGCATTCTTTTTTGATCAAGCATTTGCCTTTTTTAATAGTTCATTTGCCTTACCAAGTAGTGTAACTTGGTGAGCTCTCTTCTCCCAATCCTTGTACAGCTCCTTGTACCCTTCCAGTAGGTCTGAATCTGTGTCTCCATCATCCTCTGCAATTGTGGAATTAAAACAGAAGAAATTGTTCCTGTTTCTGCTCAATGTTTCTCCCAATGTTGCTCCTGATGTTGCAACATCGGGTGACACATTGGTCAAACATCTGCGCATTCGAATCGAGAATCACAACGACATTCAAGGCAAGGCGAGTCTTTGGGTATTTTTAGTTTAGAAGAACGAACAGGCGGTGTCCTTCACATAAAGTCCGAAGGGCCTCCCACACATCTTTCGCGATTCATAATTTGCTATTACCCTAAAAGTATTTGCATCCAAGGCCTTATAAATAGCGCACAAGGACTTTCGAGTTAAAAGAAGCAGCGTGTTCCTATCATCATTGGTCCACTCGGATTCTTTGGTGATCTTGACATCACCATCGAGAATCTACGCTTTGGGAGGACTCCAACCATTTAAAACAGCAAGCCACGCTCTTTCATCAATGGATTTGATGAAGATGCGCATCTTGACTTTCCATATAGAATAATTAGCATTTGTGAGAGTAGGAGGACGAACCACGTTCTCATACTGAGAATCCATCACGTCTTTAAACAGAATCGACTCTTAGTGATATCAAGGAGGCTCGATACCAATTGAAAGAACGCGATGCCACGAAACTCATTATGGAGCGATGTTACGTCAATGTTGCGTTGAATGTTGCAACAATGGCTGTAACAATGTGAACGAAAGTGTTTCACGAAAATTGCAGCGGAAGTTTTGTTTTCAGATATTGAACCAAACAGAATATAGAAGACAGAAAATCACACAAAAACAATCTACAAGTATCAAACTTGTAGATCAAGCCTCAAGGCAACAAAATATATTAAAATCAACACTGTTTTTGAATCTGAACAATTAACACAAAAATCTCACAAGATATAGAATCTTGGAGATCCTAAAAACCCACATAAACTACTAGAACAAACGTGGGAAGAAAAGACTCAAATCTGACTTCCAAAACAACATACAAGAAGGAAGCACAAATCGAACTTCGGGAAACACAAGGCGTGTTCTGAAGTTTTAAACAGCAGCAGCAGCAGGTGTGTTCAAGTCCGCCTGCGAATGGTCTCGTGTATGGGGTGTTGATCTCTCTCTCAAGCTCGGCACACAAGAAAAAGCGGATCGAATCTCTTATCTACACGCAGCTTACGAACAATTTCTTCTATATGCTCTCGCGTACACCAAGCTTTACGCACAACAAACCTGCTCGACTTACGGTCTTTATATAGGCTGCAAAACTTGTAAACCAAGACACCAAAGAATCCTGCAAGTACACGGCAATACAAACACTCCTACTAGGAAAGAGATTTAGCAATATTAAGAAAGATTATGTTTCCTATTAAGACTAAGATACATCAAATAACTAATTTATTTACATAAATCTAGTTACCAAAAATATGTTTGCCTAAATCTTTTGAAAGATTTGAAAGATCAAATCTTTTGAAAGATTTGAAAGATTTTCCTATCAAAAAACAAAACCAATTTACCAAAAGTATTCTAAACAAAATCTAACACCTAAATAAACATTGACTAAAATAAAATCCTACTTTGACCAAGAAAGGTGAAAACAAGATAAAATAGGCCATGCCTATTTTACCCTTACAATAATATCAATAAAATTTGAACGGTACATATAATTAACACTACTGTGTACCATATAATTTCTAAATGTAGAAGGTAAAAAGGAAGGCAAAGTTGGATAACTACATAAATACAAATTTCTATTTTTTTCTTAGGAAGCGTCTATAGTGGAACTATAATGGCACCATGAATAGTTCTGATTGCCCATTTGGTTATTACAAATAACACAAAAGCTCCATTATTTTTGCAGATAAATTAGCCAATTCTTGAAAAATTGCTCAAAAAGGCATAATAAGGTAAAGATCACTCTCCCCCTCGCTCCCCCCTCTCCCTCATCCTCTCTCAACACACACATTTTATACAAAGGAGTAGTTATAGTAATTCAAATTTTTGTCCAAATTCTCATTCCAATTTAAGTAGCATGCATGCCATTTTTTAATAATTGTCAGCTAAATTGAGATAACGATTTACATAATAGGATTTGAATCCCTATCAATTTCAATTTCCTGGATAAAGATTGCCTTGTATAAGTGTATGGATAATAATTTTTTTTACAAAAAAACTATGTTGACAACTACTCGTACAACAAGTGGCAGAAGCTAGTGGCATGTATAGGTGTCCATGTATAACGCTCATAGCCAAAAAAATAGAGTAATTTTCTTATTTTTTACCCGTTGGACCCCTCCCAATTTTTCCTTTGGATCCTTGCTTTTAAAACCTTGGTTGAGCTTATATTGGAAAATTTGGAGCAATTTGAAGGAAAAATTAAAATTTTGATTATTGGAATTATTTTTTGTTTTGTTGAGTTTCTTGAGAAATTATTTTTTTTTTGTTTTGTTGGGTTTCTTGAGATTTTTTTTAGCTTATATCTGAAATCTTTTTGTTTAGTTTAACTTTTTGTTTACTTGTGTGTGATTGACTGATTTAGAGAATTTACTTGTAATCGACTTGCATGTGATTTTTAAAGAACATTTTAATATACTCCCTCCGTTAGGGGTAAAGAGTCTCCGTTTAAAAGTCAAACTTTTTAATAAAATGACTTGTGTGTGATTTTTTTAAATGATTATCTTATATGTTATTTTGAAAAATACTTATTAATAAATGTTAGTGATGATGATGTATTATACGTTTTCAACGTATGAAAATGCGTAAATGACAATTGTAATTTCTAAATTTTTTATGTAACAGTTAAAATTTTGGACACCACTTAACATAATTTTTGGATTCGTCACTGTTTACAACTATTGTTACAATCTAGCCTTGATGAAGCTCAAATGTGTTTTGATGAAAGAAAACTTTGTCCTTCACTAAAACTTAGTTGTTACAATAGTTATAGAAATAGTTATAAACCTAGCATTTTTATTTTTTTTTAGACTAGAGACAGAATATATATCGATAGTTATATTTTAAAAGCAATAATAATAATAATAATAATAAATAATAATAATAATAATAATAATAATAATAATAATAATAATAATAATAATAATAAGGGTTGGAGTAAGGTGTATTTCCACTTTAACCTTTTAAAAGAAAAATAATATGCACATTTTCTATTCTTCATTCTCGATTTTATAATTTTTATTCGGTGAAAAATTGATTGACTACAAAATATGAACTATTTGTTTTTCCATTCTTTTTTCCAGAAACCCTTCTCACTCAAATAAAAACTTACATCTCATAAACTTATTGAGACTCAATCTCCCAATTTTCGATCAACCAATTTAATATATGACCTAATGAACTAGTAATTTTCAAGGTTTTTTTTTTTTTCATTTCTACTTACAAAAGTATTTGACCATTTATTGAACTTGACCAAGATTAAATGATCAACAACTACACTCACAAACTCAGATGGACTATTACTCGTCATTGTAATTAGGCTCAAGTCAATTTTACTGCCCAAATTGTCCACTGCCAGTGCCAACCCAACCCCACTCCAAGAGGCATTAATAACTGCACATCACATGGAGTCATGGACCATGGCCAAGCCAACTTAAGTAAAAGGTGAACAAGAACTGATTATAAAGCACAACCAGGTTTAGTGCCCGAGGCTTCATTATTACCTATATATATCTGGTAAGGGTTTCCTGTAATAGTTTTATTCCCCACACATAACAACGTATAACCTCAAACCTCAAAATATGCCTTTCTTTAAATCAATTTGAACTAACTACCCCTTTAAATGAGTTTAAACCTACTTAACAAGGTGAGTTGAGGTTGTAATTGGATTTGTTTATCGTGCTATTCACTCATATTTGATTTTTATGATAAGAATATCAAATATAATTTTCAACCGGATAAAACGTTTTTTTAAAGATTAGAGGGGACATAGACCTCACCTCACCCCAATTCTTATTTTTTATTATTTTAATGTCTTGAAAGACTACAATTATAGATGTATGATGCATTTGTTGTAGCTAGAACAAATGACGTCTTTGGTGAGGTTTTGAGCACCCGATCTCTCGGTTGATAGTAGTGATGTATCAGGGTGCATCCGGTAGGGCTTGAACAACAACATTGTCTCGAACACCGACCTTCTATTAAAAGTTGTAAAGTTCATGGTGTCTCTAGTGGGATTTGAATATCCGACCTCTCCGTTAGGAGAAGTGAGCAGTACCAGTTGAGCTAGAACTCGTTGGTAACCGGATAAAATGTTGAGTGCACTTAAGTTGGATAAAATGAACATGAGACTCCGTTTTATAAATTATAATCCGTAACACTAGTGGTGAATCTAAGAAAATTCTTCAGTGAGTTCACAATTATAACTATTACATAAAAAACTATAGAAATCAATCATAATTGTCTTCTACACATTTTTATACTATGAAAATGTTTAATTACATCATCATTTGTAATGAAACCAAACAAATCCCCAAACCCAAACATCACAAATTCATAAATAATCACAATTTGCACCAAATTAAATCTCTAAATTAATATTTATCAAAATAAAAAAATCCCCAATTTTGGATATAACATCAAGAACTCAAGATTCAACTCAAATAAAAAAACCATAATTTCGACTTCAATGGTTGTTTATTTGTTTTCCTACCCAAATTTATCCCTTAAATCAACTGTTTAAACCCCAAATTAAAAGCCCTAATTAAAGAAAGAAGTGAGTTTTAAGTTTACCTCAATGTTTGATAAATTGATAATCTCAAATCTTAAATCTAAATTTTTGAATAGCAAATTTGCAAATATGCGGACTGCAGCAAGCCAACAACAGCAAGTCGTCGACTAGTCGTCCTTGATAGTCGGTGCGTGCATGTGTCATCGTCGTCTACTTGTCTGTCCAGCGAGTATTCTAGCCTCTCTTAGTCTCTCTCTTTCCCCGACTCCTTCGCCTTCGGTCCTCTTCCTATTTCCTCTCCATTTTTTGATTTTTTTCGTTCTTTCTCATCTCTCTGCTGTAATGGGAGCATTGGAGTAGGGACACCATCAATTTGGAATTTGGATGGATCAATAAGTAATTAATTTCTCATTAATTTACAAGAAGAAAATAATAAATAAAAAACTTGAGAGCCAAAGCCTTTCACAACCGACGTAAGACGACGTTTTGAAGGCTCGTACCACAAATCTCAAAGAAAAACAGAATTATTTTGATTACAACCATTTTTTTTTAGTTTGACATTTAGGTGATAGTTAAATCTAGCTCGTGCGCAGGTTGAGTTTAGTGCTATTGTTTAAAAGACGGGTCTAAATGTCTAATAGTCTACCCATGCAAACCATATAAAATTGATGAGAAAAACATAGAGAGAGACGGAAGGAAATAATAACTCAAATTAAAACTGTGAGAAAATTGCTAACGTTGAAAATGATGGGTCAATGGAAGGGGTTGACTATAGGGGTGAATGAGGAGTTGCTTTCCATGGCCAGAAATTCTCTGAACAAGTAATGATTATATGTTACCATGATGAGCAGGCTAGGCTAGAGGTGCATGTGGTGACCTAGCTCTCTCTCTCTCACATGTACACACACATACTAGATACTACAACAGAGAGACATCATTGTGACTGGACCACTCTTAAGTCTTATCCTCTTGTCTTTCAAGTCATTTACTCCTTTTATTCTCTACCTTTCCATTCTTACCAACACACCCATGACCCAACCAAACAATCCATCCCTTTCTCATATCATATTTATTCATTTTTCTCAAAATACGCTGCAATAAGTGTTAGACTACTGCAAGTCTGCAATCTTTGACTTCTTCTAGGGTTTGCTTCCCGGGAGGGAGGTGTGTGAGTGTGACAATATCATAATCATAAATATAATTCATGGCTGTTTTTCTAGTGTAATATTTACATTGTTCTTAGGTGTGTAACCTACTCAAATTCAATCAAAATTTAAAATTTTAAGCTTAGCTTACTATAAAATATGAATCAAGTTTAAGCCCAACTCATGCCGAGAAACGTAAGTTCATGCTTGACTCATTCACGTTGAATTCAAGTTGAGCTCGAGCTTGTTGAAAAATCTTGTGGTAGAGTAGCATTAAATATGATAAGCTACATATATATTTTCCACTAATCTAGCAAACTCATTTCTTTCATCCAGCTCTGCTTAATATCTTGTTCAATTTCAGGTCATTAAACTTTATTTAAGTCATTGGTGGTACCTGAATTTGGCTTAAATGGAGTCAAAGTCTTAACATGGTGCAATTTTTTCTTCAAAAACAAGGTCAAATTGATAAAATTGTTATTTCTAATAGTGATAACTCTTTCTTTTTTTCTTTTCTTATTTTAAAGGTGGTAAAACCTCAATTTTTCAGACTGCAAGTTAGACAGCAAGCCTGGAAGAAATGGTTGCAAATGACATAGTCCAGCCCATATCTGCAACTTGTGGAAATTTAAGGTCTAATTATGAATAGAGCTCCATAACATGGGCTTAGAGCCTTATACCAATACGACATAGACTTTAGCTGTTAAAATGCCTGGCCCGTTTATCCAAAGTCTCAGCCCAAAAAGAGTTTTGATTCCTCACTTTCCAAATTGTGCCGTGCACTCCACGCTCCACGTGGGCCCATACCCAACTCTAGTCTTCTGCTAATCTTCCTACACGTGTCACCCTCGTCTCTAAAGTTCTGGCTAATTTTTTTCGAATTTCGAAGCAAACAATCTCTGTCCGTTCAATCTCTCCCTCTACCTCAAATGGCGTTTACGGCACTATTCTTAGCGGCGACGAAGCTCGCCGGGCTTTTAGTTACCGTCACCGTCGCCGCCAACGCATACTCCTTCTCACGTTACCGGAAGAAGAATCTCTCGCCGTTCCGTTCTCCTATCGACGAGTCCTCCGACACTCTCGCCGTCTTCAACATTAATCCTTCCTCCGGTAATTCTTATAGAAAAATAGAATGAATTAGTGCAATATAGTACAGTTCAACAATCAATTTATAATTTGTCTTACGTGCAACACTATTTCAATGCATTTCGTCCTCTGAAAAATTTCTTAGCTATGCCATGCTTAAGAATAGAAAGCAACTGAGTGTTGTACATTGTAGCCATTATGACAATAGTGAGATAGAGTACAACACTAAATGCGAATGATTTCTATACTTTTTTGGAAGTCTAGCATTATACAGTACAACCATCAATGCATCGCTGGGCTTAGCAATGCTTGCGTGAGCAAAGTACAACAGTATATGACTGCAGATGTTTTGATGACGATGTTCAAACTGTTGGGCAAGAAATGTACAATTGTATGTGCATGCGGTCCAATGGTTTGGTGAAGTACATTTTGGAAATGATGAATGTATACATGTTGCAAATTGAAGAAGATTTGGTGAGGCTTTTTTGATTAAAATTTCTTTTACTATTTCTATTTCCCTATATGTAATGCTTCTGGTGAATATCATGAATAAGGCTAATAAGTATTCGAAAGTAAACAGAAGTGTCAGCCTGTCAGGACTCGGGATAGTTATTTACTTAGCTCGATAAGATGTTGTTTGGTGCATGATTAACCAATCACACTCTAACACACTGGTTCAGAGTCGAAGTTAGGATGTTTAAGCATTTACCTAAGTATTACTCTATCTTTCTTAATATGAGTGTCCATTTCTTAGAAAATTTGTATTGAAACGAGTGTCCATCTTTTATCGAAGTTACTAAATTTATCACTGCCAACCATTTGTGATATGTCGCAATGTGCTCTTGCAATTTTATAATGTGGGCATTAAGGGTAATTATGTACACGTGTTAGTAAAAATGCTTTAAAATCAACATCCTTAATTTTCACGAAAAACCAAAAAACGACACTTATTTTGGAAAAGAGGGAGTAGTATTTAGTGCTTCCTCTCCTGACAATCAATTTTGAGTTTATATGTTTTCCCCAAATGAATATCAGTTTAGTTGAAATTATTTTGTGCAAATAGTTGTAATGAAACTCAAATTTCTTAAAACCTTCTTCCTCCGTCCTAAAAATATTATCCCCCTTACCTCTTTGGTATGTGCCAAAAATCGTTTCATTTCTGAAAAAGATATATTGTAGTGCTATTCAAAGAAGGTTCAAACAAGTAAAGTTACTGTTAAGTTACTAACTCATCTAAAAGTTTAAACTGTTAGATAAGGGCTCAACGATGTATGTCAAGCTTAACATTCTCCTCACGTGTGACCCGTTCACACGCGAAGAGATACACAAACATACCTCACCAGGGGCATCACAAACCAATAGTGACAACATGCACTCACAATATTTTCAAATAACAAATACAAGCGGGATGACTCAAACCCACGACCTTGCCAAACCAATACCATGTTAAATTACCAACTCATCTAAAAGTTTAAGCGGTTAGATAGGGACTCAACAATTTATATTAAGCTTATCAGCTACAATTTTACAAAGTTTGACTTGTGAAATAGGACTAGAAAGTATGTTCTTGTAAAAAATGACCCTCATCTTGAATGGACCTTTTTTTTTCCTTATTTAACAAGTTTTGATGATTTAAGTTTGTTGGACTAATGACATGCGTATGTGCTATGGAGAACTAGCATGTTTAGGTTGAAACTGAACTACTGTAGTTGATATGAGCGATTCAACAGTTGTTCAACTTTGATTTTGGCAAACTGTACTATATTGATTATATTTTTTCTTTATTTTGGGTGGGGGTTAGAGGTGGGGAGGTGAGAAGAAAATGAGATTTTTATATGTGCCTAAATGGCTTCTTTCATTAATCAGTACCCACATTTAAACTTGAGATATTAAACCCTGTTGAATCCTGCGCTTTTTTAGTTACTGATTTTTGAAACTCATTCCGCTCCTTTGGGGGAGTCCCTACGTGAAAGTTGAAGTTGAGAAAGATTTATGATGTTCCATCCTCCCAATCATAAATATATTGGGCAAATAAACAACTTTCATAGTAATCAACAAAACTGTTACAGGAACTCACAAGGCATACCTTATACCCTTGTTTACAAACAAGGACAGGAAGTTAATGAAGGAGCAGAAACTAACTAGTCAACAAAATTTGCACTGAAATAAACCTCATTGCTCACTTAGATCCAAATTCAAAAACCCTTCGCCTATCCCTCTCTGTTTCAGCCTTTAAATTTTTCCATCATATTAGAAAAACAAGATAGATACTGTTAAGATTTTTGTTATAGTGATTTGGATCAAAGATGTCTAAAGAAATCCTTTAAATGTTTAATTTTCAATTGGAATAGAAGTGCATTTCACATTACTTCAATTTGTTTCGAAGTTGTTTGTCATTGTGCCCAGTTTAAGCAGATGAATTAATAATCAACGACTATTAAATATTTCCTTTAATTACTTCTATCGTATTGTTTTTGCGCAGCTTATACACCAATGTATATTTTTAGCTTATAAAGTCAATGGGGATGTTCACTTTTGTGGCTTCAATGTACTTTATATTATTACATTATTTTCTTTGTATCTTTAAGTCAATTAAGCAGACCTGTCCCACTAACCAAGTAAAGAAGCTTAGCTTTTGGCTTTGCGTCAATTCTCAAGTTTGGCAGCCAAGCACTTTACTGGTTAGTGAAGCAATGTCACCTATGATGGTGGAGTTATGGAGATTGTTTCCCGATATGTTCAATTTGGCTTCCGATAAAGACTGTTTGGTAAGCTCGATTCTTCAAGTTCAAGGGAATATCGTGGTTTGGAACCCTACGTTCCGCAGATGCTTACAGGACTAACCCTTGTGTGGAATTCTTTGAAATGTTATATAAGCAGCATGTGGGCAGAAATGGAGAGGACTCAGTTAGGTCATAGGTGGGAGGGAAACAGAGGTAGAGTATTCTCAGTTAATTCCTTCTATTCCCATCTGTTGAATGTAAGAAATAGCAGATTCCCCTGGAAGTTGTTGTGGAAGTCCAAAGCTCCCAGTCGTGTAGGTTTCTTTGCTTGGGAGGCTTGTCATGGAGCCATCTTAACTGGTGACAACTTGCGGGCTCGTCGCAAGATTTACGTTAATTGGTGTTATATGTGCAAACGGAGCGATGAAAATGTGGACTAAGCCTGACAATTACAACCCAAAACCCGCAAACCCACCCAACCCAACTCGTTAATTTTTTTTGGGTCGAAATGGGTTAACGGGTTGATTTGGGTCGGGTTAAAGTGGGTTGAACCCGTTACCCATTTCGATCTGCAATTTCTTTGCTATATAAATGTAAGTTTTTTATGGAAAATTGTGGGTTGAAGCGGAACGACTTGGCCTGACCCATTACCTATTTCGACCCGACTTGTTTATTTTTGGGTTATAACGGGTCACGACCCATTTCGAGCCGTTACCCGTTTCGACCCAACTCACCCAATCACCAGCCCTAGTGTGGACCATTTGCTTATTCACTGCCCCATGGCGACGAAATTATGGAATTGGATTTTTGGTATGTTCGGAGTTGCCTATGCCCGGATTAGTTTTGGATTTATTCTTGAGCTAGTCCCTATATAAAAGCAGCAGGAGAAATTCCTTATGGGAGGTTGCCCCGTTGGCGGTTTGTTGGATCATTTGGAAGGAAAGGAACATGAGGGCTTTTGATAACGAGGAAGGGACTTTAGAGAAGCTTAAAGATACTTGACTGAGCACTATTTCTTCTTGGTGTCCTCAGTCAGTGGATCTATACCAGACTCCTACTCCCTCTCTAGAAGAAATAGTGAATTCCTTCCATCTCGAGTAGCTCGAGATCTCTTGTATTTTCACTTTATTGTAAATAGGCTACGTCACCTGTTTTGACGCTCTTCGTATATAATACTTTTACTTATTAAAAAAAAAGTTTTGAGAAGGTGCCTTCTATGGGTAGCTTTCAAAGGAGATTATAGTTGTGTATATCCGGACTTGTTCATGCACAGTTTCAACAGAGTTGTCCTGGTATTATGCAAGGTTAGGTTGCTATGAAGTTGAAACTTTAAATTCAAAGCTTTGTCTTGGAATTTGGAACTGTACTATAGACTCTGTAGCAAGGAGAGGTCACTATTTATGCAACTCAGTTTATAATTATAATTCACTGACAGGCCTCTTAGAAATGTGTGGGCTAAAGAAATTGACATTCTTTTGTTTCTAAAATTAACAGTCGTCATTGTACTCAGAACTCTAACAATCAGCTCTGTTCTTGATGTACTTGCAGTTATGTTTTCCTAAACGACTATATACCTAAAAAAAAAATTGATAGATAAATATGGCCCTTTGGCATGGGGATTGGAACTAAGGACTTCAAGAACTTTTCCCGAATGTCCTTGCCATTTCTTGCACACCTTGGGTCCTATACCCCTAATTTGTTTCTTAGCTAGCAATTTCTCCAGCCACATAACTTCTGTTATCTCATTTGTGTATACTTAAATAATGTTTACATTCTACTACACGGGTTTGAATTTGTGAGCATCACATGGCACGTAGCCTCTTAAATAATTGTTGGTGAATATCTAATTCTAGTGCTTGTGACTCTCTGTATAAGATTTGCCATTTCTCCCACACCTTGGGTCCTATACCCCTAATTAGTTTCTTAGCTAGCAATTTCTCCAGCCTCATAACTTCTGTTTTCTCATTTGTGTATACTTAAGTAATGTTTACATTCTACTACACGGGTTTGAATTCGTGAGTATCACATGTGTCACTCATCTTGAGGCACGTAGCCTCTTAAATAATTGTTGGTGAATATCTAATTCTAGTGTTTGTGACTCTCTGTAGAAGAGGAGAAAGAGTTCTTTTTTGGATTGGCAACGGCACCAGCTCACGTTGAAGACAGGCTTGATGATGCCTGGCTTCAGTTTGCAGAAAATAAACCTTGTGATGGATCAAAGTCACAGCAAAGTTTGCAACCAGCAGATGCAATAATGGGTTCTGCCACTGGTGATGGTGGATCTCAGCAAGCTCCAATACCTCAGAGAGAAGCTACTACGACCATTAAGAGGAGGAGATCTATAAAGATAGCTATGGAGGCAAAAATTAGAGGATTCGAGAAATACATAGTAGAAGAAGAAAAAACACCAATAGAAGAATCTCCGCACAACGTTGCAGCATGGCACAATGTTCCTCACCCGTAAGCCCGATAATATTGTTGTTAATAGCTGGGTGCTTTAACTGGTTTCCTTAAGTGTAATTCCATCACTTATCCTGCTACGCCTAGCCATGACTTTAGTGCCTGGCCAGTTAGAATAGACCTGTTCCATTTTACTCCTCTCTGGATCTATGCAAATATTATTTATTTTATTTTTTCATTTTACACATAGAAACCCCAAAATGTTACGAATTATTATAAACTCATACCTATTTTTTTTTTCAGGGAGGAGAGACTAAGGTTTTGGTCAGATCCTGATACAGAATTAAAATTGGCTAAAGAGACTGGTGTCCGTGTATTCCGAATGGGAATAGATTGGACTAGGATCATACCCCAAGAGCCTGTCAATGGGCTTAAAGAAACTGTAAGCCTGATTCTTACCTTGTGATAACTCATGAATTAATTTCTATTCTGAGATACAATATGTCAGAACTGCACGTGTCATGTGCGTTATATATTCCGTCAAATATGAAAGCCAGCAACGTGCTGGAAATCATTAGAATGGTGCATTTTTGAATTTCTTTGGTTTTGTGAATAGAATTTGCAATGATCTCATCTCCCTGATATTCTTGCTATTAGGTAAATTATGCAGCATTGGAGCGATATAAATGGATTATCAATAAGGTTCGCTCATATGACATGAAGGTGATGCTGACTCTGTTCCATCATTCGCTGCCACCATGGGCTGGGGAGTATGGAGGATGGAAGCTGGAGAAAACAGTTAATTATTTCATGGATTTTACCAGGTTGGACTCCTGTCAATGGCTGGTATAATATTATCTGGAATAGAGAACTAGATACTATTATGTGGGTTTAAATGCTTTATACACTCTCTCATCCACATTCATTGTTTACTTTTCTAAGTGTAGATGAAAGCAATTTAATATGAACACATCCGGATATTCGTAGAATATTGACTTTGTTTCCGGATAGTCATAGATTGAGTCTAGTAAGACTCATTTATATTGTCTTCAAACATTAGGAGGTAGGAATGATAAGGGGTGAATTTGGTGCATGAAGAAAGCAATATTTAGTTGTGCATCACTAGAAGTGGTGATTTAGCTGGTTTACCAGTGAAGAATTTTGTTTCCAACTGTCAAGTATGAGAAGCAAGAAGACTGAAATTATAAGAAATAGGTTTACTAATAGTGTGACATGTCTGATTACGTTGAATTGGATTGAACCGAATTGTGAACATGGATTCTTGTAGCTGTCCCCAAGTAATTGGATTAAAGGCTGAGTTGAGGCGAGGTTTTACTGTCAGTCCACTTAGTTGTGCCATATGGAAGCATTGATCAACTCATAATCTATTTTCCCATTTTCTAGCCCATAGGGTCATTCGAAAGTGGAAACAACCGAAATGCCTATGAATGTATGATAGTATGTTCATCTTGTTTGCTGTATTATTTTCTAATTTGTTTCATCTTCTATTTTGCCATACTTCTTGAGTCCCTGCTTTCTTCAATCTCCATTCCATATCTCTTGTCCTTGTGTCCCACAAGTTCTTGAAGTAATGATCTAGAACCTGATGTTATATTTGATCATTCATATTTGAATTCTCACAAGGTCAAGTAAACCTGAACCGGAATGTGGCTCTTTTCTTTTGTAGATTCATTATTTCTTCATGCACCCGAATCTATAAATTTTCTTTTGTGGAAGCAAGTCATCTGTGTACAGTTTTCAAGGTATTTTATATGTTTTTTCTCTTGCAGGCTTGTTGTTGACAATGTGTTGGAGCTGGTAGACTATTGGGTAACATTTAATGAGCCTCATGTCTTCTGTCTGCTCACGTATTGTGCCGGTGCTTGGCCTGGTGGAAATCCTGATATGTTAGAGGCTGCTACTTCGGCTCTGCCTACCGGTGTTTTCAATCAGACCATGCATTGGATGGCAGTTGCACACGTGAAGGCTTATGACTATATTCATGCACAGAGGTCTTCTCTTAAATCAATCAGCCTTACTTTAAATTTTCATATTCCCTATGAAGAGATAATATATGTCATTCATGTCTGTGGTTTCTGTATATATTTACTAATATTATTGGCTGCTAAACTGGTGGGATAGACTGTTCAAACTTTAACGACATATAATCCGTCATCGTCTGAGTGCCTTTGATTGTACCATGCACTCAAATTTGGTGTGTAATTGCAATTTGCAATCCTTGCTGTAAATTTCAGTTTTCAGCATATACAGATGTGTAACCATATGTTGGTTATGGCACATTTCTTCAGATAAGATGGGCCCCGGCACAAATCAGGTTTACATTGGATTTAGTGGGAGTGTGGGAATACGTCAGAATCTCAATTGTGGGAATTCGCTCGAAATTTTGTTTTTGTACTGTTATCCAGCAATGGCAAAATGTCGTTATAGATGGGGAGAATTATAATTTTAGGGCTAGAAAACACCTATTTGTGCATAGTGGTGTGACATTCCAAGTTATTTCCCCATCGTACGGGCCGAGTGGGGTGGGGGGTGTGTGGATGGGGACATTTTCTTTGGCTTATTAGAAATGCATGAGATTGACTTACGATGGTAAGCAGCATAAGTGGGGAATATGAGGTGGTTCATTATTCAATAATGAACCATGGGAGAAGTAAGTCACTTTGGGTGAAGTTGCCCCATAAACATTGTCATTAAATTAGTATTCAAACCAATGGACCAAGGAGAAGTAAGGCACTACTGGTCGAATTGCAAACAATTCTATTGAATAGTACTCAAAAAGTTTCTTCGAATGAGATATGAATATGTGAGATGAATGGACTAGTTTGGGGTTGTTTTTGCCTTTGGGTTTCATCTCTTTTTGAGCCTGACTGAGCTGGTGAGAGTCATAATTCAGCTCAGTAAAGCTTGCTTGAGCAATTTTAACATTTTCAGTCACTTCAAATGCTTATAACCATCTCTTACCAAATAACGAGTGATAAGCAAAATTTTCTGTTGCTGTCTAGTCTTCTCATGTTTCTGACCTTTCTGTTGCTTTTAGCAGCACATCATCAGAAGCAATTGTCGGAGTCGCACACCACGTTTCTTTTATGCGCCCGTATGGCCTCTTTGATGTTGCTGCTGTTTCATTTGCAAACTCTTTGACTCTCTTTCCATATTTGGACAACATTTCTGACAAGCTGGATTACATAGGAATAAATTACTATGGACAGGTACTAACCTCTCATAATAAAATACTTCAATTCTTTCACTGTGAACTTATAATGGTATTCATGGCATCACACCTTGAAATATTTTCATTCATCAGGAGGTGATCTCTGGGGCTGGACTAAAGCTAGTAGAGACTGATGAGTATAGCGAATCTGGGCGTGGTGTATATCCTGATGGCTTGTTTCGCGTGCTACTCCATTACCATGAAAGATACAAACATCTTAATGTGCCCTTTATTATTACTGAAAATGGTGTATCTGATGAGACAGATGTGATCCGACGACCATATATTTTGGAACATCTACTTGCAGTTTATGCAGCCATGATTATGGTATTGTCTCTGAACTGTGTCCAGGGAAGCCGGAAGCTGAGCTAAATGCTTTAATTATCTAGCTTCCAGTCAAGAGTTGAGTTGTTGAATATGCTGGTTAAACATTGCAGGGAGTTCGTGTGCTTGGTTACTTGTTTTGGACTATTTCTGACAACTGGGAGTGGGCTGATGGTTATGGGCCCAAGTTTGGACTTGTAGCTGTTGACCGCTCCAATAATCTTGCCAGGGCTCCACGACCTTCATACAATTTATTTTCTAAGGTAATATTATCAACATCTTCCTCTGTTCATTTTTATCCTATCTGCTTCATCATGCTGTTGTTCATATTCTATCTGTCATATTGGTTTTAGGTGGTGACCTCCGGTAAAATCACACGTAAAGACAGAGAACATGCATGGTATGAACTTCAGAGATCTGCTAAAGAGAGGAAAACAAGACCATTTTACCGAGCAGTTAATAAACGTGGTTTAATGTATGCAGGTATGAGGGTATTTTGCATTGCTTAGACTTTCATTTCATTAGTTAATAATATCATAATTTTATAATCTTTGCTAGTTTCTCACATGACTGATGATTTTCACTTGTGTCATTAACCAAAATACTTATCCTTTTACAGTATATATTCTTATAACCTTTCTATGTAATTGATGGTCTTTAACAAACATGTGAAGGAGATTCCTAATTTTATCTCTTGAGTTGATACTAGAGATATTGGAAGTAATGTATTAATTCATTTTACTTTTGAAATGGAAATGGACAGTTAGACGTAGTCCATTCATCAAAGAACACTTGGCAGAGCTGCATGTTTTTTTAACGTATGCGTCTCTACAGGAGGCCTTGATGAACCCACACAGCGACCTTACGTTGGACGTGATTGGCGTTTCGGACACTATGAAATGGAAGGTCTCCAGGACCCCTTAAGCCGCTTTTCACGATTCATCCTCCGGCCTCTCTCCCACAAAAGGAAAGCAAAAGCTGATCAAAAGGGCTATGAAGAATTGGTTTTTCAGCCTCTTTAATTGTTTGGGATTTGCCTTGGCATACATACCAAGGACATTCATAACAAGGTATAGAAATGCCTTGATCTGCTTCTTAACAAGGTATAACAACACCTTGATGTATAGTTAGGTAATAGGAAATAGTAAAATACCCTAGTGTTTAGTTAGATAGGGAAAGGTAGATCATCGTCAGAATTTGACTTTGACAAAGCTGTGTGCCGTGTGGGCCTTCACACAAATCATAGTCTCGTCCATGTTTCTGTCTCACTATATATCGGGACTGTAATACTTGATGTTACCTGTTAGCTCGGATCCAAAAAGGACATTATATTTTTTGAAACCGTATTGACGAAGATATTGTACATTTACATATTGACTTTTTCCAGGTGCTAAAATTTTCAAGTTCTTATTCTTTCGCCTAATATTTTATTTTTGATAGTGGCTCATATATACTTGCGGCATCATCATATAAGCATGGAGATGCTGTATATGCACATTGCATATTCTTCTTCTTTCCTTAGTGTGTGTGCTGAACTGAAAAAGAGTTCACCACTCGTGACCTGTTGTTTACCCACTTTACCGGCTTGGCATAATGCTTGACTATGATTATTATGCTTGTGGACGGTTCCTGAAGACTGTAATACATGTTTTTACTCACCTTTGATGTTTTTAAGCTATCACAGCTGATGTACTTTATATTATGGCGACTGTCTTTTATTATGAGTCTTTTTCTTTGCTCCAGTTTTGCTTGGTCTCGTTATGTTGCTGGTATCACCATTTTGTCTTGGTATACAGGTATGATCTTTGTATTGGCATTATAGTTGTGATCCTGGAAGTGTGATTTTTGTTTCTTCTTTTAGCAAATGTGGATCCGTAAATGGAAATACTGCATCTAAGTATGTAATTTTTTTCATTTGACAACAGAATATAGATTTTTATTATATTTGGAAACTAGAGGTCGCTTCAAATAAACTACCTTGCTATATGCACAAACTTGCTGTCAAAGCCTCGGACTGATTAGGTGTAAGTTTAAGCATGATTGGACGATCTCTTGCTTGAGAAATATGAAGAAAAGTTGTATATAACGTTTGTTCTGGAGGGAAAAAGTGAGGTGGAAACTGGGAGCACTTTCTGTTGTTTGTTTGAGTGGAAATGAGAAAGGGTGGAGAATAGAATGTGTGTATGTGAACTTTCCACCTGGGTCCTAAACTTTTTTATTTTTTTCTTGTCTTCCACGAGGTGTTCCCAAACTATATTGTGTTCAAAACTAATCCTTGTTCACGGCGCTGAGTTTGTCATTGCCTAATGAAATTTGTACCTAACGAGAGCCCAGCGTCAGACATCTAAATGAATCGCTTTTTTCAGAAATTTAGTGACGGTCAAGCCAGTGAGTCTACCGATTGAATTTTATATAAGTTGATGGGAGATGTATAGCAGTATAGGCCCCCAATCAAATGGAAAAGCAACCTATGAGTACAATTAATTTTGATTTTTCTTCAATATTCAATCTGTTATAATATAAACTTGTATTACGATAAAATGATGTGCAATGACCATTGCTACGTACTAAACCTGCTTGTTGATTAAAATCTTTTGAAGTGGAAACTGGAAAGTAAGGGGCATAATGTATAGTCATTTATTCACAGAGACCCACCAGGTCCACCACTTAGATTTTTTTTTCTTCTTTACATGTAAGTCTTTGGATTGGCTATCCATTCTCCTTCTCTCTCTCTCTCTCTCACACACACACACACACACAAGAAGTAAATGCAAATCTGAGAAAACAAACATGGTCCCTTTTTCAAGTTCAGCACCTACTAAAGATTCATTTTTCTCTGTCTTTCTTGTATATGCTTTCCTAGGTTCCTTTATTACATGCATTAAAGCATCTGAAACAATTCCAAGATCTCAGGAATATGATAGAGTAATTAATCTGCCTGGTCAACCTTCAACTCCATCAGTCTCCCATTTCTCTGGCTACATCACAGTCAATCATCAACATGGGAGGGCCCTTTTCTACTGGTTCTTTGAGGCTCAATCTCAACCTTCCAACAAGCCTCTCCTTCTCTGGCTCAATGGAGGTACATTTTACGGTGGATACTGATGCTAAACTTATTACGTTTGTCTTTGCCAAGTCAAACACTGCATCAACGGCTATGTGCATTAATAGCTGTACTCTGATTTGGCATTAACAAAAGCTGCTCACTTGCATCTAAATTATCTGTGTTCTGATATAAGAAAAATGATCTTTTGTGATCAATCGAAGGGCCTGGTTGTTCATCTATTGGCTATGGTGCTGCTGTAGAGTTGGGACCTCTTAGGGTCAACCACAATGGAGGTGGTCTCGACTTCAATTACAATTCTTGGAATAAAGGTTGTTTCTTTATCTTTCTCTTGTCACTATATTTTTATTACATATGCTGCAAAAAATTGATAGAACAGTTAGGGTCATTAACACTAGTTTTGAGAATAAATTGGACAGAACTAGATACGAAAACTTATTCTTATGGCCGACCCCAATAAGTGGGGCAAAGACTTGAGTTACACTAGTTTTTAAAGTATCCAGCAATACAGTGAATGATAAAGTACTTTTCTGATTTATTATCAATTAATTAAGTTTAAGTATGATGCCCCCAGAAGCCAATTTGCTTTTTCTAGAGTCACCAGTTGGAGTTGGATTCTCGTACACTAACGCATCTTCTGATTCCAAAAGATACAACGATGGATTTGTGGGTAACTTACTATCCTTGCAAATTTAACATTTCTTCATTAATGACCCATTTTTTTGTTTGAACTCAGTCATCTTATCTCAATTTTCTTAGCTGAGGATACCTACAATTTCTTGGTAAATTGGCTACAAAGGTTCCCACAGTACAAATCTCATGATTTCTATATAGCGGGAGAGAGTTATGGAGGTGATATAGCCTAACCATGAATTTTCCTTCGCATGAACTAAATTTTTGTCTCTTTCTCTCTCACTCTCTCATTTTTATAAGAATCATTGTAATTTGCACAGGGCACTATGTGCCTCAATTAGCAGAGCTTGTTTATGACAGAAACAAGGACAAAAACAAATACCCCCACATTAATCTCAAAGGTTTCATAGTGAGTATCTCAACAGCGTCTATTACTATTATCAGCAAGTATGGGGAGACTAGTTAAGTACTGCAATTTATACATCAACTTTTATGATTCTATTGCAGGTGGGTAATCCAGAAACCAACGATTATTATGATTATAAAGGTATAGTAGAGTTTGCATGGAGCCATTCGGTAATATCGGACCAAGAATATGACAAGACTAAGCAAGTGTGTGATTTCAAGCTGTCCATTTGGTCTAATGAATGTAACGAGGCTATGAATAACGTCTTTGTCAAGTACAATGAGATCGACATTTATAACATCTATGCCCCTAAATGTCTTCTCAACAGCACCTCTTCTTCGGCCGCATCTAGTGGCAGCAGTGATAGTAATGATGCTGTGTCTTTCTCTCAGGTGTTTTTCAATCACCATTACAAGTTGTTTTCATCATTATGTTTTTCGATTTAATTTAATAGTATATGGAATGGTGAATCTTAAGACTAGTTTAGCTCTTTGAATTTCTCTTATTTTCTCCCCTCTTTTTCACCTCCAAAATGAGAGAACTCTTTATTTCCCCATTCCCAGGCTCTGTTTGTTGCAGGGAAACTGATTGTTAGAAAAGGTTTCTTGCTTCCTCTAGTATCTGATACAAGTGGATTAGTAAAAGATCTTACGAGTCAACAATAAATGGCCCCAATTACAAAGGAAAACGACTAGTGTATCTGAACTATAAAATTTATTCTTAGGCTCCCTTTTTTCCACAAGCAAATGGCTTGCGGAAAATTATTTTGGGAAGTCATTTCATGGGGAACATTTTCGTGTAAAACTAATTCATTTTCTTAGGTTTGGTAATGTACAGAGAATTTGGCCTGGACACAAGTGATTTTCAATGAAACAAACAATGGAGAACAGCTCTCAGTAAATGTCATTAGAGACTAAATTGGGAGAGTGAGAGGAGCTTCATTTTTCTGGATAATGACTGTTTGAGCTCAAATTCATTGGTTGTTTGTCTTGACTGCATAGATGATTTTGGCTTTTAGAATATTCTGCAGTAGATCCATTACCCTTAAACTACTGAACCGAGGAAAAATTTTAGAAAATATTTTCTGTGAAGGAAACGAAACCTTAGTGATGTTTTTGGGTAATTTTCCGTGTCAACCAAAAACTCAGTAATAGAATGTTTCATCAAAAACGATTTCCATTATATTTTCTCTGAAACAAATGAACGGATGCAAGGTTGATGTTCATTAATTTAGTGGAACCGTGACCTATTCCTTTTGGAGGCAGAGTGAAGCGTTCAAGCGTATGAGACTTCTCGGAGGTTATGATCCGTGTTTTTCTAGGTATGCAGAAGAGTATTTTAACAGGATAGATGTTCAGAAAGCTCTCCATGCGCACCGTGGAGATGCAAATACCCATGTGAAATGGAAAGTATGCAAGTAAGCTTCCCCATGACTATTTTCTGCTACAGTATTTTGAGCTCGTGTCTACTAATATTTCTTCTTTTTGCGTCCAGTGATTCTGTCTTTTTTCTATATCATTATGATGTCTTCTCTGTTCTTCCCATCTACACCAAACTCATTAAGGGAGGACTCAGAATTTGGATTTACAGGTACCTTCCTAAATTTCAAATTATGTTTCTTATATGGTCTAATTGATAATTAGAAATTGTCTCCCTAGACTAGAGTTACGAAAATTGAGATAAGAAATTTACCTGGAATTATTAAGTATTTTTTTGATTCAGTTTCTCAATAGTAGAACAAATTATTTCTAAATATTTGGTGCTTTTATTGCTCAATTACTTAACACAGTCCATTTTTTGCCCTTCTAATACTTTTTCCTTTGGTGAAAAATCGGTTTTGAAATAGTGGTGACTGTGATGGAAGAGTGCCTGTCATAGGATCAAGATACTGCATTGAAGCTCTTGGACTCCCTCTTAAATCCCCTTGGAGTTCTTGGTATCACAATCGTCAGGTTAGTTGTCGCTTCCACTTCTCGTGATCAATCCCCTCTGAACAAAAATACAGATGAAGGTTCAAACACACACACACAAATCAAGTATTTCTTTGTTAGTTCTCGAATCTCGAGCATGAAAGAAACTATTCCTTTATCTTCTTCCACGTTAAAGAATTTAGTTAAGCAGTTCCACTCTCGATAATTTTGATATGGTTAACTCAAAATTGTAGGTGGGAGGGAGGATTATCGAGTATGAAGGGTTAAAGTTGGTGACGGTGAGAGGTGCTGGACATTTGGTTCCTCTCAACAAGCCAAGTGAAGCTCTTGCTATGATCCATTCATTCTTGTCCGGCATACATCTCCCAACAAACCGGTGATCGGTGATCATACTTCATTTCTTTGGGATAATCATATCTTTAAAAATAATTATCTTATTTTACATTCTAAAAGCACTGGTTCGCTCTTAAATTGTTTTGACCTAAATGAATATGTGCTTAATATTGAGATTCTGTTATGCAATAAAAGTTGAAGAGTTCGAGCCAGTCAGAGTGGAGTTCCGAATTTATCAATTAATTGACTCAGTTCCCTTTGAAATAAATTATGAATGAAAATGGAGGTTCATTTTGAGACGGAGGAAGTAAAAAACCTGTAATCGATTTCACGTTTTCATTATCTTTGGGGGAAGATATTCATAAACAGCTCGGTCGTATTTTTAAGCTAGCAGTAGAAGATAACCTTAATTAATGATGATTTAATAGTACAGCACGTGCACGACCAAACTAGTTCAAATTATCTATCTCAACTTGGATTCATTGAGGGGTTGGGTCATTTTCTGACAAAAACACAACACTTGTCTCAAGCCGGTGCATCCCTATCTTACACAATTATTATTACGTGCGTTGCGTTGCACCGGCTTTGGCATTGTGTGTCTTAAGCGCGCATGTTTTTTTTTATTAACTGTATATTCGTCTTTTTGTTCTAAAAATATCGTCAAATAAATAAATAGATGACTTTTGCGGTTAGTGGATCGGCCTGAATTTCACCCTTAATTTAATCGTCGTATTATTTTCTACACAATACAATAAAGTGTGCATAACACTCCTTCAATAATTCAACCTTAATATTATTATTATTTTTAAAAAATAATAATGCTCTAATCTCTTAATGAATACCTTTTTTTAAAGGGTTGGAGCATGTCCCCCAACACTTTCTTTAAAAAATTTAATGTCTTTAAAAGGCTACTATACAGTGTTTCTGGTAACTCTTGAACACTTGACGTCGTTTTTACTTTCTATTGAGAGTAATTAAGTACTAGATTATTTCTAATGAGATTTGAACACCTGATTTCTGCATTAAGAGAAGTGAAGAGTACCAATTAAGCTAGAGCTTATTAGTTGATGAAAACTTAAAATTGTGCTGAAAATGATGTAATTATAACATCTTATGTGTCACGTGTATGACTTCACTTTTTAATTTACCGTGAAACCTTGTACGAAATATTATATACTTTCTCCGTTCCGGATAAATATTTCTAGTAGATAAAATATAAGGATTAAGAAATTTAATTAATAATAGGTTGTAAAATATATGTTGTGACAATAATACATATCATACACGCATTCTCTCTCATTAATTATGTACTCATTACACACACTTTTTTTAGGATATACAATAATGATAATATTAAATGAATAATATATTAAGAAGAATGGTAGAAAATTTACACACCAAAAGTTTTTAAAAACATTATTTGGGACATCTCAAAATGAAAAATATGAATATTTATCCGAAAGTGGAGAGTATATATATTCTCCAGCTATTTTTAAGATACAAAATACACATGGTAAACAAAAGAAATAGCAATGGCAACATCGTAATTATCACCTCGAAGAGTCGCAGGACCTATAGAGTATAGACGATCTTCTGAGATTCGTAATTAAAATTTTAATGTAGTACTCTATTTTTTAATTAATTCTCATTACATTTGCTAACAAAGTTAATTATTTAGACATACACTTCCACCGTAACTAGTGATGCGCCTTGAGTTGCTTGGTTTGTACATGAGTACAAAATCATATATTCAATTAAAGTTAAATAATATTCAATCCGTTTCTAAATTATCATTATCATTTTCTTTTTTATTCGTCTCAAAATAATTGTTCAGTTTAAAACTTATCTTTTTAGAACATCATTTTTTCACCATATTTTAATTATGGGCCACATACACATGAGCTTTAAAGAAAACCACACGTTAAACCAATATAAATAAGGGTAAATTTCAAGTGGGTACAATTTTAGAAACATGTTTTCATCTAGGACCATCAATTTTTTGGATATTTCATATAACTACAAATTGGTTGCCAAATGACAAAAATACCATTAATGAAAACAAAAGTCATCCGGCCTAAAAAAACCAAAAATGCTGATGCCAAGTCTTGGTATCAGGATTGTTTTTTACAGATTTTTATAACAAAAAAAATTCAAAAAATTCTGATGTCAAGGTTTGGCATCAGGACTGTTTTGACAAATTATTCAAACAAAAAAAAATCAAATAATTCTGATGCCAAGCCTTGGCATCAGGGCTGTTTTGACAAATTATTCAAGCAAAAAAAATCAAAAAAAGGCTTGGCATCGTTGGCATTTTGAAAATTTATTCGCCAAAAAAATTCAAAAAATTATGATGTCAAGGCTTGACATCAGGGCTGTTTTGACAATTTATTCAAGCCAAAAAAATTAAAAAATTCGATGACAAGAGACAAATTATTCAATCCAAAAAAATTCAAAAAATTCTGATGCTAAGGCTTGGCATCAGGGCTATTTGGAAAATTTATTCAAGCCAAAAAAAATTCAAAAAATTTTGATGTCAAGGCTTGACATTAGGGCTGTTTTGACAAATTATTCAAGCCAAAAAAATTCAAAAAATTCTGATGTCAAGGCTTGGCATCAGGGCTGTTTGGAAAATTTATTCAAGCTAAAAAAAATTCAAAAAATGCTGATACTAAGGCTTGACATCAGGGCTGTTTTGACAAATTATTCAAGCCAAAAAAATTCAAAAAATTCTGATGCCAAGGCTTGGCATCAGAGCTGTTTTGAAAATTTATTCAAGCCAAAAAAATTCAAAAAATGTTGATGTCAAGGTTTGGCATCAGGGTTGTTTTGAAAATTTATGCAAGCAAAAAAAAAATCAAAAAATACTGATGCCAAGGCTTGGCATCAGAGCTGTAACGACCCGATCCGGATTCTGGCACGGAATCCCAAGGTCGTGCCGCTAGGACAAGGCAAGAAGGAGACAAACACTTGTCAAACAGTAGTGCGAGTCATTTGGTTGAGCTAATAAGCTCAAATAAAGGTAGTGAAGCCGTACTAAAATACGGGTTTACAAAAATCGGATATGCGGAAACGATAGGGAAAAGAAGTCCCAAGCTATGAAGCACGAAATCAAAGTCAAAGAAACCAAGTGAGACATTAATCTCCCAAAGGGGAAAACAAAACTCGCGTGCCGCAACATTGCTGACGCAGAACAAACCATCGGCACTCCAGGCCGACGTTTAAACTGATAATTAACCTGATATAACAATTACACACGGCTAAAGTATACCAGGGTTAACCAACACCAAAAACAACTAGAATAAAGAAAAGCCCCAAAGCTACTGCGTACCTGGGAGACAACTGAAATAAAAACTAGAACCACGAACAACGGCACGACACAACACGTCGGCCCAAGGAAGAAACAATACAGAAACCCAAGTGATCTACCCGGCTGTAAAGTCTAAATAACTTTACAATACAACGATCTCACAAGAATAGACAAGCACGATATATAAATCAACGATGCTGAAAGAGATAGAACTCAATAAGCTACTACTCGGGGAAGTCAGCTGCTACAATCACGAACACACGATCTAATCTTGATCTATCGATCAGCTGCGGTCTGCTATAGTCACGATCTACTCGACCTCAACACAGCTACCGAAACTGCAACTAGAAAACAAAGTACGGGATGATTCATAATGACCCAGTACGCTACTACTAAACAATATGACAAAAATGGAATATTGCCATAAGTGGAAATGATATCATGTTATGATGACGAAGACCCAGTAAGTCGGGTTGTACTATACATAAACCGTTCTTTTACCAGACTACCAAGATGAACCAGGGTGCATTCCCTGTTCACAAACAATCAAGCAAGTCAGGAGGCAAGTCACAAGTATCATCGTATAAATATGGATGTATGATTAAATATAAACATCCCAAGTCTCTCAAAGACTAATTAGGTAGAAGCATGCGTATTTATGTATATACACATATCAAGACAATCATGGAATAATCAAGTGGAAGTATGTATATTTACATATATACATATCGAGTAGTTCACAGAATCACCACTAATATCGAACAATTCAAGAACAGGTACATATAAGCATTTAGCTCACATATTCAAGGTAGCATTTTGATTTCACATAAGTACTAGAAAGTAAACCACATATAAGAGGATATATATATAGAACTGGTACCACAACGAAGCTCCTGCAATATAAAATGTCAACAGGAACGTGCTGTCAGATGTACGAGATGGTACATCGACCAAGGATAGTATCATTTGTGCTGTCTGCATGCTGTTCGCTAAACATATGATGAACGACAAGCGAACTGAACTTGTGCTCGGCCCAATAATCAAGCTAGAATCAATACTTTTCACTGGTCTTCTTCAGTGAATAGTCAAGAACTCATCAGTTTTCTTAATGAGCAATCGTTACATTTCATCCAACCTAGGATGAAGAAATGAGAGCTTGATATCATGCTAGATGGCGCTAATACAAGACCACATCTCACTATTGGCCAAATAGTGAGGAGAAATGGAATCAATGCGGCAGCTCATAGCGATTGCTTACACAAAGACCGTGAGTCGTCCCATTGCCATCACGATTACAAGAATGCTAGCTGGACTCAATACAAAGATTACAAGTATGTGTTTACTTGCTAATCATGAACATGTAGAAGATCGAATTCGACAAGAACGAACTGATCCAAGTCAAGTAGATGTTTACTCACTTAAGAAAACAAGTAAGGACGAGCTCGACAAGAGTGATCTCATCCAAGTCAAGTAGGCATGTTATACTCTACGACTAACAATCAATCAGGAACATGAATCAAATCAAGAATATTGTAACTAGTCTTCTAGTTAAACATATCTCAAACGTCGTAGGGATTGATCGTTGAGCAGGTATTGTTCAATGGCTCACTAGTATCGACTCCGTCGAGTCATTTCTATAATTCCAATCAAATAGAGTTTGAACACTATATGTATTACAAAACTCTTTTCTATGTTCTCGTGTGAGGCATAGCTAGGTTCTTGTTCCATTTTAAGAACCTTAGTTCAAAATCACTAAGTCAAGTATAAGAGGGAAACTTAAGTTGATTATTGCCAAACCAAGCTTAGTTCACTTTCAAGTTCATAATTCCACTTGTTAATAGAATCATAAATCAAAGCACGTTGATAACTCAATAGGAGGATAATCATGAAGATAAGACACACGATATGCTTATAAGTCATATATTTAAATCATATAAAAGGTCGAATTCTCGACAAGGTAAAAATAATGCTTTTAGTCATAATGTCGCATATACATGTTATTTCACATTCAATTATGAAACCAAGCTAAGTCATAACTTAACCCTCAATCATCATATACTATCCAAGACTACTCAGCTAGTCTAAGATCAAGAAGCCATATGCTTATACATATAAATCTCTTTCTAGAATAATAATTCATTCTATAACCCAAAAGTTCATAGTAGTCCAAGACTTACGTAAACACTAGAGTGGTGATAATTCGTAAGGTCAAACCATACCGACGAGTCTTAGATAACAACTTAGTTATCCTAGCAACTTATACAAGTAGACTCCATGTATAGAGTACTAAAGATAGTCCCAATCCAAATCATCTCATAGAATATTTCTCCAATTCATTATCTTGGGTTCCCCAAAACATTCACAAGGCGACTCTAGTGAGTCGGTATTCCAACAACAACAATTCCATTTCCTTAGATTTCATACAGGCATAGATACATTCTTACAAGTATTAGGACTTCATTTGAAGTCCGACAAACATTAATAGTTCTAATTCATAATTGAACCAATCTGAATGTCTTTCATTCGAGTCACGTATTTGTGACCCCTACATAACAAATCCAATGACAGGGGATAATCTTGCACATAACATCACTCAAAGACCTCCATTAGAGTCATAAGCCACAATTCAATCTTAATACCAATTCGGTCTCACCCGATCAAATCTCAAGATTCTGTGATTGAGATTCAATAAACACAAGTAGTCATAGGAATTTACCCTAAGACTCAAATAACAAATTCTATAATTAATTGACTCCATTTGGGTAAAATTACAAAGTCTCAAATTCTAGGTCAAGACATAGGTTCAGGATTCACAATTAATCTGGGTTTCTAAACCCAACCATAATCAATCTTAAACCATAACTATTCCAATATACCCAATCAAATCATTTGGGTTCAAACCCTAACTAACGTATATTGATATCCACCAATAACATATCATTTGGACATGTGAAACAATGAGAAATCACGAGGAACGAGTCTCTAACAACCTAACATCAATATTGAGTTAGAGAGAGAAACTAGGGTTTAGGCAATGTACCTTAATCGAGCCACAAACAACTAGGAAGAGGAAAACAAACCAAGGGGAAATGATCTACTCGGTGAAGGCTTCGCGATGGTGGTCTCGGATCGTCAAACGAATGGCCGGAACTCCAGGAATCGACGAAACACACACTAATCTCACACTCAATCGCACGCACACTCTCTCTCTCTCTCTCTCCCGTTCTTGGCTGAAGATGGTCACAAAATGAAGAGAGGGAAGGGGTGTTAGGGGTTATAAGGATGTTTAAGGACTAAAATACCCTCAAATGGGTGAAGGGGTAAGGGTTAAATAAGGGTAGAATAGGAGTTTCACGTCAAAAGTCAAACCAGCACAAAGCTGATGTCGGGACAACGGTTCAGGTGAGCTGGCCGAACATCTACCTAGATGTTCGGTTGTGGTGGACGAACATCTCTAAAGTTGTTCGGTTGGGCTGACCGAACATCTCCCAGGATGTTCGGTGGTCAAGTTTTAACGATGATTCAAGTCTAAAACAAAGTCAAATGGGTGTAGGACTGAAGGTGAGGCACACGTTGGGTAAATGCAACTCAATGAAGCATAAAACATGTGTACTGAGGCCTTATGAGGCTCAACTAAACCTCAAGACAAATGAAGGAATGACCTAGGGTACAACCGAGGTCACATGAAAGAACCACGCGAGAAAACTCCCAACCGAGTCAAGTAACGATCAGTGTCAGTTTACGACATGTAACTTTAACTAGTTAAAGTCTATGGAACATATAGAACTAAGGTATTGGCTTCTACATAACCTATCCACACAAATCAAGGTTCTCTCCTCAAGTCAAGTAAGCGAAGTTACGGTTAAACGACACGTAAAACGAGAAGGACAAATACACGAAGGTTTGGGATCTTATAAGGGCTGCTTTGACAATTTATTCAAGCAAAAAAAAATCAAAAAATTATTATGCCAAAGCTTGACATCAGGGCTGTTTTGACAGTTTATTGAAGCCAAAAAAATTCAAAAAATTCTGATGCCAAGGCTTGGCATCAGGGCTGTTTTGATAATTTATTCAAGCCAAAAAAATTCAAAAAAATTATGATGCCAATGCTTGGCATCAGGGCTGTTTTGACAATTTATCCAAGCCAAAAAAATTCAAAAAAATGATGATGCCAAGGCTTGGCATCAGAGCTGTTTTGACAGTTTATTCAAGCCAAAAAAAATATAAAAAAAAACTGATGCCAAAGCTTAGCATCAGGACTGTTTTGAGAGTTTATTCAAGCCAAAAAAAAAATCAAAAAAAGCTGATGCCAATCGAAAAATCAAAAACATGTCAAATAAGATCACTCGTCTAGCCAATGATCACGATACCCAGGCTCATGAAAACTCACAAGGTTATCAAATGCAGTGCGTGGTAGTTAGGCCAATGCAAAGTACAAATAGTCGATCACAAAGGAGACAGAACTTTCCACACACGCATAAACACCCATTCATTATTTATTAAACAGATGTCTGGGTACAAAGCTAGCTAGTTGATGATCTAGTCAACTAGCTAGAATACAACTCAAGCACACTTTTACAGCACCACAACGTACTGCAAACACATTCTCTTCCATGGAATAGCAACAACCATTATTTTAAGGCAGGGTGTAAGCTGCAAAGCACAATGCAAATATTAGGCTGAGAACAACAAAAGAAAAAATGACATACTACAAAAACTGAAAATTGATTGAGCAAACCTCCACACTGGTAACCAATGGGGCGATCAGCAAGGTTGTAACGTTTGGGAATGGTGATTGCAGTCTCGAGTTTGATTCCAGAACTCTTGGCAGTATTAGAAAGCATAACAACGCAGAGACATTTCGGATTCTGTCCCATTTTCTTCACCTGAACATAGCAACTGCTTGAAGGCGTAACACTGCCATCATTTGCTGCCCCTACACAAGGAGCCAACTTAAAAGCTTCCATATTTGGATTTGCTTTTCCACATTCACCAGCCCCATCAACTCCACCAAAACTCGCAACCACCTGTCATGCTTACAGCCACAACTCAAAAAAATGTGACTAAAAAGGTCTCCTTGTATGCTAGCACAGAAAAATGATGTCCACAATGAGTACTTACCTGGGTGGTCACCAAAGCTCCAAGATAAGTACCTAGGCCTTCTGCTATAAAAAGTCCCAACCCAAGGAAATAGACAAATCTCTCCCCTAGTAATCAGCAATCCTTTTTTCCAATCATCGACAGCAGTGAACTATGAGAATTAAACCTTGACCCAACCACCAACACTTTACCAACTCAGTGTTATAACATAATTTTTTTAGTCACAACTTGCAAGTTAGACATGTCCCAGTCTCCCATCAGCTTCCCCGGTACATTGTTGTAAACTCAATAGGATCCAATGCCTCGTACTCTTAAAACACCATGAATTACCACATTTGGATGATGAAACAATTCTTTTACGCAAGAATAAAAGTTTATAAAGAGAATTTGTACACGTACCCAGCAAAACACTCTGATGCCCTGTCAAGTCCATCTTTCAATCCCAAACCAACACCAAATGTCATTGCTGTGAACACCTAATATAATAAATCACTATATCGACTTTATACTACGGTAAGCAAAACCAACATTATATTGACTAGTATTGAAATAAAAACAAAGATGCACTTATGCATAATGCAACAGTTCTAACAGAAGACTTATAGTTTTCAGGCCCTTTGGTTCTCGCTCCTAAACTGTCCACATGATCAATCATGTGATTGCTTTGGGTTTTATTATTGTCATCACGTGACTGCGAACCAGATGTCTCTTTCTCTGCATATTCATTTGGCAAAAAGGATAACATTTCAATTTTCAAACAAACAGCAGGTCAACATAAACAAATACTCGTGGTGGATACAATTCTTGTCAGATGTTTGAAATAATGAGTTCCAATAAACAAAATAGAAAGGACACTTGCTTCATTCAAGAAGAACCCTTTCTTGCTTTAAGTGACATGAGCAACTTGAGCATAGCATGGTGACAGATCGTTGTGTGTCAATGGAAAGATCTATCTTTATCAGACGGGGGATTTAACACCTGCAAAGACCGTTTACGGTTTGGGCTTGTTAGCTGCAGCAAGTTCAACAGATAAGATGAAAGTAGACTTCCTTGCTTCCCTTAGATATTGAACATCGCCATTCATGAGCTTCATCAGCTTCCTGCTGATGAGCAAGCTGATGCCCCCCTCAATTGCATCTGCACTACTTCCAAACATCTGGCTCAGCAACTCCTCTGGCACCCCGCCTCCTGTATGTGTTATACTGTATTGTAACCCAAAACACGATCTCAGCCAATGATGACTCACAGCCCTCTTATGTCCAAACAACTATTATCAGAAAAGTAAATGAAAAGGTAAACTTACACATAATTACATACATGAATGAACAATACCCATAAAGCAGCTTGTAAGTTGTAACCATGGACTGTCAATTGGGTTTCTTACGGTTACAGAGTTACATCATATTTCAATTTTTGTTTTCAATAAATTACAAGTGTAGACAACAAGTGAAACATTAAAGTAGACAAGAAATCAGAAAACAGAATCATGAATCATAACCTCATCAAAGTGTAGAAATTACAAGAATACATCGAAAACCATGACACCAAAATTAAATGAAAAACCTAAATCAAAGAAAAAGAAAAAAAGGAAAGTAAACAGAGTTACAAAATTACAGAAATCAGAAATGGAGGCTCAATCGCTTAGATCTGTTTAAAATCGAGTAAGTGGATAAAAGCGAGAGAGAGAGAGAGACTGACCTTGGTTTGTAAGTCGTGACTTCGTGCGTAAGAGATTGATCTGAGCGAGCTGTGGGAGGTGAATGCGAGGCTAGCGTGCTGTGCTGGTGTCGCCAGCCGAAGGAATGAAGGTGGAACTTGGAAGACCGGTCCGACTGGAAGTTGAGACTTGAGCGACACAGTGTGAGGGCGATGCTAGCGAGTGATGAGAGTTGAAAGTTGTCAGTTGAGACGAATAGACGATGAACGGATGACGGATGACGGATGAAGGCAAGAACAAGAAGCTTTGGATCTGAGATAATGAGATGAAAAGTTTTTGGGGAAAATGGTGGGAAATCATGTACATCGTACAATTTTTTTAGACACGAAGGACAGCGAGGTAATTTCGTCTTAAAAGTGTACCTAAAACATATGTGCAAAAAATAGGTGGATTGATTTGAAAACATGTTTTAAAAGATGTACCAGTTTTTAATTTGTTCTATAAATAATCAAGTCAATTGTTTTTTCTTAATCCGTGCACCAAGTCAACTAGGACGATAATTTAGGAACGGAGGGAGTATATAATTAAAAAACTTCAATATGAACAAAATAGACAAAAATTAATAAACAATAAAATTAAAGATATAAAATCACATAAATTTGAAAAGGTTATTATAAATTTTGGAAATTTTCTTTATATACAACAATTGTCATTGAATATGTACGATTATTACAACTATCACTATCACATAATAAAAATCGAAGGTTCTTAGGATTGGTAATTTTACACAAACGACATACAACTGATCGTGATTAAAAACAATTTTTTTTCAAAAGAAATCTCACATTAGACAATGACAGACTCTGACTTTTATTTATAGACATTGCGTAAGATACCATCAGCGGAAATGAGTTTTTCTGGATTTTGAATGAAATTTTTATGATCAGATGGTGTCAGTAGAGCTGTCAAGCGGTCCGGCCCGGACCGGCCCATCAGGCCTCGTTTCACACCAGGCTGGGCCGGGCCAAAGTAGTGGCGGGCCTCATAGAACTCAAGGCCGGCCCATGCGCAATTCGGGCCTAGGGGCAAAAAAAATAACTATTTTTTTATTAAAAATAAACTCACAAATTAACTAATAAAAGTTATATAACACATCAAAAGCTTAAAACACACATACTTACTAGTTTAACTTACACAATTACAAAGGAAAAGTGCAACCAAAGCAAATATAAACAAATGTAGTAATTTCAACAATTAAACGAAACAGAAACTAGAAAAACTATAATGTTACAGACCAAAGAAAAAATACATGTGCTACTTGAAGGGTTTTTTTTTTTCAAAAAAGTTATAACCAAATTGAAGTTCATCATACTGTCCCCAATTTTTTAATATGTGTTTTCTGAGGATAGACAAAGATTTTCGGGTTCTAGTTTGCAAAACCATACTAACTACCAAATATTCATTTTTTGATTCACCCGACACAATCTAGCATTAAATTTTTTTTAATCAAATTTATACTATTGAGGCTTTTTATTAGCTAATATCAGATAGAGATACTCAATTAAATAGATCAGTTTCGATAAAATTACTAACCACAACCATATTAATTGAGATTGGAAGTTGGAAGATCAACTCCATTTCCTCTTTGTAAGTTTCACTTCCATCAATTTAGAATATGAGTTTCAACTAGAGCTGTCAAAACGGGTTGGTGGGTTGGGTCAACCCACGGCTCAAGAAAACCCACCATATAACGGTGTGGGGCGGGTCGACACATCTAGATGACGGGTCAATAAAACACCAACCCAACCCAACCCAACATGGGTTGTGGGTCAGATGGGTCAACCCACCATTTTTTCTTACCTAAAGACTACGTCTTTTATTTTCAATTTTCTATTGTTTTTTCACTTCCCTGTACTATACAACCACTCAAAATCAAGTAACCAACTCAACTGTTGTTGGCTAACGTAAAATAAATAAACTAAAACAATTGAATCTTCATTTTAGACTTCTGTCAAACAGTTTATGGGCATTCCTCTCACATGACTAAAAAAACCTTGGATGTCAAGACATGACTTCATGTAGGATGACAATATGACATAGATCAGTATAATCCAAACTGACTGCTACATAATAATTTAATAAACCTTAGATTTGTTATATATAAAAAAGTAAGACAAAAAACAAATAATAATAATAATAAAATAAAATAAAAGATTACATGAAGACTATTCTGCAAAAATGAAAGCACACTAGACAGGTAGTCTCTACAAAAAAAAAAGTATTCTCTAAACGGGTCAGCCCGTTAAAAACCCGACCCAACCCACTTCAACCCGTGACCCATACGGGTCCAACCCATATGACCCATATTTTTATGGGTTGTCAATTTCCCAACCCAACCCGCTATTTTAAGCAACGGTTTGGGTTGACCCAACGGGTCCCGACCCATTTTGACGGCTCTAGTTTCAACCAAAAAGAAAACAATGATTTGAAAATAGATCATACTGTGTCATAAATTTATCTAACCAAAAGAAAAAAAAGTAGTCTAAATGAATGTTTGATAGTTTTTTCTTTTTAGATTTATGTTTTAGTTTTTAATTTTATAATTATATTTAAGTGTTTAACTTTATGATCGGGTCGGACCTGACTTTTCGGGCTTTTTAAGGTCGGGCCACTTTTCTTTTGAAAGTGCCCTTGAAAGGCTCAATTTTGACAGCTCTAGGTGTCAGTGTCATTCTTATAATCAAAACACTACCACCATAATGACCATTTGAAAAAATTCACCTTCTAAAATATGATTTTCCACCCTTATAATAATTAACTATTTAACCTCGTATCATTACATAACCCAAGAGCGATCAATGTTACAAAGCAAGCAACATTACTGGAGTTCAACCTTCAAATTCAACTCATGATTTGGAATTCAAGAACGTAAAATTCTATTTAAACTTCAGGAGTATGTATATTTTTCAAAATATCAACGTTTTTATCGGAATGACACGAGAAAATTGAGCTCAAATACAATCTTATTTCTGAATTGTTCTTAAATATCATATAATTTTTATTGAATTAACCATATCATGAGTGGTAGCCAGAATATCTCTCTCTTCCAAAAGAATGATAGTCATAAGGATTGATTCTAAGTATTGCACACCAAAACAGAAAAGTTGCCATTTTTGTTTTATATCCCAAATAAAATCCTTCCAATATCATAATTAGATGAGTCGATAATAGTTTCATAAATCTTGGAATACTTTTTTTAAATACAACATTTTTCGTTAAACATTTACAATTACTATACTATTATAATATTATTATCACTATCTCTATCATATAACAAAATTTGAAGGTCATTATGATTTTTATTAATTCTATGAGTAGGTCTCATGTAAGATCGTCTTACTGATCTTAATTCTTATGACGGAGCCCCACTCTCTTACAGCTCAACATTCCAATACACGGTGGGTAGAGTAAAAATGATTCATCTTACAAAAAATATTCGTAAGACCTTACGCAAGTTATTGCCTAATTCTAATCATCTAACTAACTAATTTCAACTAATTAAAGTTAATGCATCACGGTACATTAATTGATGGAACACAATGCACACTGATTAAGTGATTTGTTGCGTGTCTCAAGCTCATTAAGGGTATCGTAGTCCTTTTGCCCCCAAAAGTGATTTTTTTTTTCTGGTTAAAAAAAAAAGGTACTATAGCTATTGAAAACTTTTCAAAATGGATCGGCCCCGATAAACCCCGAAAACCTAATAGTAGATAATTAGATGACCATATGATATTGGATTATTAGCCCTAATTACACTCATACATCATACGCCTCTTCTTTGTTTCTCATTCATTGTCTTTTCCCAAAATACCAACTACGATAAGTTTGGAAGTTTGTTTGGTATGAAATTCAAACAAATTTTCAAAGATTGATTCAGAATATCATTCAACGCCTTATCCCTTCATATGTTTTACTATTTTTTTCTGGTTTATTTTTTGATTTTTTAATTACAGTTTTAAGGAAAAAAAGAAACTAATACACTTTGATTTTTTTTAAAATTTCATAAGCATGTTTTTTGATTTGTTTGTGTTTTAAAAGTTAAAGACTTGCATATTAAAGATCTAAGAAAAAACCCTTGGCTTTGGTTGTTTTTTCAAAATTTTCTGCAATTTGTATCTGAATAAGGACTTGCACATTGAAGATTTGAAATACTAAAGTCAAATATTTAGAAAAATTGCAATATAAAAAATCTAATCCATAAATCCTTTAAGATTTCTAAGATTTACTCATTTTTGTTTTCAATTGTTTTATTGCGATTTTTTTGATTATTTTAATACATATTTACATTATGCCAAGTTAGTTGGTAAAAATTATTTTTCTAAAAATACAGAAAACAACATGTATATATTTATATGTTATTTTAGAGAAAATAATTAGAAAACTTAAATTGTTGTTTCAATGTTAATTTTATGTATATAACAGATATGAGAAATAAAAGTCAAACATTTTGAAAAAATCAGGATTAATAAATATAAACTGTAATTCCAATCTATAAGATTTACGCATTAATTTTTTTTCCGATAAGTTATATTATTTGAATATATATTTTAATTATGTCAAATAGCAGATTGTTTAGTTTATTTGACGAATATAGTACTCCATATGCAAGTATAAATTTATTTATTCCAAAATCGTATATTTTTTATTTGAAAATTGTATTATATATTTTCATTAACTAAACCTTATTGATAACATATTACTTTCCTTAATTCCATTTTGTTTTTATTTGAAAAATGTTTTCCTTTCATTATTTGTGGTTCCTTTATGACATAGTTTCGGTTAATAAATTAGGTATCATTGAAATGTGTCTCCCACTGCAGGTTTATCAAGGGATTGACATTTTATCACCAAAACTTTCATCGAGTGAACAAAATGCAATTTTTATTTCATATAAATGTAGATGCAAATGCACGTTATTATTATTATATATATATATATATATATATATATATATATATATATATATATATATATATATATATCAGATAGTTTTACATTTGTTGTGATGATATTATATGCACTTCATTTAGTGTGATCTTTTGGAAGTATGTGTTGTAAACTACTATTGGAACCAAAAAATTTATATGCATGAGAAACATAAATTTAATATCAATCAACTTAAAAAATATTTACATTTGGTTTTTTACCATAACAATATGCACTTTCTATTCTATTTCAATTAGTTTGAGAATTGAGTATGTTCCATATAAATCATCATAAAAATTATAACAAAAAATATCATTCATTTTATGTATTGTATCATAATTCCTTAGAAGCTTTCTTCAATTTCTGCAACGCTTTTCTAACATCTTCATTTATTTAATATACCTGCATAAAAGACATAAATCAAGTCATGAATATAAATTGATAAACGTAGATGAGTTTAATTAGTTGATGAATGGAATTAACATACATGTATGATATCGTTAAACAATGTTAATTATATGCATTGACTTGTTATATCATTTCATAAAAGTATTTTGGACGTTTATCCTGATTTTAAACATAAGGTGTAATTCATAAATTAAAATATTTTTATGGACATTGAAATTGTTTGATTGGAAGAAATGAACCATGAATGCTCAGAAGAAGAGAAGATTGAAATATCTCTTTCTACCTTCCATGCATGCAGGTACCATGAGAATTAGTAAGACGAAAATGAAACATGTCAAGATTCATATGTGATGCTAGATATGATGTCATAGTACTGAAATAAACAATAGTAGTTAGGATTCCAAAGAAACTATCAATGTAGCTTGTGATAGAGCTGCATCCAAAGGTGCATTGACCAGATAATAAAACAAGTAAACAATAGAAGTCTTTAATCTAATAAAACAGTATTAAATATAGAAGTTTATCAAACAATCTACAAGCTAGGCTTGTAGATCCAGCCATATGGCCAAAAAGGATTTTACTAAAAAGATTACGAGTCTTACAAAACCCGTGACACCTAACCAAATACCAAAACCTCTAACAAGACATCAAGTCTGTAGATAAAACCCACAAAAACACATGTAAAGCAAACGTGAGATTACAAAAAATAAGTTTTCTAACAACTAAGAAAACAAATAGCAAATCGATAAATGCAGCTCGTGATGTTACTGTATCCACAGCTGCATCTAAACACTTCAGCAAAGCTCTCAGCTTTTTCTCTCTATGCAATAATGTCTCTCTGAACGTCTATCTCCTTGTATGTCTTGTCTGCACAAAGTTTTCTTATATTTATACTTGAGGTAGAGTCCTACACAAATAAGAAAACCAACAACTTCAAGGAAACATAGAATATTAGGAAATAAAAGGTTAGTTTCTTAAATTGGTTTCCTTAAAAAAATTTGAAAAAAAAAATTAGTTTCCTTAATTAAATTCAAGGATCTTATAAAATATTTTGTCCACATTAATTCTAGACTCGTGAGAGCTTTTAGAAATATTTAGTTATGGTAATACTTTACCATTGCTTTAGGATCAAGAAATGACACAACAATATTTAAATAAAATATGATGTCCCTATTTTACCCTTACAAGTACTAACCTCAATTTTTTTTTTCATAGAGAGCCTTCGGCCGTCTTTTTGAAGAAAACTCTTGCTGATCATATCCATTTTCTATACTCAACTTTTTGTAAATGTAAGATTGCTAATGCTTTTAGATATTTATATTTATAATGCTGGCATAACTCTTTATTCGATCGATTTTTCGATTGCCAAGAAATGCTTCAGCTGCTCAAAAAATCCAGATTTAGTTCTCATTCATTACTATGCAGTAAATAGGAATACACCATTAAATTAATCTGGATCCAAAGGAAAAAGAGTTTTTTCAAAATAAATTAAAATACGATTCAATTAATTAGTTCAATCAATTATAATGGAGGAAAACAAAAAGTTTCTGGATTGATTAATCTAATTAACCATTATGACAAAAAATGTATTTTTCATTTCCAAAGCAAATTTGATTTTATACAAAACAAAGGTGTTGCCATTTTTGGAAAGTGCATTTTCGCGGAAACTTTCAAAAAATCACATCTCTTTATATATATATATATATATATATATATTATAATTTCACTCAGTATATGATTCATTTTTACCAAACATAACTACTTGCCAGGATTAAATCTTTAAAAACTTAACTATTGACTAGGATTCATTTTTAATAAACATAACTACTAGTCATGATTAAATCTCATTTTCCATGAGCGTATCTACAACAGTTAATTCTAGCAACAATTAATTACTGAGATTTTACGACCGTAATTATCCAAGAACATAAATGACCGTTATTATTTTATTGAAATTTTACAGTTGTAATTAAAACATGTGCCCTAACTAAGATTTAGTTTTTTATGTTTACTATTTTACGGTTTTACTGGATATTTATTGTTTTACTAAGATCTTATGGCATTAATTATCTAGTTTCTTCTCCATGATTATCTCTAATTTATTTTTTTATTTTTGTGTAGCCTAACAAATATTTAGTTTGTAGTTTCTTAATTAATTGTTATCGTAATCAACTGAAATCTCAATTTAATTTTTGTCCGGCCTAGATTTAATTTTTTTTAAAAAATATTGTTTGTAAGTTTTGTAATTTTAAATATTTGTATTTTTAATTTCTTTCTTTTAAAAAAATTTGTGCTAACTTTCCTTTATTGGTCTGAAATCTTAGTGATTTCGATTTTGAATAGTCTTTTGTTAGTTCACATCGACTCATTCAGTTTATTTTTTGGTTTTTGCCTGAGATTTTCATTTTAAAATTTATTTCAATTAACAGGTGTTGGGTTGGTGTGTGTGAGAGAGAATGCTTTTTTATGTTTAATTATACTATTTTTGGATGAGTTACAAAATTTTACAGCCAATAAAATGTGTTTCTCTTTAGTTTTTGGGATGACGTCTTTGCTTTGTGTAGTGTACAATAATCTGACCCCTACAAAATCTCAAGCATATATTAATTTATTCGTATCATACTCACATTATACACGGATCATCTTCATACTGTCATACTGATATCGTGCCTATGTCACGGGCACGAAATCTACTATATATATATTAGGCCAGACCCTCCAAGAGAGATCAGCCGGAGTTTTAATTTGTGCAAAAGTGTGGATGCGTTTTTGGGCAATGAGTGGAGGAAGGGGACGGTGGTGGGGATGTTGAGGCATTTGAGCAAGTACTTGGTTTTGTTTGATAGTACAGACGAGGTTGAGGTTGTCAGGTTGGATATGCGGGTTCATAGAGATTGGGTTTATGGGTATTGGAATCCACCTTTGGAGCTGTGGCATTAGTCAAATACGACCATTTGACCCGGTTGATGAACATATATAGCCTTTGACCATAAACCACTTGGTCGACCAAGTGGTTTTACACTGGTTTATTGATAAACCAGTTGTTGACTTGGTTGACCACTGGTCGACCAGATAAACCAGTTGGTCGACCAAGTGGTTTTACATTGGTTTATTGATAAACCAGTTGTCGACCAAGTGGTTTACACTGGTTTATCAATAAACCACCGTAAAATCACTTGGTCGACTCGAGTGGCCTGGCCCGTCCACCACACATCCACCACACTGTCGACTAGTGATTTCAGATGTTAAGGGGGTGCATTTTTACTAGTTTATCGATAAACCAGTCGTGGTTTATCAATAAACCAGGCCATAATTAGATTAGGAGTTCTTTTCTTATTAAAACTAGGATAATTTTTGTAAGCCTTTATAAGGCATTTTAATTCATGAATAAAACAGATTTTTAGCGTGTGAAAACATTGAGCAAGGAGCGAGTTTGTTCTTTCTGATTCTTCCTAACAAAGTGAGTGAAGCTTTGTGTGACGAATCAAACAACGCTCATTACGTTGAGCGAGTGAAACTCAATCGGAGAAGTTGTCTATCCTTCTCTTTTATTTTGGTTACTCTTCGTGGAATCTTACAAGGATTCTCGGACTGTTGGAAAGGTCTTCAAAGTCACGGCCTAGACAACACGTTTGGGCAGCCTGTGCGTGGTGGAGAGGGGCTGTGCTGCGTGAGGTTGTGGTGGCAGTTTGTGGTCCAACAAAGCGGGGGTGGTGTTCCTTATTCTTAGAGTATTCGGCCAAGGTAAGTGGGCAGATTAGGGAGTGTTATGTTTGGGTTTGTTTGGACAGTTTATAGGGGTAGAAAGCGCTAAACAAGGCTAGGGATTTTGGGCTAATATTGTAAGAGAAAAATTCTAGTAAAGTAAACGGATTTTTGAGGGGTTATTGGCGGGTTTATGGGTTGTTTGACATAAGGAATTTGAATAGCCTAGGGTATTATTTGTTGAGGGCAGGTTTGTGGTTTCAAGCATCATCATCACGCATCAAGTGGTATCATAGCGCAGCTTGTTACGAATTCCTATTCGTAGCCATCCATGGAGGAGATCGCATAGAGAGAGAGGGTCTTTAGAACTCGCTGGTTCGTTCAAGATAAAGTCTGTGTTATAGCCATCGACGGGGGAAGTTGTGTTAACGGGGAATCTACTACATTAATTGAGAAGTTGAGACTATCAACCTCAGCCCATCCTTGTCCGTATTAGCTTTATGGACTCCATGAAGAAGCGGGAATCAAAATAACCTTACAAACCCATGTCGCTTTCTCGATAGGAGGTTATGAAGAAGAGATTGTCTATGACGTTCTGCCCATAGACTATTATCACATACTTTTGGGAAGGTCGTGGCAATTCGACAGATTTGTTGTCCACGATGGGAGGAGAAATACGTATATTGCAACAAAAGGGAAAAGGAAGTATAGGTTAAAGCCATCCACGTCCATAGGCAATGAAGGAAACCTGGGGACGATACAATCTTTCCAAGAACCAAGGAAAATGGAAGAGCGGGAATCATGTTTGGTAGCTAGCGAGGAAGAAGTAGGTCCAAATTCAGAACCATCTTTGCAAGAATCGAAAAATCAAGAATCAGACTTGGTTGCTAATAAGTACAAGACAAAACAAGCAATTTGGATAGAGTCGAAAAAAATGGAGGAAACAAAATCTGAAAAGGAACAAGTAACACTCAAGAATGAACGAATGAGGTTGCAATCAATTCTTAGGAAATTGAAGTCAGCACACATATACGAAGATCCATTTGACTTATGATGTGGCAAAAATATCAGTCATACCGGGGGTGCCGAAAGTCGTCGAGGTACGTGAATCGTTCGTTGACCGAATTGGTGATGAAATCGTGTCGTTTGAGTCGGATATCTGGCTTTATGTGAATCTCTGCAAAATAAGCACCGTGAGTGGTAGGGGATGCCCCCCAAAACCCTTCGGCGTGAGAATCAGTACAGTATGAAAAATATAGGAGGGCGTGTAGCCTTCGTGTGTGGAGTGAGAACTGTAGAAGAGAGAGAGTGTGAGAGTCCCCATACTATTAGATAATAGGGTTTATTTCATGCATAGCCCATGGTATTCAAGCCCAGAAAGTATATAATGGGTATTCAATGTAGTCAGAAAGTACCTAACGGGTCAATGTAGTGGAAAGCCCCTCACCTAAGCGAGGCCCAAAAGCCTTTGAAGGCAGATTAAATATATGCACTTCAACTTAAAAATTCTAAAACCTTTTACATTAAGGATTGCAAGATCAAATTTGAAGGTGTGTCGTACTATCATTCTATTTTCCACCCAAGGGCAGATTCTTGTATTGTTTTGCTGGGTGTGGGATGAAAAACGTACTCCTACATCCATACGGATCTATTACAGGTTTAAACCACCTTGGAAATTAGGATGGAAGGAATCGAAATTGGACGCATGGGCTGATCTAAGAAGATGGCTTTGTAGGTGTTATGACAAGGGTGGAAAGGGGTTTGAAATAAAACTCGTGATATTAGACAAAGAGGAAACTGAATATTTGGCAGAATTACTAGGCATGATTAGTTGGTTTGTCATACCCAAATGGTGAGTGGTTGAAGGTCCAAATTGCATGGGAATTGTAAGTCCAGTTAGCAACTGACAAGGCTAGAGGGGGGGGGTGAATAGCCTTTTAAAAACTTTGAGGGTAATTTTGAAAAACTTCAGAAATTGCAGCGAAAAAATGTAAATTTTGTCAGGGCTTGTTTGATGTAGCTAATGTGGTAGTGTTTATAGCTTATAACTTCTCATAAGTAATTTAAAGAGTGTTTGATTTCAAAAATGGAGTAATAAGTCAAAAATAGAGGACAAGCCAATTAAAGCACAACTACCTTATAAGTCATAAGCACCAAGGCTGGTGCTGAAGACTTATCTGATCAAAAAACCGAATGAACAGTGCCATTTAATGAAAATTTCATATTCCAAAACTACCCTCATGTACTATTTTAGAATAAGAAAGTGAGAGCCCATGCAAGAAGGCCTAAGGATCTGTCCCAGTGTACCACCTGAAACTAAAGAGATATGAGATTAGTTATGTGGGCTATAAATCTTTTCTACTGTTGTTATGTAATGTACTCCCTCAGAACCTATATATAAGCAAAACTAACCGATTTCACACAGATTAATAAAGTAAGTTAAATGAGTTAAATTGTCTTGATTTTATATAAAACAAAAGTATACTTACTAAAATACCCTTAAGTATCTCACTCAAAACTGATGACAATTAATGCAATATTAACTCATTGTCATCAATTCATTATAGCTCCTTTTATAATTAGTGGCTCTTTGTGTATAGAGAATGTGCACACATCTTGAAAAACAAACAAATTAACAAGGGGTATTTTTGGTACCAAACTTCTTGGAAGTTGTGAGTAGAGTTTAATATGGTGATTTTTGCTTATATTTAAGTCCACCAAAATTTGGTATTTTTTACTTATATATAGGTCCGGAGGGAGTAATTCAAGTTTGCCTATGTTTTCAATATATGTTATGCCTTTGTGTCAAATGTTTTGCCTTTTACTTTTCATGTACTATTTATTTCCTTATGTAATAATAATTATAGAAATGGGTTTATGTTTTACATGGTATTTAAAGAAGAATGACACCTCAAATGAAATCAAAAGGGAAAATGACAAGCACGTCACAAAGAACAAGTGAGGAGGAGGATTTTTGCGGACATGCCCGGTTATAGTTATGAGGATCAAATTTGTATGGTTTGTGCAACAATGGCGATTCATAATTTCTTTAGGAGAAGAAACATAGAAGATGATGAGTTTCAAGCTTATGATGCTGACCCTAACTTATTTCCTGAGGTTGAGGAAGATGGCCATAATGTGGTCAATTAAACACCTATCTCTTTTCTGGGTATGGCAGATCCAGAGAGGGAAGCAATGTGAAATGCAATGTGTTATCAAATATGTAATAATAATATTTTCAATTAACATTTGGATATTACCACTTTAAACATAATGTATTTTTGTTAAACACCTATAACTAAAAAATAAGTATGTAATTTGGATATTATCAACTTTGAACTTATATATGTATGTAATTTGTGTTTCTAATTTACTTTGATTTACATTTGGATATTATAACTTATTTGTAACTCTAGGAATTCTCTTTCAAATATAAATCTATTTATAAAAAAATAACATTATTTGTAACTCTAAGTTACAAATGTTTGGAAATAAATTTGTTAGTTATCACAACTTATTTTAACAAACAGGGAAAAGATTCTATGGTGAGGTTATTTTAGTCTTTATAATTTTATTCAACACTTTTTCAGGTTATTAATCAAACAGTCACACTTACATATGACAGCTCATCAGCACTTTGAAAAAGCTAAATCAAACAACACAATTCATCGACCCATCAGTCATAAGTCATCAGTTATAAGTCATCAGTCGTCAGCACATATCAATAAGTTAAATCAAACGGGCCCTCAGTCAACTAATATGGTGTTAGCTAGCTGATGTTTCAAAGAAGCTGACGTTGATAAGAAATTGGTCAGCTGGCTGACACGGTCAATTACTTGAAAATGGATCACTGAATGTAAAGAAAGAGCTGAAGAACAATTTATCAAAACAAATAAGTAAACGATTTATGTAAGTAACTGACTAACACTTACGTAGATCAAGACTTCTTAAGTGTTAGATCAGTTTGTAAGAGCTGATAAAATAGCAGACAAGGTAATTGAAGTGGTTCACAGTAAAAAATGATACGTCCACTACCAAGTTGGTCAAACTTGGATTTTTTAAGTGCACTAATTTTATTAAAAATCTAAATGATCTCTAATGGATCAGTGTACAACAAAGACCAGTGTTTATGGAGTATGATTGAAATACAATCACACTCGTGAGATAATCAAACTGATTTCTTAAGGATATGAAAGAAGTAATTTAGTGATTGATGAACGTGAGGTCTCGCTCGATCCCTTCCCATGCCCCCCTTAGGAAGAAAAAAAAAATTCAGTAATTGTCTAAACAATAACTAGAAAAGTAATAAGAAAGAATGCTATCTAGCTAAAGTTTTTAAGAACAGAGGCACTGTAACTTTTTGAGTATGAATGCTTTAGATTCTTTCTTCAATTGATTCATGTGAGTATTTATAGATGAATTTGAAGTGCAGCCCGTTCAGAACACATTTGAATTTGAAATGTGTTTTATAATTCAGGCGTATCTTCACACAAGATCATAGGGATCCTGTTAAAGAGATAACGAACACAAGATCTATCAAAACACAAAATAGGAAAGTGTCAATACCAGGAAATGTTCAAGCAAAGAAGGTAAAGAAGCTGAAACTTTTAAACTAGGGCCAGCTGCTTCTAAGTGACTGACAAAAATTATGCTACAAGCTGACCAGTATACTTAAACAAATAAATTATAAGTTCTTTGGCTGATAAAAAGTATAATGATTTTAAGCAAATTTAATTTAGGCAAGATTCAATAGGAATTTTACCAAAGGAGTTCGCACAATTGACGGGGGGTAAATGCTGTGGATGAAGACCTTGGCTATGGAACGAATAAGAGGGAGGATAACGGATTAGGGGCTGTCAAAATGCAAGGTGAACTCCTAAACCAAGACATGGGTACTCATATAAGCAGCACGGGTAGAAACTCATCAACTCCGAATTTTCACTACGACAACTTTGGATTAAACTCCAAGCAATTTGTGGCTTTATCGAAGGAAGAAACAATGAAATGGGTTGTATTTCTTCAAGTAGTCATGTTACTCGGGCAAGACAAAGACGAGACTGTTCTAGGGGCTAAAGGTCGTAAAGATCATACAATGAGTGGCAACAAATGTCGGTTCAAATTAAGCAGAAGTGGACAGTATGGGTATCGTTAACTTACCATTGAAGATTTACCCAAAACAAGACTTCCAGGGTCCAATCCCGCATTTTGATGATAAAGAGTTTGGGGTCAAATTTAATCAACCCTTATTGGTTACCAAAGAAGAAGTTGCGGATTGGGCGGAGTTCCTCAATTATTTTACTTCATTCTTAAAACATAAAGACAAGGACGGAGAAACACATGTGGTTAAAACCTTTTTTAGACTAGCAGTGAACAAGGCCAAAGCTTTGGAATGTGAGTTAGTATGGGATAACCAGACAACAAGAAGTGCGGGGCAGAAAAATGTTGGAAGGGTTAGTATGCCAAACGGGGAAGGGGTACTCGATTGTGAAGGACTGACCGTGTCTAGGGATGTGACTAGCCAAGGATTGAGGTCAATCCTTTTTAAAGAAGGGGATTTTGATATGGGTTGGGAGTTCAACAAATCCAAGGGGGGTCGAGACTATGTGGGTTGGACTGGGTTACAGTCAACATAGGCATAAGTCAGGCAATTACGGGTACATGGCTCAAGGTGATAGAAGTTGGGCTATAAGGACACACAAGAAGGGTTAGGTTTATGAAGAGGGATAATGACGTGGGTTGCAAGACTCAAGGAATTGTAGAGGCAATCGGGTTGGGCTTGGAAGGAGGTAGCATGGGCGTCCAAAGGGCACGTGGCACGCAAGAGGGGACCAAGGGAAGTGGCAGTTGTGGGCTTAAAAGTGTTGGTTTCACCAATCTTTATGACACCAGGATCTGCTTAGTTTAGGATTTTTACTTTTGCTACTTTTGAAAATGTAAGGGAGTCTTTTATGAACGGGTTAGTTAGGATTTAGTAATTGGTTAGTATAGGAATTATTCTCTGTCATTTAATTAGATTAGGAGTTTTTTTTCTTATTAAAACTAGGATAATTTTTGTAAGCCTTTATAAGGCATTTTAATTCATGAATAAAACAAATTTTTAGCATGTGAAAACCTTGAGCAAGGAGCGGGTTCGTTCTTTTTGATTCTTCCTAACAAAGTGAGTGAAGCTTTGTGTGACGAATCAAACGACATTCTTTACATTGAGCAAGTGAAACTCAACCGGTGAAGCCGCCTTTCCTTTTCTTTTATTTTGGTTACTCTTCGTGGAATCTTACAGGGATTCTCGGGCTGTTGGAAAGGTCTTCAAAGTCACGGCCTAGGCAACACGTTTGGGCAGCCTGTGCATGGTGCAGAGGGGTTGTGTGGTGTGGGGTTGTGGTGGAAGTTTGTGGTCCAACAAAGTGGGGGTGGTGTTCCTTATTCTTGGAGTATTCGACCAAGGTAAGTGGGCAGATTAGGGAATGTTCTGTTTGGGTTTGTTTGGACAGTTTATATGGGTAGAAAGTGCTAAACAAGGCTAAGGATTTTGAGCTAATATTGTAAGAGAAAAATTTGAGTAAAGCAAACAGATTTTTATGGGGTTATTGGCGGGTTTGTGGGCTGCTTGACCTAAGGAATTAGGACATCCTAGTGTATTATTTGTTGAGGACAGATTTGTGGTTTCAAGCGTTGTCGTCACGCATCAAGTTGGCTATATATTTTGGGATAGTTCAGTTGTTTAGATAAGTTATATATTTTTAGATTCTTAACAGCAAGTAACAATATAAAGTTTAAAATTAGTTCATTGGATGATTTATACGAATATATGTACATATATATAATATTGAACTTGATGTTACAAAAAGTTAGTCAATCCAAGGATATCTGGCTTATGGAATTGGTGTGATTGAACATGCCAAACAAAGAGAAGACACTAAAGTGATGTAGGGGTCTTCTTAGTTCTCAACAAAGCCACTCTGAAGTATGAATCAGTAAAGTCTCAAGTATGAAGCTGGAATCAGGCTCATATAGCCTAGGAAAGTAATTGTCATACGTTCAAGCAATAAGAGGTTGACACTTGCTCCACATCCGGGGAAAGTGGGCTATTGCTGTGTTTGAGTCCTGCTCACCACTTGTCACACATCCCTAGACGGTTACCCTTTGCTCGGCTGTATTGATCATGCTAGCCTATCTTTGTGTGACCACTTAGGACTTGTTCTTTTAAAATGGAAATTTTGGAGTGCTTCACGTGACATGCATGTGGTCTGCTCGCGTGCTTTGCATGTGGCATGTACATGTGTTCGACACGTGATAGCATTTTGGGTCTGGGCGGATCTAAAGGGCTTGTGAGTAGGGCTCCAACCCAAGTCAAAATGTGCCCAATTTTTTGTGGCATTACCAAATACGCCAATTTGGATTTAACATATATATACTAATTACACTACACCTGCTTATCAATAAACCAAGAAACCATCAGAACCACTCGTCGACGATAAACCTGGTAAACCCCGATAAACCTTTGTCGATCAAAATAAACCAGTGTAAACCATGATAAACCAGTTGTCGATCAAGTGGTTTACACTGGTTTATTGATAAACCAGTGTAAACCACTTGGTCGACAACTGGTTTATCCGTCGACCAGTGGATAAACCAAAATTTTTCGTATGTTGAGCAGTGAATTTTTACTGGTTTACCGATAAACCAGTCGTGGTTTATCAGTGGTTTATCAATAAACCAGGCCATAAAAGAGTATTTTTTTTTTTAAGTGAGGCTACAAATGACCAAGTCATCTTTGACTTGGCCATTTTTGTAAATGCCCCCAATTTTTTTTTAAAATATAACCCAAACAAACCCGACAACTTACCCAAACAAACACGCTACCCAAACTTACATTTTCATACGCCACCCCTCAAAAATCACTCTCTCTCTCTCTTACTCTCTCCATCAATATTCATCACTCCAAGTGGACCAAGTCTCCAAGAAACATACAACCCACTAAAAATCTTTAATTACTCTCATCTCTCCCTTTCCCCTCTCTCTTTCTCCCTCTCACTAGGATTGATCATATGAAATCCTAGATCATCGAATTCTAAATCCCTCACTCTCTTTTTCACTCAGTGCCATCTCCCACCTAAAGAAATAACAAACATCTCTCTCACTCAGTAATCGATATATTTTATAACTCATGTAGTTTAACTCTTTAAATTTCTAGGCTTTGATAGTTTGATTATATGATAAAAAAAATTGTACACATTTTAGTCCCAAAACATAGACATTTAATTTAACCATTTAGTCATTATCTTTAAATTTTAAAATATTTCAAATTTTAGTTTTCGTGTGTTTATTGTATATTGTGTATATTTTTGGTTCCATTTAATTTGGTTTATTTTCTTCTAAAATGATTTGAATATTGGTTCTTTAAAAAATCGATGATTACTTACGACTAGTGTTTGCCATTATTGTTAGTTACTAGACCTTGATGTGGCATATGATTGATTTAAATTTATAGGTGTGTTAAGCTAAAATGACAGGTGAGAGCCGGCCGTTATCAAAATAAACAAAATTTATTATTTCATGGTTTTCAAAGTCTACTGTTGAAACTTTAAGTTCACATGATGTTTCTGAACCTTTGGTAGCATCCTTCACAATTACAAATATCCAATCTGTGTCTTTAGAGCCTTCTTTACACCGAGAAGATTGTGTCAATGCCATAGTTGTTAAAGGCGCTCGCTTTTGGCGCCTGAGGCAAGAGGCGAGACGAGGGTTTGTCGCCCCAAGAGGTCTGGGCGAGGCGGGCGAGGGTTTCCAGCCGAGATCTAAAAATTTCCATTCCAAATTTAGGCTTCAATATTCAATATTAATGAAATATAAGGGCACATATGGTTTTGTCTCAACCTGGCGAACTCATCAATGCCTTCGCCATTGTCGGAGGTCGCCAAAATCAGACTCACGCGTCGGTGCCAAAATTTTTTGATCGGAATTTTCTGTCACCGGCACTCAACGAGCTTCGTCCGGAAGTTGGTTTGTTGGTTTTGGCATATTAAGCTTGGTTTTGTAATTTGTTTTGTTTATTTTATTTTTTCCCCTACTTCAGATTTTTTCTCCCTATTGTGTTGTCCTGCTGCTGCATCTTTATCACTACTTAGGGTTTATTTTCCTTTATTTTTAATATTTTATTTTATTTATTATTTATTATTTATTATATTTTTAATTTGAGATTTTTTCAATTATGTTTTTTGATTTTTTCTAATTACTTTACTTTAAAAAAAACCTTATTTTCTTTGGTTGGTTAACTATTTATTATATTATTTGGAATTTAAACTAGCTCAGAATTTCATCTTTTATACTCCCTCCGTCCCTAAATAATCGTCTGGGTTGACCCGGCGCACAGTTTAAGAAAAAGTAATTGACTTGATTATTTATATTGGTTTAATGTGTAGTTTCCTGTTGATTCCTATGATTAGATTTGGTTGAGTCATCTTCTGATTCTTTTGTACAGTGGCTAAAAGGTCTGCGTACCGATTAGTGTGGCAACTGTCTTAGAATCATTGTGTTTAGAATAGTTTCTAGTGTTTAGTTCTTAGGCGCGTTTCAGCAAGCTTCTTCGGCAAACATTGGAAAAACAGCAGACTTTGAAGTCTGCTCAATTTACAGAAAATCAAAAGAAGCCAAAATCAAGATACAACGCCACGTGGATATTCATCCAGATATTTTTTCAAAAATATCTTGTCATTATGTCTTCACCAATTTTACATCTTCAAGAAGTCAACTCTGTATGATGACAACTGTCCGGTCTGCACCCTGACCTCTGAAGACTGAAAGCATTACCCGTTTTGGCTAAGAAGACTTTACGTGAAGAGCTACGACTTTGAAACATTACTACGTTTGGCAAAGTCTTCTGCACTCGCATCTCTCAAGATCTCCAAAGCGCCGAATTGCATTCAATGCAAAAGACCGTTTGACACAATTCAACATGTTCCTATCCAACGGTCCAAAGATCTCTTCTGGTATATATTCAAGTCCGAAGACTCGAACAAATATAACTCTTGCGCATTAAACTCTCAAGCTTCATCTTCATCACTCAAGCATTCAAGAGATCAAAGGACAAGGACTAACACTTCACCAAACTTTACGAAGGCTGCAGATCTATCATCTTTATTTCTTCTCAAGCTTCATTTAGTTTGTCTTTAGACTGTTCTTTAATACTGCACGTGTAGAGAACAATTATTCATTGATTGTTTCTCTCACCTTCAAACACTTGGTTAAAAACTAATTTTGTACACGATCCATTAGTGATCTAAATCATAAACCTAGTGGATAAACAAGAGCACTTTTAAAATCCAAAGCTAACCAATTTGGTAGTGGATGTAGTACTATTCACAGATGCGAACCACTTCAAATCTCACTATTTATATACATTCTTTTCATTCTCATAATGCTTGTCCTTAAGCGTCTCGAAGTTATACCTCATGTGGCGGTCTTTATTATTGATTCCATCTTTATTCATTGCCTTAACACTTCTTCTCAAACCTTTCTAAAATCCTTAGAAGTTTTTATCAATCAAAAGATTTTAACACCTTATCTAGGCTATTCAACCCCCCTTCTAGCCTAGATTGAGCCTACTGGGACCACAATTGGTATCGAGCTTGATTCTTTGAAAAATCATTTTTCCAAGCCTAACCTCTTGAGAATAGATCCTATGGCTCACTATATGCTGCCTACTTCGAATACCAGCCACGTCCCAATATTGGACGAAGGTCATTTCGAAGTATGGAAAGATAAGGTTATGAGATATATGAACTCTATTGACAATCGGTTGTGGCAATGTGTTCTAACAGGTCCTTATATTCCAATGAAGCCCAACCTACTTCTTGAAGTAGCGGTGGTCCTCGAAATACCTAAAACCATGAGCGAATGGACGGATGAAGAAAGAAGACTTGTTGAACTCGACAAGGCTATTCATATCATATCAAGCTCATCGACACAAGCACATACCAACAGATCATACGATGCAAAGCGCGAGAAATGTGGGAAGCCTTGGTGGAATATCTCGAAGGAGATCTACCCACCGAGACAACGGGGAAGTACAACTATATTCAACAATTTGATTCATTCGAGAAAAGATCTAAGGAGACTCAGACAAGCCTGACAGTTACGTGAGGTAGTAAATAAATTTGTTACTCTTTAGGAAAAGAATATAGTGTCAAAGAAGTAAATATGAGATTTTTAGCTTCTTTAGGAAGTTTGTGGCATGTAAAAACCAACGCTATAAAGAGTCAGACTTGAACTCCATGCATCTTAGAAGTTTGTATGCGAGTTTAGGTCTATGAGCAAGAATTACTTCAAGCTCAAGCAGGACAAACATTTTAAACTTCCTTCCTTCTCTCTGCCATCGCTCGAGGATATTCTGCCCAGAAAATAAACCTTCTACCTCTTCAAGTGAGAATGAAATCCTTTCTGACGAACAATTTGCTATGTTCGTTAAGAAATTTCAAAAGTTCTCAAGATTTAACAAAAGAAGGAAGCAAACCAGCGGACTTTCGAGAAAAAGCTGGCTGAAAACTCTACAACAATGAGTTAGTTTGCTACAAGCTGCGAGAAGCTTTGGTCATTTAAACTTCTAAATGTCCTAAGCCAAAATATGAAGCCTATAAGAAAAGACCCTCTAAATCATTTTCAAAACATAGAGGTCTCTGGTGAGGACTTAGAAGAAAACCATGTAGCCACTTGGTTTGAAGCGGTTGACGAGGATGATGGTGATGACTCACTGAGCAAGCACACATTTGCCTTGTTGCTCTAGAGTCACCTCCCACCTATGACTCGGGCAGGTGAAGTTAAGTACTCTCCCTTTCAAGCTAACATAGAACAATCTTACGAAGAGCCTTCAAAGAAGAAATCCTCAAGATGCTCGAGACATGCTAGAGGAATTCAATGAATTTAGGAAGGCCTATGTTAAGTTAGCTAAAAGTCATGAAAATTGGGAGGCGAAATCCATCTTTGAAGCAGAGTTAAAAACTCTCCATGGAATCCGCGGGAAAGTATCAAGTTAAAAAGAGAGAACAAGTTTCTCAATGAAAAGGTTGCTTGTCTTATTGATCATGCCAAGAGTTATCTGTGAGAAAGAAGAGTTGCAAAAACCATTAACTCATGGAATAACTCAGCGGCGATCTTTGATCAAATTCTTGGAGATCGAAGCCCTCAGCAGATAAATCAGGCTAGGATTCTCTAATGAAATCTCTAAGCGCAACCTCGAACAAGAAAATGAAGCAGTTTACGGTGAATAGTAATATTCTGCACAATATCGAAACCTAACAAGGGTAAAGAAGGAATTGGTTATCTTTGCTACTCCTTATAAATACCCTAAGGTTCAAATTAAGCGAAGAGTGAAGCTTTGAAAGCAAAGCAATCATCTGCTGGAGATAAATCTGTTAAAGGAGGTGCGGACTTACAACGACCCTCACCCGGCACTTACAGTGAAAGCAAAGGCTGGCGTTTCGGGGCCTATGAAAAGCTGCTCAAACCTATCAGATTCATCAACGGTACTACGGATGGTGCCAGCGCTGAGAATGTTGACACCAAGCTTAAAGGAAAAATGCATGAGGCATCAAAGTCTACTACCCGACAAGCAGTCTCTTGCTAAAGCAAAGGCTGGCGTATCTGAACTCAAGAAGCCTCATCTGGATGCCTCTAAGCTGCTTGCTAACAAGTCTACCAACCCAAAAGCTGCAGTTAAGAAAAGTGTTCAAAAACCTTCAAATATCGAGCATAATCATGTAGACTTCTGTAATTTTCATCACTGTACATTTTGTAAGTGTCTTGGCCACTTGGTCCATGAATGTCTGTGAAATCCATCATGAAGCTTCTTTGGATCCCTATTCAAAAATTAGGCAAGTATGGGTTCCAAAAACTTCGCTAACCATTTGGACCCATAAAGAAAATAAAGGGACCATGATTTTCTTACCTCTACATCTCGGGTGTGCTTCATGGCTAATTCGATTCGAGAAAAGAAAGATGTGTGGTATCTAGATAGTTGCTCGAGGCACATGACGGGAGAATCATGCCTTCTCTCAAATATTTACGAGGCGAGAAGGCCTCCAGGTCATCTTCGGAGACAATGCTAAAGGAAGAACAATTGGCTATGGATCAATCATTAGAAATCTCTCCATTGGAAAAGTCTCTCTTGTAGAAGGCTTGAAACATAATCTCCTGAGTATTTCTCAATTCTGTGACAAAGGGCTTATATGTCAATTCTCCTCAAACCAGATGTAATATCAGGAATCAGTCTCTTGCTCAATCGTAGTTTCCGGTCATAGACAAGGGAATGTCTATGTAATAGATTTGAGCGCCTACGGTAAGGCTACAAATCTATGTCTAGTAACAAAACTTCTGCTCAAGACAAAAATTGTGGCATAAAGACTTCGATCATCTAAACTTCAAGTATCTGGCCAAACTATCCAAAGAAGGTCTAGTTAAAGGATTGCCAAAGGTCTCTGCTGATCATGATCGCGCATGCAAAGCGTGTCAACTGGGAAAGCTCTCAAAAACGTCTTTCAAGAACAAACCGGGACTTTCAACAACGAGACCTCTACAGCTTCTTCACATGGATCTCTTCGGACCAGTCACTACTATCAGCTATGGTGGTCACAGATACACGCTTGTAGTAGTGGATGATTATACAAGGTACACTTGGACAGAGATGATGTCTTCTAAAGATCACACATACGATCTTCTTACAGCATTGTTCGGAAAGGCAAGCGCAAAAACTTCGATGAAATCGGTGGCGTTCGATCGGACAATGGCGAGTTCACCAATAATGGAATAGCAAAATCTTTGTGATGATCACGGTATTGGACATAACTTCTGCTGTTGTAAGAACTCTCGCGACAAAGCGGCGTTCTTTGAAAGGAAAACGAGAACACTCATTGAAGGCTGCTAAAACCATGCTTGCGAGAAGCAAAGCTGCCTAAACATTTACAGGCGAGTCAACCGGACTTGCTTCACTCAGAACAGATCCTTGATCAACAAATTCCACGGTAAAACACCCTATGAACTTTGGAGAGGTAAAGCCCCAAACATTGGATTTTTTAAAATATTCGGCTGCAAATGCTTTGTAGTTTATAATGGTAATGACTACAGAAGTAAATTTGATCATAAAGCCGATGAAGGTGTATTTTTGGGTTATGCCTTACACTCCAAAGCTTACAGGGTTTTCAACAAACGATCATTAAAAATAGTTGAATGTTCATGTCTCCTTTGGCCAATTTGATTTATTAGAGCCACTTGTGGCTCAAATATTCTTGATGACTTTGTTAATGTTGAGACAGGTACATCCCAACCAACAACCTCCCATATGCCTAATCCACCACCAGCAACTCAATCAAATATTCCTGATCATCACCTCTTATCAAATGGGACAGCAGAAAACTTCAACTCTGTTCATGAAAACTACGCTCGAGAACACTTTGTTTGAGAACACGAAAATCTATTCCTCGGCTCACCTATGAACCAAATTACGAGAAACACGCCTCAAGAACACATCTAATCTTCCTTCTAGCCCTCCTTACGAACCTTGTTATGAAGAGCGGCGACTACTCATCACATTCTAGTTTGTCACGAGAACATGCAAAGATCATCAATTTCTCAAATCATTGGTAACATACATGTTGGATGCGGACGGAAGATCTTCAAAATGAATGTATGTTACGTCTTTGCATTTGTATCGGAAAAGAGCCAAAGAAGGTCGAAGAAGCTCTTCAAGATCCAAGTTTGGAAGCTATGCAAGAAGAACTTCAACAATTTGAAAGATGTCAAGTATGGAAGCTAGTTCCAAAGCCTGCTGATCATACTGTCATTGGCACGAAATGGGTGTTCAGAAACAAGAAAGATGAAGATGGGAACATAGTGAGGAACAAAGCAAGACTTGTTGCACAAGGATATCGCCAAGAAGAAGGCATTGACTATGATGAAACTTTTGCTCCAGTAGCAAGGTTAGAAGCCATCAGAATCTTCTTAGCCTATGCTACATACAAGGACTTTGTCTTTGTACCAAATGGATGTCAAGGCGCATTTCTTAATGGTGATCTTCAAGAAGCTTGATCTATGTTGCTCAACCTCAGGCTTTGTGGAGAAAGGAAAGGAATCTCACGTCTACAAGCTTAAGAAGGCTCTCATGGCCTTAAGCAAGCTCCTCGGGCACAGTATGAAACACTTTCTAAATTCTTGATTGAACAAGGATTTGTGCGAGGAAAAATCGACACTACTCTCTTCATTCTCAAGCCTGAAAGGACATTCTCTGCTAGTGCAAATCTATGTCGATGATATCATTTTCGGATCTACAAATGAGAAGCTATGCAAAAGATTCGAGACCTCATGACTAGCAAATTCCAAATGAGCATGATGGGAGAGCTCACATTCTTTTGGGTCTTCAAATTCAACAGTCCAACAAAGGAATATTCATCAGTCAATCCAAGTATGCTAAAGATACGGTCAAAAATTTGGATTGGAAGCTTGACAAACACCTTTGATACACCAATGGTGCTAAATGCAAACTTTCAAAAGACTTACAAGGAAAGAAAATTGATATCACCCACTATAGGGGGATAATTGGATCTACGCTCTATCTTCCGGCCGGACGACATTGTGTATCTTTGTTGGGGTATGTGCTAGATTTCAAGCGAGACCCTCGTGAGTCACATCTTCTTGCGACCAAAGAATCATCAAATACGTATCGGATACCACCAACTTAGGTATCGGTATCGAGGAATCATCTTTCAACTTGGTTGGATACTCGGAGCCATGAACTATCTTTGTGCCAAATTGACAGAAAAAGCACTAGTGGAACTTGTCAATTTCTAGGAGAGGCAGACTTCGTCTCTTGGGCTAGCAAGCAGGCATCCGTCTCAAATTCCACCAGAAGCGAGAATACATAGGCTGGCTGCTGCTTGTCCCAGCTGCTATGGATCAAGCGGTTAGTAGACTACGACATCAAAGTAGCGACGCCCAATCATGTGTGATAACACCTCGGCAATCTCTATCACATACAATCGTGATGCATTCCAAGACAAAGCATATCGGCGTTCGATATCACTTTCTAAGGGACAACGTAGAAAGAGAAACATTAGTATGAAGTATATTTCAACAGGACCATCAACTAGCGGAACATCTTCACAGCTGCAGGCGAGACGGGTTTGCTTATCTAAGGGAGAGCTTGGTATGCTTGACTTGGCGCTTAAATTTTATCTAAAATAATATTTATTTTAAGCAGATAATGCAAATTTATTTTAAGCGATTTGAAAAATTCTATTTTAAGCGAGACTTGAAAATTTATTTTAAGCGATTTGAAAATCTATTTTAAGCGACTTGAAAAGTTATTTTAAGAGACTTATTACTTTCAAATATTTTTAAATCAAAATTTCTAAAGTCACTAAAAGAAAAATAGAGTTTTCTAAACTATAATTTTGAGAGGAGGCTTATGCAAATTATGAGGACCGGTTTGAAATTGGTTGAGTGAATATTTGAAAAGGCCCTTTTTCTCTTTCTAAAAGCCGTCATTCATTAAGTCTTGTCATCAAAAAGTCGACTTAATGACGTTTCACTAAGTCTCTATGTTGATGTGCCGCCTTTATAAACCTCAATAGCCAACCTGAAAGTTCTTTTTTACCAAAATGTCTCTTTCCACTTCTCTCTCTCTCTCTAAGTTTCTTCTCTCTAAAAATTTTACGCTTCCTTAGCACATTCGATAGTTGATTGATTCAAGTCATTTACTTCCTATTTACGCAAATCTTATGGTAAAAATTTCTAACCTAACTTCGGTTACTAAGGTGTAAGCTCACTTTCTACCTTTTACGTACATCCGCCATTATTAGCTGTTCATCTTCGCTTCATATCTCTTAGTACCCCAAATTTCTTGTTCAATAATGGTAATAATTACTCGTAATTGTTCTTGATAAATTTTAGTATTAAGTAATATTCTGAATATGGCAGTCCGTAAGTCGATTCGAAATTTTTTAGGGCAAAATACTTCATTTTGTCTATATTTCGATTCTAAACGTTCGGCCCTAACTTTTATTCTCTACATGTCAAAGAACTTGCA